>CM054059.1:469369306-469903731 GCA_028641055.1 Alopecurus myosuroides
TTAATATATTGTAGCAAAATTATAACAAACATTATGTGCTATTTTAGCACTGCTGTTTGCCGCTCGTAGCATGGCCGCGGAGCTTCGGTAGCACGGTCGCCGGTCGAATGTAGCATTGCCGCCGGCCCTCGGTAGCACCGGCGTCGTCGCTTGAGCCTCGGAGCTCCACCGCACAGAGAACGTGCCCTCGTCGGTGGAGAGGACATGGAGGAGGGTCGGCCGTGTGCGACCACGGCGTGGATGCGTGGCGGGCGGAGCCAGTGCCTCGCCGGTGGAGGGGGTAGGGAGGAGGGGCGTTCGTGCACGACTACACGTGCAGGAAAAAGATAAGGTGCCTCGCCGGCGGCGCAACTCGGCGGCGTGCATCCCGGCGACGGAGGAGAAGGGTTGCGAGATTTGGTACCCGGCGGCGCGCATCCAAGCGGCACATCCCGACAGCGGAGGAGAAGGGCCGTGGGATTTGGTGGCCGCCGGAGCCGGAGCGCTCACGCCTGGGAGGTGCGCGGGGGTAGGGAAGGACCGCTTGGTAGCGCGTCCGTGCTTTTATGGAAAACCGGATATGGGTCGAGAGTTTGAAGAGGTCTCGTGGGTGGGGCCTAAGCGGTACATGCGTCACGCGCGTGGGCCACACGGAAGCGGAGGACATCCTTAGAGGGGAAGAGTAACGTTTTCCTAAATTTTAACTTGGCAGCATTTGTTTGTGATTGGTGGGAGGAATCATGTATAAGTGTATAACGTTATTCACAAAATAGAAAAAGAAATCATATTTCTTGGCCGCCAAGAATCTGTAAAACTAGCATTGAAAGTGCACTGGAATTAACTCATCATGTGGTGAACACACAGCTAACGAGATAGATGATAGATACTGGTAGATAGTAGATCAAGTTGCCGAAAACACACAACTTAGATTAGATCCGGCACGTAAACATATATAGAAACGCACACGGATGCAGGACACTCAGCTACATAGATACAGATGATTGTTGTTCACAGATAGATCAAGGTAACGAAAGCACACACAGATTCGGATAACTTAGATCCGGCAGATTCACGTAGAAACCCCCCTAGTTCTTGCCCTTCTTGCCGTTCTTGGCATTCTGGCGCTGCCTCTCATTGCACTCTGACGTGGGATGGTACAGGGTGGGTTTGGGGGTATTCTGGAACAAGCCGCACTTGGGGCACGGGCGATTGAGTCGCAACTCCTCCTTGATCTTCTCAGGGTCCTTGGCGCTGCGGGTGCTCTTCTTTTTCTTATGCTTCATCTACAGAGAAAACAAACAAGTGGAGCACATGAACCAGATGAAATCAGAAAAGACCCAGATGGGCGACAAAAAGAAAGGAAAATGCTTATTTTAGGGGACCTAACGTTTTCAAACGTAGGTCCCTTGCTTTCTGGGTTCTTTCGTGAGTGGACAGCCCACTTGGGCCGGCCTGACTAGGTCCAATTAGCTGCAATTTAACTTTTTAGCCCAATTTTCGCCTCAAAATATTTTTTTCAACAGCCCACTTCACCTGGTTATATACGCTAAGTGTCTTCGTCATTTTTGATGGATGTTGCGTACGTTTTTAAATTTTGTAACAAATTTGCACGTATTTTGTTGAGAAATCACAAGCGATATGTTGCAATGTTTTCCTGGATAATTTTGTAAGAAATACGTATATGTGTTCAGAATTTATTGAGAATGATATGTTTTTATGCGCTCCTTCACATGTTGTAAACATGTGATTTTATTGTTGCTATCGTTTTAATTTTTTGTTGAAATAGGGGATAATTTTTGTTGCAACTGGAACGGTGACAAATTATTTTGTTGCTTACCAACTTTTTAGTTGATGCAAATAAATTTTTTTGTTGCAAAAGGTTGTGATTTTTGTTGAATTGTTTGAACTTTTTTGTTGCAATGAAATAAACACATTGTTTAACTATTCTTTTGTAACATTACTTATATTTTCGATTTTGTTTCGAAACAATTTGTTGCAATACTTTTTTTTTTGTACACAGAGCGATAATTTTTCGTTGCGACACAAGTGAATTTGTTGCAATGGCAGTTCTGCTGTAATTATCGAGATGGCCGGGGGCAACGCGATATACCCCTTCGGTTAAGTGGGGCTACGGTGGACTGCGGGTTCTATATCCAAAAAACTGAAGGGGTTAAATGAAAAACACGTTTTGCTGATTTGTGGCCGTTGGATGCCGATCTAATGGCACATGAGGGGACCTAAGATTGGGCTCGCGTAGGGCGACCCACGCAGAGCGTTCGCCAAAAAGAAAACAGTGGCCGAACAAGCGATCGATGTACGCACGCGAACAGACAGGCCGCACAGCAAGAATTCAGGGCTTGTACAAAAATTCTAAGCACCATCGGACCAGAATCGGCTGGCTAAAAAAGATCTTTGGCACGATCGAACCGTCGCAAATCCCAAACAAAAATACTTACAACACAGATCAAAACTAGGATCAAGCACACGAGTACGAGATACAGTATATCTACGGAGAGGAACAGGGCCGGCCCATAGGCCGGGGCAACGGGGCGCCCGCCCTGGGCCCCTGGGAGCTAGGGGCCCCGCTCAGATTGTACTGTAGTGTACGTACTTCAGCATTAGGTCCAGCAAAACAATAGAAAGAATAATGATGGCTCAAGCCCAGCACGTAGCTAGCACTAATGGACCAACAAAATGGATCACTCTGTTGAAATCTAATCCATCTCTACTAGTACGATACAACCTGTTGGACTCTGCACCCGATCAAACTGCTATGCATGTAGTACTCGTTATCTCAAAAAAAAAAAACTACGTACTCGTATTCGTCGGCCTGTCTCATCACCCAAATTCCCAATCCTAGAGAACAGCATCGCCCCTCCCGTGTACTTCCCAATTCAAGGTCGTTCTAGCCATATAAGCCCATTAATGAGACCAATGGCGCTGATCATGGAACCGGAGCCATTGTCCATGATTCAGATAAACATTTTGTCTGTTGCGAGAAAAGGGAGGAAGAGAAATGAGAGAGATGAACCTTTATTCTGCCATAGAATAAATGTTCACAAGGGCCTTTTTTCTTATCTCGCCCCAGGGCCCGAATATGTGTGGACCGGCCCTGGAGAGGAAGCAGGGGAGTGTATAAAAAGCAAACGAAAGATATAATAAATCGAACATAAGCACACATTCGGGTGTAGGAGCGCGCATCATCCGAGTATCTGACAACTCAAGCCTCCAACCTATTCCAACCTACATAATGTTTGGCAGCGTATTAATGGGGTTTCAGATAGACCGCTTTCTAGGGCGGGGAAGGAGACATTTATTAAATCAGTTATCCAGTCTATTCCAACCTACATAATGAGCTGCTTTCAGTTGCCCGTTTCTACCTGTGAGTCAGTTAGAAGATCGGTGGCTAATTTCTGGTGGGGTACCGAAAATGGTAAGAATAAACTCCACTGGCGGTCTTGGGAGTGGCTCTCAACACCCAAGGATCTGGGAGGAATGGGCTTTAGGGAGTTGGCAACGTTCAATCAAGCAATGCTAGGCCGTCAGTGTTGGCGCCTCTTAACTGATCAACACTCTCTCTGTGCTCGTGTTCTCAAAGCCAGGTATTTCCCTAACTGTGACTTCTGGAATGCACCCAAACCTCGTACATCCTCCTACACATGGCGTAGTATTCTTCATGGAAGAGAACTGCTCAAGGAAGGAGTACGGTGGGGCATTGGGGATGGCAAGAGTATCAAGATCTTGTCGGAAAACTGGATTCCGGGGTTTATTCCCCCTACTGTTCGTACTTTGGTTGATATACCCGCAGATCAGACGGTGGACAGCTTATTCAGAGCTGATTTTCGGAGGTGGGATGTGGATCTTGTCAACACCATCTTCCCCGAGAATGTTGCTACTAGCATCTTGCAGATCCCGCTCAGCCGTAATGCTACGGAGGATTTTGCCTCTTGGCCACATGCCCGTTTCGGAATGTATACAGTGCGCTCGGCGTATAATCTGGCACGGTCTGATCATTTTATGGCTCGACAGAGCCGCACGGGCGGTGGCTCCTCTTCCTCCTGTTATGATGATAAAAAGATTTGGAAGAACCTTTGGAAGGCCAAAGCTCCGGGGAAGATGAAAATTACCTTGTGGTGCTTCGCCCACGATTGTCTTCCGAGTGGCCTCCAGTTGTCGAAGAGGAATATCCCAGCATCAACGGATTGTATCTTCTGCAAGCAACCTGAAACCGTTGATCATGCTCTCCTCTTTTGTCAGTTTGCAAGAGATGTTTGGGATCAAGTGAAGGCCGAATTCCCAGTGCAACTTCGTAGAAGGTCGTTTGTCTCTCCGAGGAGATGGACAATGGAATTCCTGGACAGATGCTCCAATCACCAAGCCACCACGGTCATGGTGGCGATGTGGCACATTTGGGACACCAGGAACAAAACGCGGGAGGGTGAATCCACGGGAAACCCAACTGCTGTTGCTATGAAAATCAAAGCGTACGTCAATATGATTCATCTGCATCTGTACAACAATGACTCCTTCAACAGGTGTGTGCCCTCGATCACTTCCAAAAAGTGGGTGCCACCGCCGGAGGGATCAGTCATGGTTAATGTCGACGCGGCGATTTTTGCTACTTCTCGAAGCATGGGCGCGGGGATGGTGATCCGAGACCACAGAGGTACGTTCCTGGTTGCCAGCAGGGAACGCATTGAGGAGGTTGTCGTCCCCGAGCTTGCCGAAGCAAGAGCCATTCTCCAAGCAGTGTCCCTGGCTCGAGAGGAGGGTTTTAGCAATATTGTTATCGGCTCTGACAGTCTCTCTGTCATCCAAAGACTGCTCTCCAAGTCTGAAGATCGCTCAGCCCTTGGCCCTGTTCTGCTCGACATCAAGACGGCGGCCCGGTCTTTCATTTCATGTGTTTTTCAACACGTTTATCGCGATTCAAACTTGGTCGCTCATAATTTAGCTAGATCGTGTGTTTTACCTTGCAATAGTGTGTGGCGTGTTGTGCCCCCGGACCTCATCCGGCAGGCTATTTGTATTGACAGTGTGGTTATTTGATCAATAAAGCGTACGATTATCAAAAAAAAAAAACCTCCAAACATCAAAGCGGATCAAGCGCCATACCTTGGTTCGGGAAGAGACGAATCGGGGTGCGCCGCCACCCAGTCTTGGACTTCCTCTGCTTTCCGAGACAGGAGGCGCAGATTTGTGGTTAGGTTTGTGGAAAACAAAGGATCACACTGCACACCTGGTGTCACCACTTGTATTTAAGGCCGCAGGTGAACTCGCTTCGGCTCTCGCGGAGCCGTGGGGCCCTCGTAACACGCGCGGGGCACCACATTCCGTACAGGTTAGTTTCGCGCGCAACTGCCAACCAATAGGAAGCGAGTAGCCTGACCCGCAAGGAAAAGTGTGCAATAAATTGTATTTTCAGGTTTGAAGAAATTACCAAAAAAAACAGGCACTTGGACAGGGGATGCAATATAGTAGGAAGTTTGAAACTTAAATATCGCCGTTTGTGATTTATACTACTCTCTTCCATCCGATTTAATTATCGGGTAGTTAGTTAAAGTTTTGCCTAAGCCCTATGTAAACCTGCGACACTTATAAGGGATCGGAGGTAGTAAAAATCACAAAATATTGCACCGCCGGGAACAACGTCGTTGCCGAGTGTAATTTGCCAGCAATTAGAGCATCTTCAGCAGACGCGCTAAAAAGCGCCCGCCCGGTCAGATGCAGTAAAGTAGATAATGAGGTAAAAAAAATCAGCGAGCGTCAAAATTCGACATCATGCGCTGCATATATTTTGTGTAGGCTTTAGCGCACGGGAAAACGCGAGCACGCACGGGCCAAACCGTCGAATTGAATCATCCACGCGCGCTCTACCCTCTCCCGCCTTGTGCCGCCACAGACAAAATTATGGCGATGGAAGACTACTCCGCCACTCCCCTAACCCCTTCCTATTCGTGAGACCACTCCGACACCGTCGGAGCAGTTCCGCCGGTCGCAACGCCTCCCTCCGGCACCGTACCAAACCCTAGAGTCGGGATTGCCCGCGGCATCTTTCTGGCGGCACGACTGAACGCACCGGGCAGCCCACCACTGGCGCCCTCCGCTAAGCAGCCAAGAAAAACGGTCTCCAACGCCCAGCGGCTGCGACGGCGACGGGCCAAAACAAGGCCAAAATCGACGGCAATCGGCATTGGTCGGCGTATGCAACCATCAACTCCTCAATTACATCCTCCACCGCCTCCACCGTGGCCGCCGCAAGCGCCATCGGTCGCAGATTTTGGTGTGCCCAACGTGTTCGATCAAATGCGCACAAAGTATAAATTCCATTTATTTTTTTATGGTTATAAATAGATGGATAGGCACGATTGAATTTGACGTGTGTTCACTTCTATATATTGTATTGTTGATGATGAGACGTATATGTCAACTATGAATGTTAGATCCAACTATTCATATGAGAATTTGGTCTCATCAAGAAGATGAAACTACGAGTATGGTCAATTAGAGGGGTGAATAGATGACTAACAATCTTAATCTTTTCCTTATTAGTTTGGGTTGAACAAGTAATTACAAGGTTATTTAGATGCGCAACTAGGTGAACACCCTATGTGATATGATTCAAGATATGTAACAGAAACAATATGTAAAGTACAAGATAGACATCAAGTGTAAATAAGGAGAAAAGTGATATGTTTCCGGTAGTTCACTCCCAAGGAACTACGTCCACGTTGGAGAGGTGATGAGCCACCTATGCACTCCAATAGCACGTAGGTGTGTCGGTTCCCTATATCGACATATC
Organism: Alopecurus myosuroides; assembly: GCA_028641055.1. Classification (NCBI taxonomy): domain Eukaryota; kingdom Viridiplantae; phylum Streptophyta; class Magnoliopsida; order Poales; family Poaceae; genus Alopecurus; species Alopecurus myosuroides. The sequence goes on from CM054059.1 coordinate 469,376,088, forward strand.
CCTCTCGTGACAGACTAGGCTTAGAGATCGGAGACGCTTGCACGCCAGCGGTAGCAACGGCTAACTCGGGACACAGTTTTACCTAGGTTCGGACCCTCGGAGAGGTAAAATCCTTACTCATGCTTGTCTGAATTATATTGATGAAAATTACAACGAGTGAGACACTTTCTGCGGTGGAGAGATTGGATCTCGTGCATCCCAAGGTTCTATGGTGGGTGGAATAAGCGATGCTCTACCCAGGGGTCCTCCCATCCTTTATATAGGAGGATGGGTATCGGTTTCGTACATGGGTAGGTTACAAGTTTCGGGTGTGTCAGTTCTATCTTCTAACTTGAACCGTGCGTTGAAGGCTTGAGTGCGTCGTAGCTGGGCGCTCTAGAAGCTCTACGTTGGTACATCCTACTGGGTTTTAGTGCAGAGCCACATCCGGTAGGCCCATAGAGGGGACTGGAAGAGTATCCCCACGTTAGTAGCCCCCATTTTTCTACTCGACTCTAGGGAGTCGGGTAGAGACTCACCAATCTAGAGTACTCGAGGCTTTTTTGTGCAAGTTGATGATGTTCGTTGTATGAGAGCCCCAGACTCGAAAGCTTACAGGATGTGTGGATCCTGTTATGGGGACTTGTGTATTAAGTCAGAAGATGTGCGATTTTGGCACTTTGCTAAGGGATGTGGTACAGCCGCTTGGTACACTCGACGGACCGGGACCAATTAATTGCACTCGGGCAAATACATTGTTGACATTCTCAAACTTAAGTTCCCTGGATCGAATCACTAGTACAAAACCGAGCTTTAGAGACTCCTCAGGTATACAGGCCTCAGACGGTTCCACCATCCGGCTCCAAGCAATAGTCGCTTATATGCCTAATGGGATCCGGTCAAAAATCCCGTATGTGAAAACCAAATCCCACATACAGCTTTGAATTATACCGTCTAGGAAAATACATTTTCAGAGGCGGACAAGAAACTCGACCGTCTCTAATATTCTATTATCAGAGTCGGTCTTAGTTCGTGCCTGGCTCCCATTTCCATGGATTTCTTGCCGTCCGAAATATTGTCCAGACGGTCCGATTATATTATACAACTAAAATAATAAATAATAGAACACAAATCGAAGCACATAATAAGTAATATGTTTATATATACATAATATTGTTCACGATTCTCACAAATATCAAATGTTCCCAATTATTAAGAAACAAAATAGAAACAATATATATACTACTCATAGCTAGCTTGAGATCATGAGTCTTCGTCACTCTGAGGCATCGGAAGTGTCGTAATCATCCACTCCTCTCTTCATCGATGCCATAATTCAGCAACAGAGATCTTAGGATAACGTCCTGACATAGTAAAAACAAGAAGGTCTCCCTTGTTGAGATTGTTCTCTATGACGAAGTCTTCCCATTCTTTGTTGTGCAACCGGGTTCTCTTCTGTCCTTTTGACACGGAAATGTTGCATGTGTTCCCAAGCGCACGAAATAACACGGTCTTGCCTACTGCATCATTGAAGGAGTGGCGAATGTTGCACAGTACAAACTGTTAATGCAACAGAAAAACAAGTAAAAAGAACAAAATTGTAAATACGCTATATTTATATCGTATAAAACACGCTAAACAGATATGTTTTCTTACCAGCGAAATTCCCGACGGATCCATGGAGTCCCGGAGAGACCCGGAGAGGGGCCTCAGGGGGCCCACACCATAGGGCGGCGCCCCCACCTGGCCGCGTCGTGGGGTGGTGTGGGGCCTCCAGGCCTCCACCGCCTCTGCCCTTTCGCATATTTATTCCCCCTGAAGCATAAACCCTAAATATATTCCACTTCTCCCCGAAAACACCTGAGGCCGCCGTCATCGTCATCACGAGATCGGGAGGGTTCTGGAGCTCTCTCCGGCACCCTGCCGGGAGGAAAATTCATCACCGGAGGGGTCTACACCACCATGCCCTCCTCCGAATTGATGTGTGAGTAGTTCATCTCTTGACTACAGGTCCATAGCAGTATCTAGATGGTTGTTCACTCCACTTTGTACCTCATGTTTAGATCTTGTGAGCTACCTAACATGATCAAGATCATCTTTATGTAATGCTACATGTTGTGTTTACTGGAATCTGATGAATGTTGAATGATATGTCTTCTGATTATCAATCTATCATGTTATTTTCATGCTTATGTTATTTATGATCTTTCATGCTCTCCGTTATTAGTAGATGCTCTGGCCAAGTAGATGCTAGTAACTCCAAGAGGGAGTATTTATGCTCGATAGTAGGTTCATGCCTCCTTTGCATCTGTGCTCAAGTGACAGAAACGTGACCGATGGAGGATGTGATGTTGCCATTAGGGAGAAAACAACAATACTTTGTCTATGAATGATGTTATTGTTTAAATTACACACTTTGTTTACTGCAATTATCTGTTACTTGCAACTTAATACCCAAAATTTGTTCGGATGATATTCGGACGGTGGATTATTAGTCATAGATGCAGTTGGATCACGGTCTATGTATTTTGTTGTAATGCCCGCATGAATCACATAGTAATCTTTATGTCTTGCATATGCACTACGGTGAAGCCTTCAATTCTGTCAGTTGCCCAGTTGTAATTTGTTCACCACACATGTTATTTATCTTTCACGGAGAGACGCCACTAGTGAACTGTGGACCCCGGTCCTTTTTCCTTATACTGATAAACACCTACTGCTTTCATACTTCTCTCATACGGTTCCTACTGTTTTCCACACCATACGTTTAACCTCTTTGTGTTCAGCAAAACAAGTGAGATTGACAACATCATTGTTACGTTGGGGCAAATTAATTTGATTGTGTTGTGTAGGTTCCATGTCTCCTGAACCCGTAGTGCACTCTGCCACCTCAGCTGCATCAACCTTCAGAGATTGCTTGTCCTCCTACTAGTCGATTCAACCTTGGTTTCTTTTATGAGGGAAAACTTGCTGCTGCACTCTTCACACCTTGCTATTTGGGTCTACCAATGTTAGTCATCAGGGTCCACCCAGACCACTTTGGTCGGCGCGAACTCGGAGCGTACCCGAAACTCACGAATATTCCTTTTCACACTCTACCACCAAAGCTATACAGTCGCTGATTGGTGGGTCCGCTTGTTCCTGTTTGACCTGCGCGACCCTCTGGAGTAATCCGCGTGCGCCGGTGCAAGCGTCTCGTTGTGACTGATAGGCGGCCGGATGTGACCGCACCAGTAAAAGCGTCGCGTCCCGTCCCGTCGATGCCTAGTTAATAGCCACTTTTCCCTCGCCGTGGAGCATCCCCACACTATTTGTTTCGCTCGCCACTCTCTCCCCAAAAAACACCAAACTCTTGAGAGCACCAACATCGTCGACGAAATGGTGTGCGGGTGGCAGGCTGGAAATGCCCAAGCGGGTGATGCGACGGAGAACGTCCCGATGGAGGAATCGAGGATGTCGCAATTGGCGGAGGAGGAGCACGGCCAGACGGCCAAGCATGCACGATGCGAAGATGGCAAACGGCGCCAAAGGAGGAGGATGGTCGAGGCGGAGGCGGAGCGCAGCCAGGCGGCTGGGCCGGTGGCGGCGGAGGCTGGCATTAGCCTCGAGGAGGCACTGGCGATCTACGAGATCGACCAACTACTTGCGTTTTACGAGGTCGAGTACTTCGCTGCCGAGAGGCAGCTCGCCGATGAGCGCCTCGACGAGGCCATTATCGGGCAGATGCTCAGCAACGCCGAGCTCGTCTAGGAGAACTGCGCCCTCCTCGATAGTTTTGAAGATGTGCGGCTTGCGGTGGAGGAGGAAAAGGCAAAGGAGGAGGATGCGGCGGTGGAGAAGAAGGACGCGGCGGGTGGGGATCAGTTCCCCGCCGACAACGCCGGTGCACACGCCGGCGTCGATGACGTGGAGATGGAGGACACCCCCGTCGTCTCGGACAAGGAGATGATCTCTGACATCTCGGAGGAGGTGGATGGACCGGCCCCCATTGTCATCTCCTCCGACAAGGAGTACTAGTTCTCTGGCCGCACCGACACAAGCTAGCTAGTTCCTCCGTCGGAGAAGGCCTGACGGCAATGATGTTATTTTTCTAGGCGTAGTATGTACAAACGACGTATGCATAACCCTCAATAGTACTATCGCAGTTCTGCCGCCGGAGAAGGCCGGCCGGCGATAAGGATGTAATTATTTTCCTAGTGTAGTAATGTACAAATTAAGGTAACCCCCAATACTAGCGCAGTTTCGCCACCGGAGAAGGCCGGCCGGGATCGATGTAATTATTTTGCTAGGTAATTAACGTGGATGTGTCAATTTAACCTCGTACGTACGTGTGTTCAAATTTGCAATCGTTTTTGTGTTGTTTGATCACATGGCCGGCCATGCATAAATTGGCGCCAAAAAACATTAGAGTCGGTTGTTACTACCACCCGTCTGTAAACTACAATATTAGGAGACGGTCGTTAAAACTGGTCATCTATCAATTAATTGGAGATGGTCAGATATACCAACCGACTCTAATGTAAGATTATTGGATACGGGCAATAGGTACGGCCACCTCTAATAGTTGCAGCGAAGGATATGGATTTTTTACCGTCTGAGATATAGCATTACAGTTGGTTCTAATTTTTTCTACGCAAGAGACAGTCTTGGATGCTTGATTTTGTACTAGTGAATCCAAGATAGTTGACAACTTTGACTCATGTTGTGGAAGACTTATCGAGTAAATTTTAACCTTAGGTAAGTACCCAGCACGTCCGCCAGGATTTCTTATCGTACTGTCAGTACGAAAAATGTCAGAGAGCGCGGCATGAGTGCAATTCCTAGGCCCGAAGGACGGATCCTTCGGGTCTTACGTTCATGTTTCTAAAACGCGGCATCCAAGCGTGCCTTTGTGGTTGTAAGACCCAGGAGTCGTGATACTTGTATACCACGCCGAGTATCGGAGTCGCGATGTTTTCAGCAATGACCGTGGTGAGTACCTTTTGTTTAAAACTTGTAAGAAGATTATCCTGCTGGCTAATGCTTGCATGACGTCACAACGCACTCGCCCCACTCCCGATGGGACATGAAGAGAAATGCTAGAAATTAGATGTGACATGGTGGTCCCCTCGGGCCAGCTTTTGACCTCAACTTGACCGGCGTGCACCCAGAATTCCGCGTAGTGGCGCAGTAACCTGCATGTAGGTGCCTTGATTGTCATGCTGAAGTAACCGCGCGTGGGATCTTTGCCTCCTGGCGCCACGTGGTGGCTTAGATGAGTGCCGCATTGCTTGGTTCAAGTGAACTGACGGCCCGAGCGTGTTTAGCCGCCGTATAAAAGGACGATTCGTGAGAGGAGTAGTTTCCTTGTTTCACAAATCCCTTTCTTCCTCCTTGTGCTCCACTTCCATTTCCATGTGCACGAAAAGAGAATTCCATGGCTGGCTCCGGTAAGGAGAAGCGTGCGTCCGCGGGCGCGAAGGGCGGAGGTGCGAGCTCCTTGGCGCTAAATAGGAAGAGAATGGAACTGGCAGCCTCCAACATTGCTATTCGGGCCATCTTGACGCTTTAGAAGGACGGGCGGCTGCCCTCGGTGGGCTTGGGGCGTGCTCGCAAGCCCGAGAAGAAGGAGACCTGCCCCACCCTGAAGGTAACAAGAGGGTGGTTTTCTCCAAACATGTCCATCATGGACTTTCTTTTCCACTCGACCCCTTTCTGTGAGGGATCATGTACATCTACGAGATCCAGCTGCATGACCTCCCGCCAAATACGATGCAGTACATCATGTGCTTCATCATACTTTGCGAGTGCTTCCTTGACATTACCCCGCACTGGGGGTTATGGAAGCGGATCTTCTTCGTGAAGACGCACAGGGAGACAGTACCCTGGGAGAAGGAGAACCCTAGGGAGCCCTACGCCACGGGCGGACTCGGGATCTAGGTCAACAACAACATCAACTTTCGAGATGAAGTTCGTCAACTCTACCCAGAGTTGGCGGAGATGGTGGTTTTACGTCCAGGACACGGACACGAATGGAGTCCCGGCGTTCAATCCTCATGCCGTTCTTACCCGGAAGATTTCCTAGAGCCACTGGATGACGGGCGATGAACTCACGGGGATGAACCCTTGATAGATCAGATACTTAGCAGGAAGGAACGAGGTGCTTGGGTCACATGTGTGCATCTGGACGCTATGTTCATCCAATGCTGAATCCAGCCGCTTAAGAATCGCATGTGCCCCATGTGGGACTCAGGCCCTTTGGATCCAAGTTGTACTCGCCAGGATGAGGTCTGGAAGGATGAGTTCGAGACCGGACTTAGCGCCATCATCGGCCTTAAGGACAGGAAAATGGCGCCTCTGCCCACGAGGCCCTTCGCAGCTGATAAACCTCCAATCAAGGTAATTTTTTAATGGATTTTGTTTTCGCTAGTACTTTAGCAAGTCATTTCTAATCGTTATGTTTTCTTGCACAACCGGGGCGTCGACATGTATTATACTCCACTTCCAGAGGAAGGCGCTTCTTCGAATCTTCTGGGAAGCAGCCTCGACCCCAACCCCGATCTTAGTGTTGCCTCCGTAGACACGAGCGAGAGGGGGTCCGAGGAAGAGGAGGAGGAAATTGAGCCAAGTTTTCCCCTGCTCAACCTCAAGCGCGACAAGAGCGAGGACGAGGAGGTGACCTCCAAGGATACTTCTCCTAGCCAAGAGGAGCTTAGGCCCAAAGTCTGTGCAGGTCGCGCCCCCCCCCCCCGCGCGCTTGAACATGCTCCCTCTTCTGTCACCTCCTCTGTCAGAGAAGCCTCGAGGAGATGTCCAGTGGGATCTAGATGACCTCGACCTTGATGAAGAGGATGAGTAAGTCTTCCGCTCTTGCTTTCTACCTTGTTGATTGATACGTCGTAAACGTATCTATAATTTCTGATGTTTCTTGTTGTTTTAATGTTATTTGCTACATGTTTGCTATACACTATGGGTGTGTTTGGTAAGTCGTACACCACTGGCATAGCTTTCTCAATTGAACAAAGATGAACTGGGCCGGGTTGAGCTGAGATTTTGTTACATGTTTTGTGGCATGTATGTGTGAAGACATGATGAGATGAGACGCTGTTTGGTAGGCTGTATGTACTAGGACATGCTGGGAGAACGATTTAGGGATCAAAATTACAAATAGGTCCAAATCTTCATAGAAAGGGCCCTGAAAATATTTATTAAAAGCAATCGGGTCCCTCTGACCAACCCATCGTTAATGGCATATAGGGAGCATCCCGTCAGCGGCTGGGCTGAGGTAGGCGCGCCGGGAGGAGCTAGGCGGCGTTGAGCGGATTCCATGGAGGAGCCCCTGTCGCCCTGGTCCGCTACATATCCTACCTCGATGTCGCGTCCCGGAACAAAGGTTCTTTTCAATGGAGGAGTATCTATCGTCTATGGAGGAGTCTCCTGCAACACTCCCACCCCGGTGTGGCGAGCTCCTGCACCAGCGCCCGGCCGGCCGACGGGCTTCTGCAGCACTCCCGCCATGGCGTGTCCCGTAACACATGCTCGTTCTTCAGCACTCAGGAGGAGCAGGGGATGCAGGCCCGTCAGCCTTGCCACCATGGTAGCCTGCTGCAAGCGCTCATGGGACCTTGTTCTCAATGGAGGCGGCGCTGGGACCTCGGTCCTCCGTGGTGGCGATGTTGGGCGGCACTAGGAAGCTAGGCGGCAGCGCTAGGCACCGGGACGGGGTCGTGTTGGACTCGCGGCACCACGAGGAGCACCGGGCGGATGCAGCGCGAGGACGGGCTGGGACGCAAGACGGGGGGAAATGACAAGCAATTTCGTAAGGGGCTTGGGGCACGATGCTCGTATGGGGCCCATGCATGGGTAAATTTTCGGGTGAACTCAGCCAGGCTGAGCTGTGAAGCTCGATTTCAGCTTCTCTCCTCAGCCTGGCTGAGAGGCATTTTCTGTGCGTGGTGGGCATGGCTGAGACAACAAATACAGGCTACGAAACACCTGAAAGTAGGGTGAGGTGAGAATTTCTAAAGCCACACAGGCTACCAAACACATCCTTTATGTCATTTTTATTGATTTTCTGGGACTAACCTATTGACAAGATGCGAGAGAGCCAGTTCCTGTTTTATGCTGTTTTTGGTTTCAGAAAAGTTGTTCTGGAATTATTCTCGGAATTGGACAATTCGAAAACCAGGGGTCTTAGAAATCTGTCGCGCACATGGAGTCCAGAGGACACTTGGAGGGGGCACAGGGGCCCCACGCCATAGGGCGGCGCGTCCCTTGGCCGCGCTACTGGGTGGTGTGGGCCCCCTTGCCGCCCACCAATGTTGCCCCTTTGCCTATTTATTCCCCTCAGAGGGTTAACCCTAAAAGAATCCACCTTTTCCACGAAAAACACCTCAGGACACCATCATGGTCAACCCTAGTTTAGGAGGGTTCTGGAGCTCTCCCCGGCACCTTGCCGGGAGGGAAAATCATCACCGGAGGGCTCTACGCCACCATGCCCGTCTCCGGAATGATGTGTGAGTAGTTCATCATTGGACTACGGGTCCATAGCAGTAGCTAGATGGTTGTTCTCTCCTATTTATGCCTCATGTTTAGATCTTGTGAGCTTCCCTACATGATCAAGATCATCTTATTGTAATGCTACATCTCGTGTTTGCTGGGATCCGATGAATTGAATGCTATGTCTCTCGATTATGAATCTATCATGTTATCTTCATGTGTATGCTATTTATGATCTTGCATGCTCTCAGTTATTAGTAGATGCTCTTGCCAAGTAGATGATGGTGAATCCAAGAGGGAGTATTTATGCTCGATAGTGGGTTCATGCCTCCTTTGCATTTGTGCTCGAGTGACAGAAACGTGACGGATGGAGGATGTGTTTTTGCCATTAAGGAGAAAACAACGATGTTTATATTGTTTACATTACACACTTTGCTTAATGTGATTATCTGTTGCTTGCAACTTAATACCCAAGGATTGCTCGGATGATATTCTAAGGGTGGATTATAAGTCATAGATGCAGTTGGATAATGGTCTATGAATCTTGTTGTAATGTCCGCATGAATCAAATAGTAATCATCATGTCATGCATGTTTAAATATCTATCAATTGCACCGCTGTAATTTGTTCACCACACATGTTATTTATCTTCTATGGAAATACACCACTGATGACCCACAAGTATAGGGGATCGCAACAGTCTTTGAGGGAAGTAAAACCCAAATTTATTGATCCGACACAAGGGGAGACAAAGAATATCTATATGCCTTAACAACTGAGTTGTCAGTTCAGCTGCACCTAAAAATATACTTGATCGCAACAATTTATTAGTGGTAACAGTTTTATAGCACCAGTAGAAATAAAAAAACAGTAGTAGTAAAATAGTAACAGCAGTAGCAATCGCGGAAAACAGCAGGATGGGAGTACCGTAGGCATAGAGGGAATGGATGAACGGGCGTTGCATGGATAACAAGGGTCATGTAATAATAATAACGTGCACATTTCAGATAATAATAATAAACCATCAAACATTTAGGCAAACCATAGGCATGTGTTCCAATATAGTCATACGTGCTCGCAATGAGAAACTTGTGTAACATCTTTTGTCCTACCAGCCCGTGGCAGCGGGGCCTCTAGGGAAACTACTGGTAATTAGGGTGCTCCTTTTAATAAAGCACTCGAGCAAAGCATTAACACTCCGTGAACACATGTGATCCTCACATCACAACCATCCCCTCTGGTTGTCCCAATTTCTCTCACTTTGGGGCCTCGGGTTCCGGACAACAATGTGTGTAAACAACTTGCATGTATTATCAAGAAACATAATTATACTCACGAAAATATAACATGTTCAGATCTGAAATCATGGCACTCGGGCCCTAGTGACAAGCATTAAGCATAACAAGTTGCAACAACGGTAGAAAACGCTAACAATGGATACTATGCACTATGCCCTAACAATCTGGCATTATTACATGATCAATCTCATCCAATCCCTTCCATCCCTCTCAGCCTACAGCAGGGTTTACTCACTCATGGAAGGGAACCATGGATGGTTGATGGAGAATGAGTGGTGGTGTCGATGGTGATGATCTCCTTTGAATCTCCGTCCTGGCAGGGTGCTAGAACAGGAACTTCTGATCCCCGAATTGAGTTTCGGGTGGCGGCAGCGCTCTGCTGTGTTTCTGTGGAATATGACAAACCCACTCGCGTTCTAGGGTTACGGAGCATAAGTAGACGAAAGGGGAGTCCGAGGGGGTGCCTGGGTGGCCCACACCACCTGGCGGTGCGGCGAAGGGGGACGCGCGCCAGGAGGTGGTGTGGCCCCCTCCTGGCCCCTCTCCTGGCCTCCTTCTGGCTTCCGGGGTCTTCTGGTGTTTTAAGGCCAACGGGCTCTTTTCTGGGCAATTTCCCGAAAGTTGATTTTTCTGCACAAAAACGTGACACCAAGGTAATTCTGCTGAAAACAGCGTTAGTCCGTGTTAGTGCTATCCAAAACTCACAAATTTAGAGGAAATCAATAAGAAAAGTGTTCGGAAAAGGAGATACGTTTTCGACGTATCAACCACTAGTGAACTATGGACCTCGGTCCATTTCCTCATACTGATAATACAACCACTGCAATTACTGTTTTCACACTATTACTACAGTTTTCACATTGTTCTCCTACTTTTTTCCACACCATACGTTTAACCCCTTTCTTTTCAGCAAAACCGGTGAGGTTAACAACATCACTGCTTCGTTGGGGCAAAGTGAATTGATTGTGTTGTGTAGGTTCCACGTTGATGCTGAACCGGTAGTGCGCCTACCATATCAACTGCATCAACCTTCAGAAGTTGCCTATTTATCCAACTGGTCGATTCAACCTTGGATTCTTTCTGAGCGAAAACTTGTTGTTGTGCTCTTCACACCTTGCACTTGGGGTTTACCAACGGGGTGTCAATTACACCATCAAGAATTTTTCTGGCACTGTTTGCCAGGGAGGAAGATAATTTCTACAAGTAGAGTCTCTCACTTCCAATCTATTTACTTTGTTTTAGTTTTTCTTAGTTTATTTTATTTTATCTTGTTTGCTTATCTATATCAAAAACACACACAAAATAGTCCCCATTATAATAGTTATTTTTGTTACTTTACCTTTTATTATCCATCATCTTGCTTCCTAAGTTCACCCTGAAAGATATACCAGTAGGTAGTGGTTCTATAATAGGGAAGGATACCATTAAACAATTCTTTAATCATGTTAGTGAGTATGAAAATTTCGAGGAAAAATCCATAGTAGAGCATGCTCCGAATTATGAAACTGTTGCAACTTCTTTGATTCACATGTTAGCATCTAGGTTTGTTAACCTTCACTCCATACTGCAGCAAATGTTCCTTAACTTGAATAACATTGAAGATACTTAAAAAATAAATTTTATCTTGGAAACCATGCTTAAGAAATTTGGAGATGTTGCTCTAGAAGCTAGAAAAGTTTTTGAACGCTTTAATATGCTAGGCTCATGTGTATATGTTGTTGGAGCTCTTGAAAATCTGAAACTAAAAATGAAAAGGGGAATAAAATACCAATGGGCTTTAAATTAGTAGCAATGCATGAAGCCCAAGATAAGAATTTTGACTGGATTGTTCCTGAAAATTTAGTTGATGAGAATAGTAAACCTAAAAGTTCTAAGAGAGGAACATATGAAACTCATTTAGATAAAATACAATGCATTATTGAGTAATTTCCGTTTCTTAATTTGGATGCTTCTTCACTTGAAAACACTTGATTTTCTCTTCACGTGCCTAGCTAAAAGGCGTTAAAGAAAAACACTTCTTGGGAGATAACCCATGGTTTTATTTTTGCTTTGTTTTTCTCTATTTTCTTTGATTAAAGGTGTTGTATAATTCTATGGCAACTCCTTTGTATCTTCATTTTCATGTATTAGTTGTGACAAGTAAAGATTCAAGTGAAAGTTGGTGTTAGTTTTGGATTTCTGCACAGAAAACAGATTTCTGCTATCCACGGTAAAAAAAATGTGTAATTCACAGAAAATTCAAATGACCTGAAACTTTTTGCGCTTATTCCTCAGCTAATTACGAAACTTTTTTGTTCTTTACGTTTTTCGATTTAAGCAACTTAAGTGCCCCCAAAAAATTCGTCATTAGATTGTTCTGGTTTTGGCCGATTCTGCCATTTTTCTTGCATTTTCTCTTTTACTATGTCGAGTGAATTTCTTTGCTTCACGAAACATCAGTGGCTGTAGCAAATGTTTAAAAGTATGAATAGCACTTGTGCCCATGCAGAACGCATGAATTTTTGATTGTGCACTAACCCTCTAATGTGAATTACTTTGAGTGTGGTGTGAAGGAAGTTTTCAATGGCCAAGAGAAGAGGTTGATATAATGGGATCAAGAAGAGTGCAAAGACAAAGCTTGGGGATGCCCCCGTGGTTCATCCCAGAAAATTATAATAAGACTCAAGTGTCTAAGCTTGGGGATCTATTCATTATTGCCACCATAGGTGCTGCCTCTCTCGAGATCCAATCTCTCGACCAAGGCATCCGCCATTGTAATCACCACATCAATACAATCCAGGTAAGCACGAGTAAGGGTTTTACCTCCTCGAGGTCCCCAAACCTGGGTAAATTGTGCCCCCTGTTAACCGTCGAGTCTACCAGCGCTTACTAGTCTCCTATTCTTGAACCCCCAACATGTCATCCGGGGGATTTGTCGATAAGAGAAACCGACAATTGGCACCATCTATGGGAATGACAAGCGCTAGAGTAACGGTCTCGCCGGTCTCATCTACATCAAGCTTGGATCCGGTCCACGGATCTCCAGATCTGTCAGATCCAATCTGCTTCGGATCCATCGACTACACGCCGCACTCACCAACCTTTCGCCCAGCGTATAGCGACCTTTAGGAGAGCGTTTGACTAACGTTTGGTGATCTCCACTTCCGCACCAATAAGAGGGGATACTACGCTACTCCCACTCGCCATGGCCCGCCGAATCCGAGTCCGCGTAAACCTCAAGCGTGGCAACTCCCACCTCACCGTCCCTAGATTCCAGCCACGGATCTGAGTCGAGTCTCGCATCGGTCTAGCTCAACGACCTCAACTTCCACTCAATTGAAGCTGAAGAATTCGCGGATCCCGCGGACGCCGACCAATCCATCCCAAAAACCCGCGAGCCGTACCTGGCCCCTGTCTACATGGCTGGTCCGTCGATCAGCGCACCGCATCAATGGACAGCACTGAGCGCCAAACGATCGAGGTTTCGAAAGAAGCATGGACCAAGGCCAAGATAGTTGTGCTGATATGTCGAAAACATATCTCCTTTTCCGAACACTTTTCCTATTGGTTTCCTCTAAACTTGTGTGTTTTTAATGCAACTAACACGGACTAACGTTGTTTTCAGCAGAATTACCTTGGTGTCTCGTTTTTGTGCAGAAAAAATCAACTTTCGGGAAATTGCCCAAAAAAGACCCCCATTGCTCCTAAAACACCAGAAAACCCCGGGAGCCAGAAGGAGGCGAGGAGAAGAGCCACAGGGGGCCACACCACCGACTATCGCACCCCTTAGCCGCGCCAGCACATGGTGTGGGCCACCGAGAGCCCTCCTCGATCTCCCCTTTCGACTACAAATAGCCTTTGAAGTACAATTGCTAGAATGATTATCACAAATTCAAAATGTATTTCATATATCACAACTCAAAATTTGTCTCAAATCTCCAAAGGAAATTTTGGATTACCAAGACATAGAATTGCAACCACACCTATCATTCAAGGATGAAACTGAGAAGATATTGGCAGAGAATTAGAATATTGATAAATCAAGCGATCAAATACTGTAAGATCGAATGGAAGAACCATCTAGAAAGGGAAGCTACATGGGAAAAAGAAGAAGATCTTTAAAACCACCATCCTGAGTTATTCAAGTACCGCAGGATTGCAACTACGGGACGGAGTTTTTGTTAAGGGAGAGAGGATGTAATACCCCATAGTTATAGGACAATCAAGGGTATATATAGAACTAGGCGGATATGCGCGCTTCGCCGCGCTGTCTACATCACGTATTGCCAATATGTGTCAGGCGTGGTGGGCTTGTAGGTGGTTTTGCCCATGTATGCACGGAATCAGTTTGGTTAGTTATTTTAGAGGAGGGGGGTGCTCGTTGAGCACAGTTCTTTAGTCATTACACTGTAGGATCCTTTAGGTAAGGATCTGACAGAAACGATCATAGCATAATCTGCAAACACAATACACACATACTCCTCGAGCATCGTCTAGCTAGAGATTGACCGATTTCCTAGCAAGCCCTTCCCTTCGTCTAACCAAAGGGCTGCTCTCCACCATTTCTGTACCTCTAGAAAAAGGCAACATGTCTTCATAATCGAAGAAAATGCATGAGAGTTGTTTTATTACTTACTTGAGTCAAAAGCAATACTTCCCTTTATCTTGCACAGTCCACCATCAATGTTGCCCCTACAGAAATATGATACAGCTCCGTAAAATGATCGTAAACTACGTCGAACAAACAATAGTTCACCTTGTCTACATTATACCCGGTCTTCTCCATGATCTGCCGGATCACCTTTATGCCATGACTTTTCAGGTCATGCATGTCTACCAGACATGGATATTTGTATATCTTCCAGAGTGTAAATTGAAACGGATTTTCTATAGTAGGTAAATCGTATCTAATACAAGTTGTTGCTCTTCCTGATTCCAGCCTATGCAAACCTTCAGATATAAATTTAGCACAAGCTTTTCTCTCATGTCCACCCCATTCAAGATAACTGTATCGCCTACAAAAATACCAAGAATGAAGCATAACTCAACAAAAATGTAACAAATTTCGCGCATTCATATTCCGTCACTGAGCCTACTATTCGACTATATGCAGATAATAGCGTTAAAATACATAGCATACAATTTAAATCATCGTAATCTTTTAAAAATAAAGCACTTTACGCGGACCAAACCGATACCTAGAGTTCACCTATAATATTTGGGGACAAAGTTGATTTAAATGTACTTTGCATTCTATGGCAGCAACTACTACACCAAAAGCTAGAATGGAACACTCTGGTTTTTTATGAGGTAACCCTGCACGATTTAACACTGAGAGGTCTGGCTGATGCGTCAGTGTGCCCCCCGGCTCTTTTGAGGACATCAGCTTTTCTATACCATTTAAGAGGGGAAATATGTCCTGGATGGTTTAAGTCATAAAGTTTAGACCGGTCCTGATTCGTTGGGCAAACAATACATCTATTTTTGTGTAAGCTACATATCAAGCCAGTTTCAAATAAGCCTCTTTTTATCATAGCTCAAGCTCCTTAAGATCCCATTAACCCAAAAGTTAGAAAAAGGAATTTTAGATAACATACGAATTCATGCTACCCTAAAATACAAAATATGTCAATATCCTGAAAGCCGAGCAAAGGTAAGAGCTCACTTGAGTTTAATTGTTCATTGGAAATTATGAAAATAAGGAATTCAGCAAACATATCATTCTTAAGAACTTGCGGTTTGTAATATATGCGATTATTTACACTATTTTTTGTTTGGAAATTTCCTTTTTAAAGTCTAAAGATAGTTCCTTAGCCACTGGTGTGTGTAAAATGATGCACTTGATCATGTTTATTATTCCAGTGGTAACACGCTGGATTTCAGTTACTTTCACTAAAGAGGAGAAAATGATCGACAACTCCTTTCTTTCTAACTGTTAGGTAGATCAGTAATTTTAGCCAATGATCAAGAAACTATTATGAAGTGTTTCAGTGTTTGACTGTACTTTCAACAAAATCTACATGAACATGATTAACTTTACAATCTAAATAAATATGAAAAAAATGTTTTCTAAACATAGTGTTGCATCTACAGCTCGCTACTCTCACCTTTAAGATCAAGAATAAAAGGTGATAGTTTGCATATATTCAATGAATACTTCATATGCTGGAAGAACCAAAGAGGAAAGGTAATACAGACAAGATCTTGTGGTATCGAGGGAAAATATAAAAAAACTTGACAGAAACAAGATGTATACCTTATCTCAATTGGGTCTTCATCAGGAGGCGCCTCAAGAGGAAGGTCTTGCATGACTGAAAAATAGGAGTGCGAAAGTAAGTATTTCAGATTCCTGATGCTCTACAGTTTTCAGTGATAGTACTCAATGTTCCATCCTGCAGTTTTGAAATTGTCTGTGCCATATAAAATATAATATGACGAAGCAAGAATGACATAAACACAAAGTAATGATATTTAAATAATACCCAAAAAAGAAATAAACAAATGGTCTTTCTTTGCCTTCTCCAAGTACATCGAATGTGGCCATTCTTGGTGCTAGAAAGGCACATACTAATCAAACAAAAAATATGTAAGTGATAGTGGCTGCATTGCCTCCTATTAATGTGCTTGCGAAGAGTGCATATGCAAATACACACACAGTACCTAACAGTTCAGAACACAACTGATTTTATAAATTAAATTGTGCATCCCCTATGATTTAATATAATCCGGGATGAACCAAACAAAATAGACAAGCACATCTACTTTTGAGCTCCTGCACAACAAGGGTAAGAAGATACCTGGTTTCATCTAGCAGATCATCCCGTCCAGAAATAAAGATCCCACACCCTCAAGCCGCCGACCTGCGGTGATAATCCAGTGCCATCGTACGCCCTCTAGCCCCCCGGCTGCTGCTGCACTATCGCGGGTCGCCGGGACAGAAGAAGCCAAGAACAAATCAGCAGCTAAATAAGAGAACAGTATCTAAATGAAATCTCTTAGCGGTACTTCTAATAGCGGTCCATGAACCAGCAAGGTACTCAAACAATTTGCTGTGAAAAGACAAATATTGGTCTAACATGGTATTCACAAAAAGTGGAACTCATAATATTTAGAGAAAAATAATCAGACAATGTATTTATAGGAAGTAAATTGGCACTAACATGAGGAGATAACCTCAAGAAGTAATCGATATTTGGATATCATTACACAATACTAAATATCGTAGTTGATATCTAGGTATCATTACACAGTACTAAATATTGTATATGTTCAAGATATCCTATCATTGTCAAGTGCCACATATACACACATTTCAATTAATATCGTTAGATGAATAAATAGCCAAAGGAGCACCATCATATTCAATCAGGCAGACGATGGATGAAGAGCACCAGTAAAGGGAGAAGTTCCAACATGTTGCCATATGGTCAGGATATAACCACGCAACTAAAATCAACAACAGTGTGTTAAGCCTCAAACTGAATCCAAATTTTAGCATGCAACCCAAACACAAGTTGATTACAGCAGTGAATCGAAGTGGATCAATTTCATAAATTGCTGGTCGGGCTACAAGATACAATTGCAAACTCGGTTGACTCTGAGATAACTGAAAATTACCTGCCTTCCCTCGGAAATTTATTCATAATGCTTAGAAAGAGATGCTTACCTCCCACGGAACTGGTCATTTAGGTTGTCTGCGACGTGGGCAGCTGTTTAGACTGTGCCGATGAAGCATGTCTTAACAATATCCATGCAGGGTAGTACTCTGATCAGCCAAACAGGGATAGACTGATTATACGTGTGTCTGATGACCAGAACTTCAGAAGCAAGCCCAGCAGCCTTAAGCCGAACGAACTGGGGCGGAAGAGATAATATGAACAAAGTAACATGAAAATCAGAATCATCAGTAAGGAAATAGTACAAGCAAACAAAAAACAAAGATAAGATTTGACACGTCACTAAAAACAGACACTGGTCATGTTTTAGCTCATTCTAGTTAGAATGTACATGAAAAATACCCATTTCATTATTATCCAAAAATCTATATAACTCTCACTTTCCCCTTCTAAATGGACTACAATCTTGCGAATAAATGCAGTCTGCAGAAACTTTTGTATGTTATAATATCATCTGCTATTTGAGCAGATCACTCACTTATGTTATCCTCTAAATTCAGGAGTTCAGTTCTATTCCTTAATCTCCTACCAGCTACCATTGCATCATTGAACAATTGAAACCGAGCATAGAAAATGAAAGAAGATTGAACCAATTATCACTTACCTAGCTTTTCTAAATAGGCAATTATGCAACTTCCTTTGACAAAGAACAAAGAGAGAATATTTTGGGTAGTTCCTGTTTTAGTAGTTGATGACAATGTTTAACAGAAAATGGATCACCATACGCTTATTCTAAACTGGAGGCATCGCAATCCACAAATGCAAAGAAATCCTAGAATCAAACATAAATCCGGAAAGCTATTTCTAGCAAAGCATATACGCCCGAAATTCTCAAAGGGATAACTCATGAAAGTACATTCAATAGTCAACATCTTAAATAGCATAAGGAACATAAAATAAGTCATTTTAGCCAAATCAAAACTGTCGCAGGTTACAAAATACCCTATAAGAAATAGTAAGACACCAAGAAATTTCTCGTTTTTAAATTAAATCACTAATTTGCCAGCTGATGGATGATGGTAGCTGAAGTTTGTTTTACCAGGTACTTGTTGTGTGCTTGACTCTTTGTTCACGAATAGGTAGCGAACCAAGCCTTACTTGAATGCTTCAGAAACATTCAAGCATGCGTTTTTCAGATTAGGTTAACAATTTTCTGGTACATACAAAGCTGTCAAGAAGATACAATCATGCATGTAATTTTTTGCTTGCAATAGAAAATAAAATAGGAACATACTGGCTGCGCCGCCAGTTTATGCCTAGGTGAGCTTCCTTCATCTGAGGGTCAACATCAAGTACAAAAACCCAACAAATATTTTGACTCATAGCATCCTATACTTCGGAACCTATACTTCGACCTATACTACAAACACAACAAATCAAAAACACAGAAACTATACTTCGACTCATGGCATCCTCTAAAAAGAGAAAAGTTTATGTACACCAAACTACATCCTTTTAAAAAGAGAAAATTTTATATACGCCAAAGAAAATTCAGAGTTGGCCTATAATTCTTAATCATAAAAGCACTCCAAGAGACTGAATAAATGTCTATTTTTTCTATTGTTTGAACACTGTTTTTTCTGTCCGCGATACTTCTATCACATGCTAATATATAGCTCTCTATTTTGTCGTACCCTGTTCAAGAACATAACCCTGTTGCTCAAAGCAAAACTGCGACACTGCTGTCCCCGGCGAACCTAGGCTTTCAACTAAACCTAGATGCTTGTGCCTTGTACCTAAAAAACCTATCTATAAAAAAATCAGATAAAAACTGATAGCTACCAGTAGGGGAACTGCTTAAACAACCAAACATGTGAACTTAGTTTTTCTGAAATCATACAAACAGAAAAGCTGAACACATTAGTTTCTTTAGATCACGGCATAGGGTTTACATTGCAAATACGCATTATTCAGAAAGTAAAATCATATAAGGAAAGGATATATGCCCAGCTATCTTCAGATTTGAACCAAAGCCATACAGTAGAAAATATAATCGGGGCAGGAGCAAGCACAACATGTGATGCATGGGCAAGAAACGATGTTTTTTAGTACAGTCTTACAGCCCTAGCAGAACGGTAAACACACGCAGACAGACACAAATAACAGCAGAAGATCAACTTCATACTTACCAGTCTTAAAATCGGGATAGCATTTCTCCATGTAGGTCTCGTAAGCACTCGATGCGTGCATCGCCCTCTCTAACGGAAGAGCTTGGAGGCACGATTGCAGCGTTCTGCTGTAAAATATAAACATGAGATACTGACGCTTGTGCGCATAACAAAATGTTAAATTGGCAGAAACGAAGAAACTGGCCAACCGCATGTTGTCGCGTGCTGCCGACACCCTCGCCGGAGAGGTTGTGAGGAATCAGGCGTTGCCATAGCGGAAGAGTGTTTTTTTAGGAGAGAGAGAGAGTGGAGCCCTTGGAGATGGAGGAAGGTAGGCTCCTTCCGCCCAGCGGTCGCGATTCCCCGCAGCCAGCTGCCTGCTGTTCCACGCCACCAGCGCTCGCCGTCCCCTCGCCGCTGACAAAAAAATGGTGAGGATAGGGCGACAAAGGAGAGTGAGAGAAGATATCGGGGAAGAGAGAGGGGGGAGTGGCCTTCACCCTCACCTTGGCGTCACTTCTGTCTCCATCGATGCTCCGCCGCCGCGGCCACCTTCAGGGACCAGGGGGAGAGAGAGAAGAGGACGCCCTCGATTTTCCCTCACCTTCGCGTCCCTGACGCCTTCAGCCGATGCTCCACCGATGGTCCGCCTCCAGGGACCGGGGGGAGAGGAGAGGATGCCCTGACTTTTCCCCTCGCCTGCGCGTTGCTGCTGCCTCCTCCCGATGCGCTGCCGCCGCAGCTGCCGCCGACAGTCCGCCTCCAGGGACCGGGGGAGGTGAGAGACGGAGGAACAATAGATAAGGCTCGGGGTAGATAGAAATGGGTCGCACATCCCACAAACCGACCAAGAAAATGGGCCCACACGGCAACCTCCCTTGAACGGCAGAGGGCCACAAACAGGCACACAAAACGTCGTGGATGGCCTCAGCGGAGGCGACATCCATCGAACATACAATATAGTTAATTATGCAGACTTGCAGTCATGCATCATTGCACAATCAGGGTAAATTTTGCGCTTTTGTAAAAGAAACGAGAACAAGTTGAGTTGGAATGGATGATCTGGAAAAAATTCGTCGACACCTGACAATAACACTTGAGTTACCCTCGACTCATATATTTTGGATTAGGGTTTTCGACAAAAAATTTTGGAGGGAGTTGGAAGGGGAACAAGTTTCTGAAACAAATGTCAGTACCGATGAATGAGTTAAGTCTCAGACATCTAATCTTATCTCAATTATGAACACTAGATTTGAAATTAACTTAGTACATTGAATTGAATCATTTGAAATTCAAATGAGTTAACGAGATCTTTGAGTTATTGAGTTAACAAGCAGGTTGGATAGAGGATTTGCTGTTAACACTAGCGAACGGTTTTTTGGTGGTTTTTGATATAGCAGATAAATAGAGTGCGAGTAAATAGAAGACAGTAAATAATATTTCAGCGAGTGCCCCAATCCTTTTGAGAGCAAAGGACAAGCCGGTTGTTCTACTTATAATTAGCAAACATTCTCGAGGACACATGGAATTTCATCAAGTGCTTTCTCTTCATATAGTTGATTAATATGTATGGGTTCGCTAATTATGTGTGGGTGAACCTATGCTAATGCACCGCCCAACTAGGACTAATACATACTTATGATTATAACTCTCGCAAGCATCCGCAAATACAAGAAAGTAATTAAGACAAATCTAACCACAACCTTAAAACTCCGGGACCCAACACTCCCTCGTGCATTGGTTTCCTAAGGGGGGTTTAGGTTTCTGACACTCATACAACCCCAAAATTAGTAGCCAAATACACAATACATCCTCATAGGCCTCATAACCCTTCCTAGTATCAATTGATGAATGTCTAAAGCCTCCAGTCCTAGGTTTGGTTTCAGAAGGTCTAGTGTTTCCTCTCATTGGTGCTCCTGATCTGGCCTTGAGATTTGGACAATTCGGCCGAGTATATTCGGGTTGTCCACATCCAAAACATTTTATTTTGGACTTCAGGCAGTCCTTCTGGAAATGTCCAACATTTCCATAGTTATGAAAAATCACTCGGCTGATGTCGCTTTCCCTATTGGTTCGATTGGTCCTATTCTCTCCACAATACGCTTGGGCTTAAATTGCAGATTGGGTTTCGATATCTTAATCGGAATTCTCTTGGGTTCTATTATTTCCTTCTTTCTCCTTTCCTTTTGGAGTAACTTGTAGTCATCCTTCAATATTATCGCAGTATCCACCAGCTCTTGTAATACTCTTGGATTGGTCAGTCTTACTGTATATTCATAAAAGGATTTAAGCCTTTCATGAATCGTTTCTTCCTTTCTCTTAAGTATCCACTTCCTCTCTTGCATAACAAGATAACACGTTATACTTTATCACATATTGCAGAGTAGTGGACTCATTGTGCCGAAGGTTCTCAAATTATCTTTTATTTAATTCCATAATACTTTCCAGTACATGGGCTTCCCAAATTTTCTTCTTGAATTCCTCCCAATTTACTGCTACACCTTCTGGCTGAGTTGCCAATACCGTCTCCCGCCAGGCTACAGCTTGTCGTGTAAATAGTTAAGTGGCATAACGAACCTTCTCCTCAACAAAAAAAACCTACATTTTTAGCTTCCATTCGGTATCTTCCAACCAATCCTCAGCATCCATTTGGTTTGGAGGTGATGCAAAGGGTACTGGTCTTGCATTCTGGAAATCTGACAGAGTTACACCTCTCTGCACATCCTCATGGCCTCTTCGTGCTTGATTCTGGAGTAGATCTTGGAGAAAAATTTTCTGAACTTCCCGCTCATGTCAACGATTATCATTTGCTGTATGTACTACATAAGCGTCTGTTGTGTGACCACTAGCGGCGGTTGAGGTATTTCTCTTCTTTTGGCATCCTCTTTTTACCTCAATTCTCGCTCCATCTGCTGCTGATTGGACTCGTTTCCCGTATTCGACATCCCCTAGTGTTGATACATTGAATGTGAACACAATGTTACATCATGCATATGCACATTGGGCACCATTCCATGCATAGTTCTAGTCACTCAAAGAAGCAATAAGATATATGAAAATCGAGAAATACCAAACATATACCATGCATTATACATGATTCACACACAAACATGGATACATAAAAGTAAAACACTAAAGTGAGCATGTCTCACTTATTTCCTAAGATTCTCTCTTATCTTACATATCTCATATAGAACTTCACATTTCACTTATTTCCTAACATTCACAAACATGGATAACAAAACTTGATGTTTCATTGTTCCTATTAAATTCCATTATAGAAAAAATGCTTATGTGACGCAAGCCATGTTCTTTTTTTGTTTCAGTTTTCTTGAGTCTTGGATGTTTTCACTTTTGTATCAACTCCTTTTATCCTTTTGTTTTTGTTTTTGTGCAAAGAAAAGCCTGTAGTGTTTGAATTTTTCAGTTTTTCTTTGTGTCTAAATGTAATGTGAAAATCACCAGAATTTGATAATTATTTAATTTTTCTTTGAGAGTAAAGTTTTGGTTATTGTCTTTCACAGACTATCTCAAACATGCTATTTCGAGTTACGAAAGTATCTCTATGGTTTTTTTATTTACGGGTTGTTATGTTTTGTTGGATTGTTATCTTTATTTATGTTGGCACTTATACGAGTTTTGTTTGTGGTTTCTGTAGAGGTGAAGATGCCACAAAATTATTCTTATACAATATCTAATATTAAATTGAGTATTTTCAACCTGTCCCTATGTTATGAAAGTGGATTTGATTTAAAATGTACTAGACCCTCTAATAAATTTTGTGTGAAGAAAGTTTTTATGTATCATGAAGAGAGGATAATGAAAATGTATCAAGAACGGATATAAGCTTAATCTTGAGGATTCCCAAGGAACACCAAAGTATTACTTAAGTATCCTAGATCGTCTAAGTTAGTTTGGGGATGCTCAAGACATCCCCTTCTTCCTCAACAATTATTAGGTCGTCTCCATGGAAATTATATTTTATTACTCTATATACTATGTGTTGTTCTTGGAGCATCTTTTTGATCTACTTTTAGTTATTTTTTTACTTACTGGTCTTTATAATTATCGTACCTAGCATTTTTGTTTGGCCGAGAGACACGCTCCCGTTCTTTATAGAACACTCTGTGTATTTCACTTTTTTTTTAGTAATTGCTCGTTATCCATACCTTTTTTGGTTTTACTTATATTTTGCTAAGAGTTGTTGGGTTCTTTTCTATTAAAGTTCATTAAAACTCTCTTACTTCAAATATACTTGTTTGAACAGTTGAATAGAAAACCATTTGTTTGATTGGTCAATGTGTTCAAACTAACAATGCTGTATTTTAGCAATGGGATAATGAAAACTTGCATAGTATTGTAGGGTAAATTAGCTATAGGTAATGTGGCCACGACGAGTGCCGTAGTGGTCGAGGAGGCCACTGCAGAGGTCGTCATTACAGAGTCGGGAGGGGGGCACATGTTTTCCTGTTGTGTTTAAGCTCCTGGGGGAATTTTGCTTCACATCACCTGAAGTCATATAGTTCAGGGGATTATACTACAGTGTTGTAAATTTGGTGAGAGGTGATTCGGATCAATTTAGGGTTCAATAGGACGACAAGGGGAGCTGCGACAAAGGCTCGCTTTGACAATAGTCAATAGATGGTCCACTAATTTCAGTTTTATTGTGTTTAACGTTTGTTTACTTCTAGTGTACTTTTAGTTTAAAATAGACCCAGGTCTTTCTCCATAACTTTTTTTTTTGAAAATCTTCAGTTTCATATGTACTCACTCAGTTTCATAATATAAGATATTTTAGGCGTTTCATATATTTTCTAGATTCAAACTAAAACAAGTGGACACGGAATCGTTGAGAAAGATTTTTCATTGGATCATTTGAATCATGCAAAAAAAAATTCTTAGTTTTTAGTGAATAGATAGAAATAAGATTGCGTCCAATAGGATTTGAACCTATACCAAAGGTTTAGAAGACCTCTGTCCTATCCATTAGACAATGGACGCTTTACATTTAGGACGTGTTTGGTTCAGGAAAAACAATGTAAATCCAAACGTAATCAAATGCCACCGGCAATGTAAACGGAATGAGTAAAAGTAGAAACTTGTTTGGTTTAACAAATGTAAAGGTATCAGTTGCAATCTTCAAAACACCGATTGATTGAAAGGATAGCTAGTATGCAACCAAAAGAAAATAGATCACGGAAATTACAAGGGACAACCAACTGACAGCATAATTATTTCCAGAACCAATTCTATTTTGAACAATTCGGACCTGACTGATTTGCATACCACAAGAATATTGCGACGAACTCGAACAAGAATATAGGAGGAATAAGAAACAGATTTGTACAAATCCGCACTGGATCTCAACGAGATTAGAAGCGTCAAATCCGAAGAGAAGGTTGGGTTTAGACCTATCTGGGAGCAGCATGCACTTGGCCAACGCCATGGCCATCTCCAGCTCTCCGCGCGGCTGAACTAGCAAAGTTGGGAGATACAGAAGAGTTGCACGGTGGCGGCGCCGGAAGGGAAGGGGATGGCGGCGAGGTGGGTAATCCCTGTCAGACCACACCTGAGAGGAAGGAGTGGAGAAGGGTTTGCGGGAGCGGCGGCGTTGTAGCCAGAGACAAGAAGGGGCGAGGAAGAAGAAGAGATGACTCGATGTATCGTTATCCGATAGCACTGGTTCAGGGGCGGAATCAAATTTCTACAGGGACGTAATCAGATAACATGTAATCGCTTAACGGAGGACGCTAACAAAACATATTTTAACGGTATCCGGTACCACCGTAATCAGTTTACGTTACAAAGCCATGAACCAAACACGTCCTTATATTTTATTCTTTCTTTTACCCTTTTCTTGTTCGGAGGTAAAAATCTTGGACCGAAACTCTTTTAGGAAATAGAAAAATCCATATACAAATGCATGATGTATATATCATGCATATATCATAAAGAAGGAGTATGGAGCCGATAGTGGGAACCGCATGTTTCTAGATACATGTATAAATATAAATATGAAAAAGGCCTAAAACATCTTAATATTATGGAAGGGAGGCAAAACAATGTAAATGGGCCCAGTTCGTGTTGTTCTTCGCCGGGCTCGGCCTGGCACAACCGGTTAAGGAAAAGCGCGTGTAAATATGACGCTATTCTTGTCTCAAAAAAAAAAAAACGCTTTTGTTAGGCCGACCTACAGCGCCCTGTTGTAGGTCGCTTTGGCTCCTTGCGCTACGGAGCAGCGTAGCCAGCTTTTGGGCCTTCTGCGCGTACGTAGCTGGTCCATTTAGGTTTAATTTTGTTTGTGTAGCCCATTTGCGTGCGTAGATAGCCCACCGCAGTAACTAGGAGTAGTGACATACACTAAGTGTTTTTACCATGTTCGGACAATGTTGCGTACGTACTAAAATTTTGTAACAGTTTTGCCCAAAATTTGTTGAGAATGCACAAACAAGTTGTTGCAATATTTTTCTAGACAAATACATGTGTATTCATATTTCATTTTTGGAATGATATGTTTATGCGCTCATTCACATGTTCCAAATATGTAATTTTTTTGTTATCGATTTAACTTTTTGTTGAAATAGGTGATGATTTTTGTTGCAACCGAAACAGTGATAAATTATTTTGTTGCTTACCAAATTTTCTATTTGGTGCAAATAATTTTTTGTTGCAATAGGTTGTGATTTTTGTTACATTGTTGTAACTTTTTTGTTGCGACGCAATAACATATTGTTTAACTATTATTTGTAACATTATTTTTTTTCGAAAAGTTTTAAAAAAATTTGTTGCAATACTTTTTTTTTGTACACAGAGCGATATTTTTTGTTGCGACGCAAGTGAAATCATTGCAATGGCAGATTTGCTGTAATTATCGAGATGACCGGGGGCAACACAATATACCTTTTCGTTTTAAATGGGCTGATGTGGACTACGGGTTCTATATGCGAAAAGCAGTGGGTCTAAAGTGTAAAATTGGGTTTGTGCTGTTTTGAGCCATCGGATCAAGATCGGACGGCTCGCGAGGGGACCTAAAACAGAGCGTTGTAGGTCGGCCTACGCCTAGCTTGCGCCAAAAAAAATACGCTATTACGAATCGCATCAGATTCAGCTCCACACTGTGAAGCAGGCCCTAGGAAACTGGGATGGACCGGAGTCAAGCGCGACACGGATACGTACTGATCCATGCATATCTTTCAGCGCAGGATCCCAAAGAAATACTCTGTTCCAAATCGATCTAAAAGAGAGGATCAATCGATCTCGTACCTGCGTGATCGATGGCGAATCAGCAGCCATGGGTGGTTCAGTTCAACGGGACCAGCAAGCCGGCCCTCGTCGCCCCGTTCGACGGATGCCGCTGGCACGGGACAGACATGGCAGCGCTGCAAGGGAAGCGGTGCCTCGGCCTGGACGGAGACTGGTTACTCATGCTCGACGAGCTCACTCGCGAGTGCTCTCTCATGAGCTTCGCTAATCCGTTGGCCCCAACGGTGATCTCTCTCCCGCCATTGCCGGAGGACACTACGCCGCCGCTGTACCTCGGCTTCGGCTGCGCGCTCTCCAACCAGACCCCGCCCGACTGCACCGTCATGCTGGACTTCGTCAGGGAGAAGTCCCTCCTCTACTGCCGCCCCGGCGACCACGAGTGGTCCCGCCTCCCGGTGAAGTTCGACGAGGAACAGGACCAGTTCGACGGCCCTATAACTCCTGGCCACCACGGGAAGGTGTACGCGACGACCATGGCAGCCTTGGTGGCCGTCGACGCGTCCGGCCCGGTGCCGGCAGTGGAGAAAACGGACATGAGCCGCCCGCCCCCGTGCCCCGTGCATGCCGGGTACACGTGCTACCCGGTGCCATGTCCTGGCGGCGAGCTCTTCTTGGTGCGCTGCTGCCTCTTTGGAGATCCGACAGAGGTGGTGGATCTGAAGGTTTTCCGATGGATTCAGGAGGACGATGCGTGGGAGACGGTCGAATCCATCGGAGACAGAACGTTCTTCGTGGGCACGTTTAGTTTTGCGGTCCTGTCCGCGGCTGGTGCAGGAACCCAGCCCAACCGCATCTATGTTCTGCGCAAAGTTTGCGGCGGATTTGGTATCTACACCGTGTCTCTGGATGATATGACTATTAGGCTCAGCATAGTGGAGGGGTGTGTTGAAGATAATGAGGAAACTTTCTGGGCTCTTCCTAATAGGTACGTTTAATTTCACCCCGCTTGCCTCACCGTCTCAATTCTATCGATTTGAACAAAACTTCACAGTTGCCCACTGGCATTTTACCGGCAACTAACCCCTAACCCAAGTGCCGACAGAATACATCGGCATAACCGGACACTCGAAAAACAAGCCTAGCATCTGCGCGAGTGGTTTTAGTAGTAGTATTTGTGTGTTAGATCAATGTGATGGCTTAATAATGGTTTGAACCTGTCTATATATGTATTTGCAGCTTCGGTCTCGAGGTATCGGGAACCACGGGCGGTAATGGTGTCCCAAGTGAGGTACTAAGCATGTACATGCTTTATATCATTGATAACTCGTTTAACTAGTTACTGAGAATCACACATTGACTTTGCTATACCCCATACGAAGAATTGAAATTGACTAGCTGGAGCATGATTTTTATTCTATTTTTGATGTCCACTGATGACGCTGATTTAATTGACTACAGGTCACTCAAAGAGGAATTAAACATTGTTGCAAAGAGGAAGAAAAGGAGGACATGCCCATGAGCGCCGCGGCCTGTCCAGAGGAAAGACAGTGGTGTGATTTTCAGACCGATTTGTGGCAGCTAGTAGTAACCAAGATATCATTTATAGATTTCCTGCACGTAAAAGCTGTATGCAAACAGTGGAACTCCATCGTGAGCTCTATCCAGGATGCCAAGGTGTCGCCATTACTCATGACTAGTCGGCCAGGAAGAACCAAGGATCTTCTTGAAGTTTTCGATCCGGTGAGCGAGAAGAAGTACCAGATCAGGATAAGCATCCCTGCTTCAGATCTCAAATCTCAAGGATCACACATACTGCATTGCACAAAGAACGGTTGGGTCATTGTGTCGAGAGGCGGCGACAGCATGTTTTTCCTAGTGAATCCATTCAAGAATTACTCACATGGCGGCAACGTGATTGCTCTTCCAGCTCTAGATATCCGTGGCCTCAAAGGGTTGTCCTTCTCTTCTGTGCCGGGTTCTCCAGACTTCGTGGTCCTTGCCGCGAGAACTACCCCAGATGGCAAAGTTATCATGGTACATACATGGCGAATCGGAGATGAAGATTGGGAGGTGGAATACTTGAGCGACAATAGGGGACCATTCCTCATGGCATCTCAAAGCCCCGTATTTCTGGACGGTCTGTTCTATTTCATGGACATCAATGGCAGGCTTGGAGTCGTGGACCCAAATGAGGACGAGATGGAGTGGAATGGCCTCGAAAAACCGGATCAGCCAATACGCGGCAGCGATGAGGTGCATCTTGATGAATGGGACTACATCTATTTGGTGGAGTGGAAGCGGGAGCTGATCGCCATTGTAAGGGAGAACGGCGATGATGGGTACATCAGAACGTTCAAACTGGATCGGTCTCGGATGGTTTGGTCAGAGTTGGAAGAGATGGAGGACGCTGCCGTGTTCTGGGATAGGAGCAATGCTGTAATTGCGATGCCGCCCCTAGGAGAAGATTCATGCAATAAGATCTTCCTCCCAAACTATTCCGAGACTGAGGGTGGCGGCAGAACGCAAGTGTTCTACTCTCTGAAAGGGCAAAAATACTACCCTTCCTTCTACGCGAAGGAGCCGATGAACGCCATATGGTTTGAGCCAAACTTGGAGGACGTACTTCGGGTGAAGAATGAGTAGTGCATGCCCTTCCCTTATTAATGGAGAGGCTAACGAGTAGACGGAGAATGTACTATGGTGCTATCTTGGCGATGCCATATAGGATGGATGTTGAGTTTTTTCTCCCGATAAAGGGAGCTTTTATTACTTAAAATAAAGTATTAAACCTAGCCTCTGCATAGTTTCGATGCACACAGCCGAAAAAAAAATGAAGGCTAATTAATTACAAAAGCAAGTAAAAATACCTATGTTGGATGGAGGTCTGATACGCAAATTATACTGTCATCCATGCTAGGATAAAAGTACCTCACTGTACAGACCTCCGTAAGCAGGTAGGTGCTTCACACGTTGCAGCGGTAACGAAGTACGGAGTATAGTTGTAGTCATGAAGATAATCTGCATAATAGAAAAAAATTATCATTAAAAATCTTGTCATTTCTACACAGCCACAGGGACCAGATAATGACAAGCGTTGCCACCCTAATAACCCTTTTAAACCTTGTGTCCACTCCATTGAGCCAATTGCACAAATGTTGGCACTGCTTCTAGGTGAAGATAAAGTAGAACCTATCTGAATGATTGACCATATAGAACTAACAATATTGCAATCGAAGAACAAGTGTTTGATTGTCTCATCCTTATGACAGAAGGCACACTGTGTACTACCAAGCCAATTGCGTTTTGCAAGGTTGTCTTTTGTTAATATTACACTTCGACGAAGATACCATGCAAAAACCTTTTTTTTTTAGTGGAATCTTCATCCTCCGATATTTTTCAGTGTCTACTAGAATCTCTGGTTGTAACATAGCTTCATACATAGAGCTCGCCGAACATTTACCGTTAGTATGTAAATTCCATCTGAACTCATTTGTTCCCTCTGTCAGATTGACTACCACCAAACGATGTAGTAGATCATTCCAAGCAGAGAGACGGGGACCAATGATGTCTCTCCTAAACGACACATTCGGTGGAAAGGCACTACAAGAAATATGTTAACTAGTGACCATCTGTGTTAAATACCTTGTATATCTAGCTGTATAGGTGTGGGGTCTCATGTATGTATAAGTCGAGTATACGTGTTGTATACCGACTCAACCTTGTATGTCGCCATCTATATATAGTCACACCGCGGCCCTTGTTAGGGTCACGCATCCTAACCCTAGTTTTCACATGGTATTAGAGATTTGCTCTTCCAAACACATCTAGGAATCTCTCGCCGCCGTCCTCATCGTCGCCATGTCGTTTAGTTCTTCATCTTCGTCGAGCGGTGGCAACAACCTCAATGCGTGGGTCTCGGAGAAACTCACCTGAGACAATTTTCTGATCTGGCAGACCCAAGTCCTCCGTGACATCCGTGGTGCCCAACAGTATGGTCTCCTAGACGGCTCGATCCCTGCTCCAGAGAAGGAGATGGTGTCCAAGGATTCTAGCGGGAAGGAGGTGAAGATTTTGAACCCTGAGTACGCCAAGTGGATCTCTGCAGATCAGACTATTCTGGGGTAAGAAAAATATACGCGTGAACTACTTCATCGTGTCAATATGAAGAATTGCAAACCGGTTGATACTCCATTATCAGTCTCAGAAAAGCTATCTCTCACCAATGGAGAGCTATTGAGTGGTGATGATTCTACTCGATACATGAGTATAGTTGGTACATTACAGTATATTACATTGACCCGGCCAGATATTGCATTTTCTATCAACAAGATCTGACAGTTTCTTCATGCCCCTACTACAACCCATTGGACTGCTGTCAAGCGTATCTTGAGATATTTGCAAGGTACAATTTCATTTGGACTACGTTTGAGTAAATCTGACTCTATCTTGGTCAGTTCTTTCTCGGATGCTGATTGGGAAGGATGTCTAGATGACATACGGTCAACTGGTGGTTTTGCAGTATTTCTTGCGTCGAATCTGATTTCATGGAATGATCAGAAGCAGGCTATAGTCTCGAGGTCGAGTACAGAGGCTGAGTATAAGGCATTGCCCAATGCCACTGCTGAGATCATATGGGTGCATTCTTTACTCTCTGAGTTGGGAGTACCACGGGCTCGAGCAACATGTTGGGAGTAAAAAGGAAACTAGTTTATGGAACAGAGGTAGTAGTACTACTTGTACTGTTCATCCTCCATGGCTGGAAAAAAAATCTCCAGCAGATTCAAACCGATGATGATCGCCGATGAAGAGGGTGCTTACCGATGGTGAAGACCGTCATCGTCGGTGTTTTGCTGACCCTTTGCGTCGTCGTCGATGATGACACCAGCGGCGGATTCGGCCACACGTACCGCTGCATGCATGCATGCAAAAAATGTGAGATTCACTCTCCTCGCGCTCGTCATACACGCGGAGGTAAAAGAAAGGAGAAGGGAAAAGGAACAACCTCGCGGCTTGTGGAGAAGAACGGCGGTAGCGGCGGTTATCTCCCCGTGGAGAAGAACGGCGGGGGTTTTCTCTCACTGGAAGGGAACAAAGTGCTCTCTCTCCGTGTTTGTTCGGCTATTAACTGAAGTGGAGAATAAAGTTCAACAAAAATCAACTTGTGGCAGACATATGGGGTCAAAGGAAACACGTGGCGAACCCATGAAAATCCCCTTGCCGCCTTGCCGGCATGGCATGTGGGACCCACCATGGCTTAGACCAAAATCACATTTGGAAACTAGATCCAGTTCTCTCCACCCTTGGTTGTGGCGGCGGCTCGGCGGCAGCGGACGGTGCTCTCCACGGAGCTCACCCCTTTCGTCCTTTTTTCTCCCCGTAAGCCGTCCAAGACTCCTCTCCCTGGGGTTGTGCAAGACGCCATAGGATCATCCCACCGCCCCCAACACCGCCCCTCTCCGCGGCCGTCGTCTTCTCGCTCGCCCTCCACGACATAAGTCGCCGAGGCTCCCCTTCCGGCTGCATTCCCCGTGCATGCCTGTACTGTTCGACTAGTTAGGGCTCCCCCTCCGGCCGCCTCCGCAAGCCAAGGTAAAAAACCCTCCCATCATTGTGCTACTTGCTAAGAATAGCAAGAACTGTTCTGGAAATTGTTCTGCCAATTGATTAGTTTGCTCATGGTCTGTTATTAGTTTGTTCATGGCTAGTGATATGGTGTTCGTTAAATTCGATTAGTTTGTTCTGTAAATTGAGTAGCCTATTATAAAAATTAGTGCCCCCTTTCAGAAAAATCCAATAATAGCTTGTTTATCTCTTTAACAGATGGATAGGCATTGGATTTCAAGTGGTAGACCTTGGACCCTTCCATATGTTGATGGAATCAAAGAGTTATTAAGTTTAGTCAAGGAGAGAAACGACGATAATTGTCGTGTTCGATGCCCATGCACGAGGTGCCTAAATATGAAGATGCAACATTTTGGAGAGATGACCCGGCACTTAAAGATCCACAAAATTTCCAGTATTTACCTTCGGTGGATACATCATGGAGAGCCAAGTTATATCGTGATTATTGAAGATCCTCCACATAATGATGGCAATGGTGGTGATGAGGATGATAATGCCTGTCATGGGAATCATAATATGGATATGGATGATGAAGATGAGGA
This sequence comes from Alopecurus myosuroides, assembly GCA_028641055.1. NCBI lineage: Eukaryota > Viridiplantae > Streptophyta > Magnoliopsida > Poales > Poaceae > Alopecurus > Alopecurus myosuroides. The sequence goes on from CM054059.1 coordinate 469,408,973, forward strand.
AGATAGAGAAGCTGATGAAATGGAAGCAATGTTGAAAGACCTTACAGGAGCAATAGCCCATGAAGCAACAGAAACTCATGTCGAAGATGGGTATGATAAAGTATTTGAAAATTTGTTGGCAGAGTCAGAGCGCCCGCTATACCCGGGGAATAAACACGTCGGTAGGCTTGCATTACTGATAAAGCTACTTCATCACAAATCATATTGTCAGGCCAGCAACACTGCTTTTGATGCTTCGATGCGTATATTTGCCAAGGCACTTCCGGATGGCAATACACTGCCCAAATCATATAGACAAGCAAAAGCTTATATGAAGGAGCTAGGTCTTTCATATGACAACATAAACGTGTGCCCAAACAACTGCATACTTTTCAGAGGGGATTATGTTGATAAGGACAACTGCCTAGAGTTTCAAGCATCGAGGTGGAAGTATCCGGAGAGAAAGAGATCCGATGTTAAAGTGTTGCATTATTTTCCTTTGGCGCCAAGGCTGAAGAGATTGTTTGCATCGAGGAAAACAACGGAGAACATGCAGTGGCACGCGTTAAAGAGGAATTCTTAAAAGGACGTATTGACTCATCCGGCTGATGGTACGGCGTGGAAGGCTTTCGACGATGACTTCAAAACATTTGCGGGCAATTCTAGAAACGTAAGGCTTGGCATTGCCTCTGATGGCTTCAATCCCTACGGAACCATGACCACAAACTACAATATGTGGCATGTGTTTGTCGTGTCGTACAACCATTCACCAGAGGAGTTCAGTGATCCATCATACTACATGCTCTGCTTGCTAATCTCTGGCAAAACAAGTCCTAGAAAGGACTTTAGTCTTTTCATTCAGTCGTTTCTTGAAGATTTGCAGGACCTTTGGAAGGGTGTGCGGACTTATGATACATTTTCTAGGGAAATGTTTGATCAATAACGTTGCGTGTTTCCGTCGCGGATGGCTGAAAAGTCGGTTTTGCTCTCGACGTTTTGGTTTGGTCCGTCACAAACTGGTTTTGCACGACTTTTTGCTAATTTTACGTCGCGGATTTTTGTCTCCAGCCCAGTAGTCCACTAAGAGCCCAGTTGCCTTCGATGAAACTGGCTTGGTCACGTAGAGTGTCGTGAATTTTTGTCGGACCACACATCCTGTCATGTTTGACTACTTTGAGCGGCAACGACCACGCCCTTGGTGCATGACCCCACGCTTCAGGCCGTGTGCACCGTTGTATCCGTCGATACTGTGGGACCCAATTTAGCCACTGACATAGCTGAACATACTCATTAAATAACTCGACCACACCGTAGCAAAACCAGTACCATAAATCCTCCACCGTTACCACACCGATGCCGCTGACGAGGGCGCACAGCTGAAATTCCCTGTCTCCTCTTTCTCCCCTGGCGATTCTAGGGTTCTTCCTTGTCTCCCCTTTCTCACATGGCGCGCAGGAAAAGCATGGCTGCTAGCGGCGAGAGTTCGTGCTCGTCGCACGAAGGGGGGGTTTCCTCCTCCCCGCCGCAAACCTATCCCTTACACTTTGGCGCCCTTGGACCACTCTAGTGAAACAAAATGTAAGTGCGGTTTGAAGATGGCCATGTGGATTTCTTCGACCAACCATAATCCAGGCCAGAGATTCCTGAAATGCCAAATACGCTCGGTAAAGATTTGTTCTTTAGTTTCAGTTTGGTTGCAAGATTTTGCTTTTGGTTAAATTTTATCTTATTTTGGTTGCAGAAGTCTCGCATTCCTTATGGTTGTGGAAAGTTCTAATGGCATGACCCTGAATGGACAGAATTCCAGAAACAAGTGGTTCTTCAACTGCATAATGCAGTGTTTAGAGAGATGGACTAGAATAACACATTGCAGGAAGAGATAAGTGCACTGAGACCGAAGCTAGATCAGGTGTTGTGGCAAGGGGTACACAGAGAAGGAGCTAATGAAGCTGCTGGAAAACCTGCTCATGAAGCCAAGATTCATGATTCTGGCCACAATCTATTGATGATTTGGGTTTGTCAATTTTATTTGCAATGTGTCTTGGCATGATGATGTGTAGCAGTTGAGTAATTTCATATTAGCAATGTACAGAAGATAATTAGGTAATGGTAGCACTTGAGTAATATCATGTTCGCGGTTAATTTTATCAGCACTTGTATGTATTCTATGTTTAATGCTATGATTTTGACATATACAAGACAAATAGGTGAAAATCACACACACACACACACACACAATTCAAGAAAATACAAGAATGCACTTCAGGTCAACATGAGCATGCACATAGGTCATGCACATCAGTTCAACACAAATCATGCACACATGCATGCACATCAGTTCAACACAAGCATGCAAGCAGGATGCACACCAGTTCAACACACAACATGAAAACAGGCATGCGCATCAGTTCAACAAAAGCATGCACACAAAGCATGCAACATCAGTTCGACACAAGCTTGCACACAGGCATGCAACACTAGTCTACATCGCTATCATCCGCGGGCAGTGCACCCGATTCACTATCATAGTCCGCATTAGTGTCGTCTACTGCATTGTCACTGTATTCTAATTCATCGTCACCATCTTCTACTTCTTTGACACTATCTTGTACTTCACCTTCCTTATGTTGCACAGACACTTTTTTTTCTGATCTTTGATATAAGCCCAAATCTCATCTGCTAAGAGGATGTGGGGAGGCATGTCAGTGCGTTCTGGAGTAGCCGGAGGCGGAGAATGGGATATCGGGTCAGCAGGATCATCCTTATTTTTAGAGACTGCGTCATCGTGATGTGCTAGAATACTAGGCCTCTCCTATTCATTAATGTTCTCCTTATCTTTGTCCTTATCATGTTCAGACACATCAAAGGTCTGCTTATGCTCAAATTTTTGGACTATCTGCCACTCTTCTCCCTGTAATGTGTCTGGCATATAAAACACTTTCTGTGTCTAGGTTGACAGTATATACTTACCATCCTCGTATCACAAACTAGGAATGTTGATGCTCCTGAACAATTTATCATACTTTTCCAGTTTAGGCCTGCCCCTGCCTCCTCCAAGACAATACTAGTCACAGCCAAACTGAACAACTGTCCGTTTATGTTTCTCGGTAGAGATATAAGTCAGATCTTTGATTTCCTTGAGGACACCATAAAAATCTCTTGTGTCCCCGCTGTGATCTCTAACATTCATGACTCCGCTGTTTTGCGTTTTCTTGCCTTTTTCACGCTCAGCGGTGACAAACCGAACTAAGTTCACATGACAAATTGAATATGTTTTAAATTTTCTGTGGGGGCCAAGTGCCAATCCAAACAACTCATCATCATGAACTTCTGGTATTTCCCGTGCCATGTTCATCATCTGTGTACCACAAAAAAATGGTCAAAATCATGCAATGAAATGCAAAAGGTCAGAGAGAAATGCAGAAGGAAACTTGCATGCTCTTTGAACCATCTTGGAAATACTGCCCTACCCTAACTCCGACATCGGGCGTCCCTTCTTCCTCCAGCTTTGTCCTGAACTTTCTGCAAACCAGAGAGTGTAATTGTCACAAAGAGCTACAATGTGTAGGTTAACATAAAATTAAGACGTATGGAAGAGAGAACATACTGGATATAGCATGTAACCTTGTTGTAATTGTTTAGGACATACCAAGCAATTCTATGAAGCTCTGTTGACAGGGTCTCGGTGCTATCATGATTGATCGCAGTATATGCTCCAACTAAACCCGCACCATGGCCAAACACATCACAAGATGATGCTTCTCGTTCAACTTTTTGTTTAACCTCACATCTTCGTCGCTGGTTGTACCTTGTCTCAATATCTTCTTTCAAGTATCTAGAGAAAAATGTCAAGCACTCGGAGGAAATGTACTCCTCTGCCACTGAACCTTCTGGATGTGCCATGTTCCTCACATATCTCTTCAAAGTACACAACATCATCTCGATTGGATACATCCATCCATAGTTCACAGGGTCTCGGAGCAAAGCATCGTCAGGTAAATGCATAGCCAGGTGGACCATAACATCAAAAAATGCCGGCGGGAAGATGTTTTCAAGCATGCACAAGATTAATGGGATTTCAACTTTCAGCCGAAGCAGAACACTTCTTTCCAACCTTTTACTGCACAAATCCTTGCAAAATTTTCCTAGGTCACTGATATCCCGCAAGTATAGGGGATCGTGTGTAGCCTTTTCGATAAGTAAGAGTGTCGAACCCAACGAGGAGCTAAAGGTAGAATAAATGTTCTCTCAAGTTCTATCAACCATTGACACAACTCTACGCACACTAGACGTTTACTTTATCTAGGAAATAATACTAGAGCAATAGTACGGGTGTAAGAGATAGATTTGCAAGATAATAAATACAAGAAAGTAAATGTTAGTGCTACGGCAATAAAGTATACTAAGTAACCATAAACTAACAGTACCATGAGTGTGGAAAAATGGTGGTAATTGTGGTGGATTTGTCCATGATCAAATAGTCAAATACATGGTTGATAATCTTCTTTTATGTCGGAGAGGCAAAGCTAGCAAGCTCTCACTATCCAATGATTGCAAGTAGTTATGATTAGAACTCTAGAAAACATGGTGTGAGCATGCGCCAAATCAACCAAATAAAACATTCGAAAGAGAATACCATAAATTTATGCTTTACTATGACAAGAACAACTGATGAATCTTTCAATGGCATATTAAACGCTCTCAGCTCTTTAAGGCTATTCATGCTACTCAATAACCACAAGGATTTAAAACAAAAATAACATTTAGCATGTCATGAAAAAGTTCTAGACACAGTCTATACAAGCTTCTACTCGCACTGTTATAAGTTCTACATCAAGCAGCAGTTTCTTTTCCCAACAAGCACCATACAAGATATGTTTTAACAAAATACTCTTTGTGATACAGAAAGCAAGAATGAGAGTACTCACATAACACTACTAAAACTAACAGCTCTGAATAAGAGATGCATAAAAACAAAGGCTAAACGCAGTACTAGCAAAAAGTAAACACTCACAGAACAATAAGAATGAAATAAAGTGTTCTAAGCAATGAAAACGGAGCGTGTCTCTCTCCCACACAAGTATGATAAGATCCAACCATAAACTACAAAAAATAAAACTAAACAAACTGAAAGCAAAAATAACTGACGCTCGAAGTAAAGCAGATAAGGTGTGACCGAATAAAAATATAATTTCACTAGAAGTGACCTGATAATTTGTCGATGAAGAAAGGGATGCCTTGGGCATCCCCAAGCTTAGATGCTTGAGTATTCTTGGAATTTGCTGGGATGTAGCACTTGGGCATCCCCAAGCTTAGGATGTTCACCTTTCTTGATCACATCATATCATCCTCTTCTCTTGACCCTTGAAAACATCCTTCACACCAAACTTCTCACAATCTTCATTAGCAACGTTAGTGCAAATCGAAATAATAAATTCACATGGTTCAGTTTCAACACAAGCCTAACACTCATAAACACATTAGCTACTGTAACAACTTATTTTAAAACTATTTTTCTCAAAAGAACACCAAAATAAAGAGATTAAGAGGCAAATGCAATTATTAGAAGAAATATGACAAAACAGAAGAGTAGGTAAAGATGATTTTTTTATAAAATCCTTTGTTGCTCAAATCAAAAAGTGTTTAACTAATAAAAGTTGCGGAATTATCTGAGTAATGAGCACAAACAAATTCAGATCATTTTGATCTTCCAGTATTTTATATGATGTTTTACGGTGGGCAGCAGAAATCTGTTTTATGCGCAGAAATCCGAAAAGCAACTCCAACTTTTGTCATAAACTTTACTTGGCTCAACTAATACATGAAAATAAAGATACAAATGAATTTATAAAGAAGTATACAACCCCTTGACTCAAATAAAACAGAGAAAAACAATGCAAAAATAAAAGCATGGGTTATCTCCCAAGAAGTGCTTTTCTTTAAATCCTTTTAGCTAGGCATGATAATTTTCCCAAAGTGCTGCTATTAAACCAAATCAAATTTTGTTTTTGAATTACAGAAAGGGTGATTAAATTTACAACTTATAAATGAAAGGTAAGTCGCAAAAAGCTCAAACGAAAATGCAAAGCGGCCACTCTTACAACAAAAGTCAGAATTTGTCCAGAAAAACAGCAGCTGAAAAACGTATTTATTAGGTGCACTTAAACATGTCATAATTTTTTGCCAATTTTTGTGAATGCAGAGGGTTAGATGATACATTACCAGTTAAAATTTAGTGACGTTTTGAATTTTCAGTAAAATATGAAAAATCGAACAGTGAGAAGCAAATGTTGAAAACAGAAAAAGCCCTTAAATATGCATCAACTAAAACTAAATGCAGAAAACTTGGTACTTTATTTTTTTTAGAAACTAAAATAACAGAGGCTAAACAAGAACTAAACTTTATATCAACAGCAAAGAAACCCAAAAATAAAATAAAGCAAATTAAAATACCAGTTAAGACCATATTATGTGAAAAGGGTAATATAGATCATGAACGAGACAACCTCATTTTTGTTGATGGATAGGGGGATGACTCGGGCATTCCCAAGCTTAGATGATTGTATCTTATTCAATATGTTATTGGGATGCACCTAAACATCCCCAATCTTGAGCTCTTGCATCTTTTTGTTCATCTTATATCACCATAATTATTAGATTTTATAAGCTATATCCACATAAAACTTCACAAAACTCATTAGTAGGGTTAGTACTCATTAAATAAAATTCCCTCATGGTCAAGTATTGGCAAGTTTCACGATATTTATTAAACATTAGCCACTGTATATACCGAGGTTTCTTATAAAATTTCCGTTGTCCATCGAAAAACTAAGGAAACTAAGAACACTAAGTACAGTACTGAATAAACAAGGAAATCTGCGAAAACTGAACAGCCTGCAAAGATGTCACTCAATGAGATAGTTATGTATTTCAAATAAAAAAACATAAAACTAATTAAAAAAGATCATAATCTCAGGTTTATGCACAAATAATTTCAGATCAAAATAATGTTCTGGTGATTTTAAACAGGTTATACGGTGAAGCACAACAAATCTGTTTTTGCGCAGTAAACCAAACTTTTGCACTTTCAAGTAACTAGGGACTAATATTAGCACTTTATATTTCTTATGTACAAATATACAATATTTACAATATATACATTTTTTTATCTGAAAAGTTTCCATGGAAAGATTTGTTTTGGTTTCATAGGCATGAACAGAAGTGTTCAAGGTGTACCCCCACTTAACCATTACTCATCTTTTCAATCACTTTTCTTTTTGAAAACATTTTTAGATAACAAGTACAACTAATTTTTTTATAATTCGCATTCATTATCCAAACTAAGATAGAAAACAACTTACAAATAAAAGTAAAAACTATTTAAAGACAAAGCAAACAAGTTCAAACAAGAATATTCACCCACACTATTGCTCCCCGGCAACGGCGCCAGAAAAGGTCTTGATATCCCACAAGTATAGGGGATCGTGTGTAGCCTTTTAGATAAGTAATAGTGTCGAACTCAACGAGGAGATAAAGGTAGAATAAATGTTCTCTCAAGTTCTATCAACCATTGACACAACTCTACGCACACTAGACGTTTACTTTATCTAGGAAATAATACTAGAGCAATAATACGGGTATACGAGATAGCTTTGCAAGATAATAAATACAAGAAAGTAAATGTTAGTGCTGAAGCAATAAAGTATACTAAGTAACCATAAAGTAATAGTACCATGAGTGTGAAAAAATGGTGGTAATTGTGGTGGATTTGTCCATGATCAAATAGTCAAATACATGGTTGATATTCCTCATTTATGTGGGAGAGGCAAAGCTAACAAGCTCTCACTATCCAATGATTGCAAGTACTTATGATTGGAACTCTAGCAAACATCCGTAACTACTAGAAGATACATTAAGGTAAAAATACTCAACCATAGCATTAAGATCAAAAGGTCCTCTTTATCCCATATGATTCAATCACTAGATTGGGGCTCATGTTTCTGTCACTCAAGCAGCCCTCCCTCTAGCTTTCTGCAAATACTACAAACCCTATGATGTGATCCATGCGTGCATAAACATATGATGGCACCATAGGACTATAACAAATTCAATATATATCTCAAACCATCCATAGAGATTCAGCAATCAATCATATGACAAAAGGGATCTACACAAACATGACATAGATGCAATAAATCATCTGAAAATAATTTATAACGTCAAACACCATGTTTACATAGGGCGGTACAGAGGTGTGTGGGAGAATGAACCACTGTAGACAAGGAGGAATTGGCGATGGAGATGGCGGTGAAGACCGCGGAGAGGACAGCGCAGGGCGACGGCGGCGCCGGCGGTGGCGCAGGGACTCCTTCCCTACGCCGTCGGCATCATAGGGGAGCACCGCCCCTTAGCCATCTTCCTTCATGGACTTGGGAGCCCTTCCCCATGCAGATGGGATCCATGGGGGAGGCTAAAACGTGGCTTTGGTGGCTGGAAATTCGTGGTATGAGCTGTCTCCCACGAGGGCCCTGAACCTGGGTAGATCTTGTTGTTTGCAGTGCTAGATTTATCCCACACGCGGCTACACGCTGCGTGATCCCTCCCCGAGCACCTCCAGCGTCCATCGTCCCCACATCTTTAGCCATCCTATGGCATCTGCCGTGACACCACCACGACAGTCATAGTTTTTAAGTCCCGAGACCTTGTGTGTTTGTACGTTGACACACTTGGACATGTTGGAACAAAAACCATATGGATATGTATAGTCAAATAGAAACAGGCATAGCTCTGTCTTCTCACATTTTGGAAGGCTATAGTGTCCATATCTCATTACATATTTACATTTCTTCGGGTCCAGGTGCGGGCCCGGTTTCGGTGGATCCAGCTGCAAAGATTTTCTAATATCGAGGGTATGATGATCCTTCCTGGCATTGATGGTGTCCTTATTCTTCCCTTCTAGTTCAAGGACGGTGCCAAGGATGCTGTCTAAGATGTTCTTTTAGATGTGCATCATGTCAAGATTATGCCAAAGTTGAGCTACGGCGCAATAGTGTAGAGCCCCAACGCCGCGGGCGCGACTAGCGACAGCACAGCAGAGAGCCGCGACCAGACCACCTACGACGCGCGAGACGACATCACCCAGAATAAAATCGACAGGTCTCACACGTAGGAATTGCGCTCGCTCGTCGTCCTCCTCTTAGGAAAAAGCCTCGGTGCGCTATGCTTTCATAGCAGCATCCGCGAGGCGGAGATTCCCAAGAAGTTCAAGCGCACTTCGGAGGTCCCGAAGTATGACAACTCCCAAGAACCTAAGACTTGGTTGTCAGACTATTTGACAGCGGTCACGTGCCAACGCGGAAACAAGGTGACAACCATGCAATACATGAATATGCACCTTGTTGGGACCACCTGAAGCTGGCTCGAGGGCAGGCCACGCACGTTCTACGGATCCTCCAATGATCTCACATGCGACTTCGAGAAAAACTTCCACACAACATACAAGAGGCCCGCACCTATCGAAGAACTACGATCCTGCAGACAAAAAAGTGGTGACACAACCCGCGAGTACATCCAGAGGTGGACTACGCTCAGAAACACAGCTGGGAACATATCGGAGGAAGCAACAGTCGAAGCTTTCACAAAGGGCGCTCAAATCTTAGCTTTTCGGGAAGAATTGGGACGATGTGCACCCAAATCCATCGGCGAGCTAATGGTAATAGCAGACAAATGGGCAAACGGAGAAGATTCTCTGTGCAACGAGAAACCTTCCTCACCCGCGCACGACGACGACTGCAACGGCGAGCGCCAGAGGAGGAAGAGGCGACATTACAATCAAGACGATCAGTTAGAGTTTGTGGCGGCTGAATTCACGAGAAACTGGGACGTCGGATCCCGTGGAAATTGTGAGTGGCGGCCAAAGCCAGATGACAAATCACCCGAAAGAGGACATTGACGGATACTTCTCCGTGCATCTGTTCACAGACAAGCACACGGGCAAGCTCAAGGGCACCCATCTCCTCAAGGACTGCCGAAATTCCTGAATATCCACGAGGCGTACTCAAAGAAGCATCGAATCGCCACAAGCCAAGGGTACCTGCAAGTACCTATAGGCAATGCAGTTGCACGAAACGGACCACCACCGCCCCCTCCTCTACATGCAGCGCAACACAACATGGTTATAGCCGCAAACCCAGCAGAAGCAAACCTGGGAGCCAACAGATACCCAAGCCCTCACAGAACCATAGGCACGATACATAAGATATGCTCTCGACGAGTCTAGAAGACCAATACTCCCCATGTCAACATGGAAGTACAGGCACCACCGCCCAAAAGAGAGTACCTAAAGATGTACGAGCACCCAATCACTTTCTCGAGGGAGGATCGCCCACCAACCGATGAGGACACACGACGCTCGTCATCCATACACAAATAGGAAACTACGACCAAGCCAGGGTATTCATGGATGGAGGCAGCGGGATAAACATCATATACGTGGACACACTCCGCAAGATGAACAATTAATCTGTAAGTAGTCCTCGGTGACTCGAGCAATTACAGACGGGAGTTTGTCAACTTCCAGGTAGTCGACTGGCCCTCACAGTACCACACCATTCTTGGTTGAACCGTATTTGCCAGATTCATGGTAGTACCGCACTACGCATAACTCAAATTGAAGCTACTAGGAGAATACGACACAATCACGGGAAAAGGAGACTTCCAGAAATCAGATAAGTGCGACAATGACTTCCACGAGATTGCAAAATATTTTGGGATGCAAGAGGAGCTGGAAAAATTGGCAAAAACCACGGATAACTCTGTGATGCCACTAACCAAAAGGAATGCTCCAGATCTAGAGATCAGCCCTAGCAACGACACCCGAAAGCATCAAATCCACCCGACGGACTCAGCGAAGACGGCAATGGTGTCGACAAGCCTCTCTCTCGCATAGGAAAGCGTGCTCGTCGAACTCCTCCATGAGTACTGGGAAATTTTCTTCTGGCAGCCATCAGATATACCAGGGATTCCCAGTGAGTTCGCCGAGCACTCATTGGAAGTATACAAGGATGCAAAACCAGTCAAGCAAACCACTCGATATTTTTCTGAGCCAAAGCAGCGCACGCTCGGAGAAGAGATGAATAGATTACTAGCCGCAAAGTTCACCAGGAGATCAAGATTTCCACCTGGTTAGCAAACCCGATGCTAGTTCCGAAGAAAAACACAGACATCCTTCGCATGTGCATCGACTACACATCGTTGAACAAACACTGCCCCAAGGATAACTCCCCGCTTCCGCGGATCGACCAGATCATCAAATCCACCGCAGGCTGTCAACGTCTCTCCTTCCTAGATGCCTACTAGGGCTATAACCAAATCAGGATGACGAGGAAAAAACAACATTCATCACACCACACGGTGTATACTGCTACACAACCATGCCCTTGGGGCTCAAGAATGCAAGCGTGACATTAGCGTTGCATGCAAAAATGCCTTGCCAAGCTCATTGGCAAGAACATACAAGTGTACGTAGACGACATAGTCATCAAGAATCTAGTGGAGGACACACTCCTTGAGGACATAAGGGAAACCTACGACACACTCAACGCATATAGAATCAAGCTCAACCCGACAAAGTGCGTCTTTGGTGTACCCGCAGGGCACTTACTTGGCTACTTGATCTCAGCCCGAGGAATAGAGGCAACCTGGAGAAATTCAAGCCATCCTGATGATCAAAGAACCTACAAATCTCCGTGGTGTACAAGAAAGAGAGCCCATGTACTTATACTTATCCGCAACTAACCAGGTCGTCAATACTGTAATTGTGGTAGAGCGACACGAGGAAGGGAAGATGCATGGAGTATAGAGACCAATCTACTACCTCAGCGAGGTACTCTCACCATGCAAGCAGCAATACCCACACTACCAGAAGCTCGCATATGGGGTGATCTTCATAGCTCGAAAGCTCAAGCACTACTTTCAGGAGCATACCGTAACAGTGCTAAATGACGCATCACTCGGTACAATCATGAACAACCCTATGGCATCCGGAAGAATCGCCAAGTGGAGCAACAAACTAGGCGACTGGGACATAGTGTACAAGGGGCACGATGCACTCAAGTCTTAGATAGTCGCAGACTTTTTCGCGGAGTGGACAGAACTGCTAACCTCGGGGCCTCCCGAGTACTCCAGCTCATGGATCATGTACTTCTATGGATCGAAAAGAAATGAAAGAGTTGGATCCGGCGTCATATTGATATCACCAAGAGGGGACTCGGGTTCCATGGATGTTTTCGAGTTTGGGCAAGAGAGTGGACTGTTTGGCAGGGAGGAGAATAAGTGGAGGGCCAGAGGGCCACACCACCTATTGGCGCCACCAGGGGCCTACCTGCGCCACATGGTGGTGTGTCTGCATTGTGGGTCCCCCTGGGGTGCCCCATGTGCCTCTCTGCCTCATTTTTGACGTAAAATTTTAATACAATTTTTCTGGAATTTTACGATTTTTTTTATTTTCGAGGTATTTTCAGAATTTAATAATTATTTATAAACCTGGAAAACGATTCTAGAATTATGGAAAGCAGAACCAAAACCAATTCTACAGAGATTGTAAGACATTCTAATGTGAAAATAACCAACAAAAACAAAGGTGGAGGTGATGAAAACAAAATTATGGGCGGTCAAAACATGTGTAACAAGGTGAAAACAAAATTAAACATGGTGAAGAAAAAAGTAGGGAAGTGAAAACATTGTTTTCTTCATTTAAAATCACTTTGTTAACAAGGGTGATCAAGTCTTGTTACCGAAACAATTTTTATGAAGCAAAACTTTGTATATCACTAAATACTTATGTTACCTCAACCTTGATAGACATAGTCCCAATCATTAAAATTTCGTATTCTTTTAGTGGCATTTGAATAGGACAATAGAATTCTCCAATCTTGATGGTCTCAATATTTTCAATTGAATTTAGACCATATTTTCTATCAATCTTCTTGGGAAAATAAACGGTGTGATCTTTATCATTGACATTAAAAGTTACTTTTCCTTGGTTGCAATCAATAACAGCTCCTGTAGTGTTAAGAAAAGCTCTCCCAAGAATAATAGACATATTATCATATTTAGGCATTTCCAACACAACAAAGTCAGTTAATATAAAACAACTAGTAGCCACTAGAACAGGAACATTCTCACATATACCAACAGGAATAGCAGTAGATTTATCACGCATTTGCAAAGATATATCAGTAGGTATTAATTTTTTCAGAGAGAGTCTCTTATAGAGAGAAAAAAGGCATAAAACTAATTCCTGCTCCCAAGTCACATAAAGCAGTTCTAACATAATTATTTTTAATAGAACACGGAATAGTAGGAATACCAGGATCTCCAAGCTTCTTTGGAACCTTACAACTAAAAGAGTAATTAGCATGCATAGTGGAAATTTCCTCATTAGGAATTTTCCTTTTGTTAGAGACAATATATTCCATATATTTTGAATAAGGAGGCAATTTAATAGCACCAGTCAAAGGAATTTGCAAAAACAAAGGTTTCGTCCACTCACAAAACTTGTTATAATGTTGTTCTTACTTTGATTTATGTTTCTTATTACGAAAAGGCATTGGTTTTTGTACCCAAGGTTCTCTTTCATTACCATGTTATTAGCAATGAAATCCTCCTTAGTATACTTTGCATTTTTAGTTTGCTTTTCAGGTTCAACTTCAGTTTCTTCTTTATCAGAAGCATCACTTTCATCATTACCACTATCAGTTTCAGCATCAGAGATAGATATACTATTAGGATCTTTAGCAGGTTTAGGATATTCTACAATAATTTTATGTTTGTTCTTCTTTTTCTTAGAATAAGTACTACTGTTTTTTAGCCTACTCATTATAGATGGCGAATCAAGAGCAACAGAGGTGTTCAGAGTTGTACCTCTCCTTGTAGTGGATGGTAATATAGGAATTTTCCCATCACGAGTTTTACACATGATGAAAATCTTGCAGCCAACAATATCATGTTCAAAATAAATAAAGCTATGCTCCTCAGCAACGGCGCCAGAAAATAGTCTTGATGACCCACAAGTATAGGAGGTCGCAACAGTCTTCGGGGGATTTAAAATCCAAATTTATTGATTTTACAGAAGGCGAGCCAAAGAATATTTATAGGCCTTAACATATGAGTTGTCAATTCGGCTGCACCTGAAAGTAGACTTGATCGCAATACTTTATCAGTGGTAACAGTTTTATAATAGCAGCAGTAGTAAAATAAATGCAGGAGTAAAATAGTAACAACGGTAGCAATTGTGCGAAACAGCAAGAATAAAATATGTAGCCATAGGGAATGGATGAACGTTCGTTGCACGGATAAGATATTTCATATAATAATAAAAACATAGTCATTGCAGATAGATAATAATAAAGCATATAAGTACTAGGAAAACCATAGGCATGTGTTCCAATTTAGTCGTACGTGCTAGCAATGAGAAACTTGCACAACATGTTTTGTCCTACCAGCCCGTTGCAGCGGGTCTCAAGGGAAACTACTGGTAATTAAGGTGCTACTTTTAATAACGCACCGGAGGAAAGCATTAACACTCCGTGAACACATGTGATACTCATATCGTAGCTATCCCCTCCGGTTGTCCCAATTATTGTCACCTTGGGGTCTCGAGTTCCGGACAACGATATGTGTAAACAACTTGCAGATATGATCAAGAAAGAAAATCATGCTCATGAAACAATAACATGTTCAGATCCGAGATCATAGAACTAGGGCCCTAGTAACAAGCATTAAGCATAACAAGTTGGAACAATGATATATAGCATTAACAACGGATACTAGGCACTATGCCCTAACAATCTTGCATTATTACATGAACGGTCTCATCCAATCCCTTCCAACCCTCTCAGCCTACAGCGGGGATTACTCACACATGGATGGGGGAATCATGGATGGTTGATGGAGAAGTGGTGGCGATGATGATGGTGATGACCTCCTCTGAATCCCCGTACCGACAGGGTGCCAGAACAGGAAATTCTGATCCCGGAATTTGGTTTCGAGGTGGTGGCGGCGGCGCTCTGGTGTGTTTCTCTGGAATAGGACAAACCCCCTATAAGTTTTTAGGTCACGGGGGTTAAGTAGTCGAAAGGGGAGCCCGAGAGGGAGGCTGAGGCAGCCACACCACGAGGCGGCGCGGCATAGGGGGCGCGCTAGCCCATGGTGTGGGCCCCTCCTTGCCCCTCTCCAGCTCTTCTTCTGGCTCCAGGGGTCTTCGGGTTCCTGAAAGTTATTTTTGTGCAAAAAAACTAGACACCAAGGTAATTCTGGCACTGGACATATTGTTATAGGTTAGTCCAATAAATGATAGAAAACATAGGAATACATGTAGAAAACAAGCATGGAGCATAAAATATTATAGATATGTGATTCGTCTCCAATGTATCTATAATTTTTTATGTTCCATGTTGTTATTATGCCAATTGTTACATGTTTTATATACACTTTATATCATTTTTATGCATTTCTAGGGACTAACCTATTGAAAAGATGCCAAAGTGTCAGTTCCTGTTTTCTGATGTTTTTGTTTTCAGAAGAGTTGTTCTTGAAATATTCTCGGAATTGGACGAAACAAAAACCGAGGATCCTATTGAAGGGAATATGCCCGAGAGGCAATAATAAAGTGGTTATTATTTTATTCCTTCTTTATGATAAATGTTTATTTCTCATGCTATAATTGTATTAACCGGAAACGTTGATACATGTGTGCTTAATAAACAAAAAATGGTTCCTAGTAAAGCCTCTCTTTTAACTAGCTCGTTTTATTAATAGATGATCAAGGTTTCCTGATCATGAACATTGGATGTTGTTAATAACGAGGTCATATCATTATAAGAATGATGTGATGAACATAGACCCAATAGCAAGATAACAATACAATCAAGTCATTTAGTTTATATTGTTATATCTTGCATACGACGTAAGTTATTCCTTAGACCATGAGATCATGTCAATCACCGATATCGGAAGGGTGCTTTGATGTCATCAAACGTCACACCATAACAGGGTGACTATAAAGGTGCCGTTAGGTATTCGGAAAGTATTAGTTGAGGATCATGGATCAAGAGTGGGATTTGTCCATCCAAAATGACGGATAGATATACTCTGGGCCCTCTCGGTGATATCACATCGACACCGCTTGCAAGCACGTGATATGATCACAAGGATGTTATATCATGGGAACGAGAAAAGAGTACTTGTCGGTAACGAGATTAAACAAGGTATGGTTGATACCAATGATCGAATCTCAGACAAGTAAAATATCGTGAGACAAAGGGAATAGTTCACGACGTTGATGGTTCACACAATCACGAGAGTCATCGTTGAATATATAGGAGTCATCACGGGTCTCCAGATCCCGCTGTTGATTATTAATCGGAGAGGTGTCTCGATCATGTCTATGTTATTCGCGAACCGTAGGGTGACACACTTAAGGTTCGATGACGCATTTGAGAGGATACGGAATATCGAAGAAAAGTTTGGACATCACCGAATATGTTTCGGAGAATATTGAAATAGTCACCGGAATTGTTTCGGGTAATTTTGAAATAGTTCAAGAGGATTCTTATCAAATGGTTGTTAATAGATTTAACAACTAACTCAAGGGGTTATATGTTAATGTTTGTTAATGGAATTAACAAATATTAAAATAAAGAAATAAAATTGTTTTATTTATTTATTAAAGAAAACCCTTGGGATTTTGAGTGGGAATTAATGGAAGAATGAGTGGGTTGAGTGGAGACTCCACTCACATGATGAGGGATATGTGGAGACACCCAAAAATTTGTGGCTGCCATCCCTCCTATAAAAGGAGGGGTGAGAGCTCCCTCTCCCAGACACACACATTATTGTGTCATCTCTTCCTCCCTCCTGCCGCTGCTCCACTACTTGTTCGTGCGCTTGGCGAAGCCCTCAGCAATGTTTTTCTCCACAACACCACGCCGTCGTGCTGCTGGAGTTCCGAGGGATCCTCTACTTCCGCCTCCCCGCTGGATTGAGGGAACGGAGTTCGTCATCAACCGTACGTGTGACCGATCACGGAGGCACCGCCGGATTGCGGTGCACATCTTCTCGCTATCGGGATCGGTGTGAGTACGACTACGCCAACAACAAGATTTGATCTCGTAACGCTTTGTGTCTTCGAGGGTATGTGTCTTCCTTAACCCTCTCTATGCCCGTTTCACTTTGTCTCCTAGATTAGATCTTGGTCTTTCGGGTGTCTTTCGCGTAGGAAATTTTTTGTTTTCTATGCAACGACCCCTTCAGTGGTATTAGAGCCGGATCTATGCGTAGATGTTTTGTACAGGTAGAACACATAGGTGTATGTGGGCGTTGATGATCATGTTATTACCTCCATGATTATTTTATGATCTTAGTGGCATAGTGGGATGAAGCGGCCCGGACTAACCTTACATGTCCACGTACATGAGACTTGTTCCACAACTGACATGCAACTTGTATTGCATAAGTGGCTTGCGGGTGCCTATTTCTCCTACTATAGTTAAGATCTAATCTATGAAGGGTTGTTAAAAATGTGTTTATCAATGTTGTGGTTGATGTTCGTAGGTATGAACGGTTCTATCCTCGAAAGCCCTAATCCACATAAAATATGCAAAAATAAATTAGAAGCGTCTAACTAGTTTTTGCTGGGCATGTGATATGATATGGTCAATGTTACAAATTTGATTATGAGATGATCTCTTTTGTAAAAAAATTATATACCGGAAGGTATCCATATGGTTGTCTTATTATTGATGAACAATCAAGATCAGGGTGCCATGGTACTTGGTACCACGCCGGTAGAATGATGGAGATCATACCATGATGCACATGATGGAGATCAAGTGCAAGGAGGACCATATCATATCAAGTTATCGTTTCATGTGATTTTTGTGATGTTAATCCTTTTATGCATCTTGTTTTTCTTAGATAGCGACAGTAGCATTATAAGATGATCCCTCTCACTTAATATCAAGATAATAATGTTTTCTTCCTTAAGTATGCACCGGTAAGAAAGTTCGTCGTTTCGAGACACCACGTGATGATCGGGTGTGACAGACTCAACGTTCGCATACAACGGATGTTTTCAAGCCTAGCATGTACAGACATGGCCTTGAAACACACGCAATACTACGGTTCTACTTGGTGAGCCTAGCATGTACATACATGGCCTCGGAACACGTAACCGAAAGGTAAAGAATGAGTCATATGGATGATATGATGAACATGTCGATGTTCGCCTTTGAAGCTACATCATCTCACGTGATGATCGGTTTTGGTGTAGTGAATTTGGTTCGTGTAATCACTAAAGACGACTAAGAGGGATGTTGTTTTTGAGTGGGAGTTCATGGCATAATTTTGAATTAACTTGAACTTATTTATCATAAACAACCAATCAAAGTGAATTTGCACAAATTGTAGTATTCATTGGCATCCAAAAAAACTACCTTACACTTAGATTGCTAATTGAGATATAACTGTTATGATCTGGTAAATACCATTTAAGATTGGTACCGTATTAGTTAATTTAAAATGAGTCCTATTTTAGAATTTCGGTATTTCCTACCTAGCTCCATATGATTAATGATTGATTGATCTAGAGAGCAAATAATTTCTACTTAGAATCCAGAGTCATGGTTGCTTCCGTATTACTTTATCTTCAAAAGAATGTTTTGTTGATCAAGGTGATTTAGGAACTGAAAAGAGTTGTTTTCAGAACTATCAAGTGAAAGATATATTGATATCTAGAAACTTATTTGTGACAACATGACCGAGTATAATTTAGCGTGACAATGTTTGCTTATATTATCTGAATATATGCAATGATTGAAGACGCTAGGCGTTTGAATATTCCAAGAAGTTGGGCGCTAAAAATTATCCTCTAAATTCCTTCCTTCGAGCTATAGTAGCTTAATCATAATTTTTTTATGATGGGATGGATTAAAAGTATGGGTAAAAATTGTTTACCTTACTTGGAGATTGCTAAGAGTGGAATATAGAAGAATACTATTAATATGGTGATATTAGTAGAACAATCAAACTCAAATTATGACTCAATGGGTGATAGTATATGACTAACACGCCAAAGAAAATGAGCTAGTACGACTAGCATTGTTTGATGTTGAATGATTCTTTTATAAAGGAAGGGGAATATTGAAAATAGAATTACAAAAAGATATATGGCAGAAAAAGAAGATAACTGGAAAATTCCAGCTCAGGAGTATATGCTTGATATAGAAGTTATAGATGTATTACTAGTTAACAAAGTATTTTGGGGTATTTTGATACCACATTGGTTGGTATGAGTTGTGATACAAAGCAACGCAATGCAAGAAATACAAGGTCCTAAAAGGAACTAGTAATAGATGTGGAATCGATTATGACAAGAACATAAATAAAGTGCTATTGCGTTCATTGTCATATTGAACCAAACATTCAAGATTTATTTTAAGAACTTAATAAGTTGTTATTTTGTTCTAGTCTTTTGTGAGAAAAAATGAGATTGTTCAAACTATGAACATATTCCATAATTGATGGATATGTTAAGATAAATCATGTTGGTAAAGTAAACATCTATAAGACTAAATGCGAAACGTTGCAAGACGTAAAAGAGTTTCACTTAAATTGTGACACCACCATTTTAGTTCATATCGGAAAGGAAAACATGAAGGAACTCCATATTGATGGACTTCCGGAGTCATTTTATTTGAATAAATTGACGCTTGTGAGACCTCTTCCAAAAGATGACTAGAATTCCGTTCATAGGCCCAAGTAGAATGGACGACTAATTTAATGGAGATTATACATATTGATGTATATAGTCCATTATGTGTAGTCATGTATGGTGGATTAATTTTTCCTTCATAAAATTATGTCGATGATTTGAGTAGATATGTGAGTATATCTATTTAAAGAGAACGGAGTTTGACATTTTGAATTGGTTCAAATAGTTGTTAATATGAAGTAAAAAATCAATGTAACAAGATAATCAAGTATTTATGATTGGATCATAAAGGATAAAGTTTGAGTTACAAGTTTAGCAAAACATCTGAGAAGTTGCAGAACTATTCTACAACTTATACTTCTCGAATACCCCACATTAGTTTGGAGTATTCAAGAAACAAAATCAAACCTTGTTGGTCATGGTAAGATTAATAAAATTGCCATTATAATTTTGTAGTTTATACATTAAGGAGAACCGCTTTTACACTGAAAAGAGCACCATCATGATCCGTTGAAATTGACAACATGTAATATATGGTTTGGGTAGTGACCCGAATTGCCATTTTCTTAAGTTTTGGTATGCATAGCATGTGTAAAATGTTTACAACCAAAATGGGATAAATATATGTTTATAAGGTTATTGTAAAGAATACATTGGGTATTTCTCCCATCACCGACCAAAGACAAATGTTGTTTGTCAGAAAGGGTTGATTTCTCAAGAAAGTAGTTCTTGTGAAACAAGTGAGTGGGAGCACGGTACAAAATCAACGAGATTAGAGAATCTTCGTTATCATGTCAAGAGTAGCACAACACTGGAAGTTGTTCCGGGGTTTGCTATTTTGACAAAGTATAAGACACTACATGTGTTGTAGATACTTCGAATGAGTTTGCGTACTGAACCACAAAAGTCCAAAAACTTTGTACTTAGACCAACTTGTGGTTTAAGTGTAAAGTGTTGTTTTGACAACAAAAGGACCTGGACCTTATAAATTAAGCAAATGATGGGCCCTGACTTCGTAAAATTGACTATGAGTCATTATATCCGCCATAGTATCCTTGTATGAATATCAAGTATATGACTTGGTAGTCCTTTCGATAGGCATAATGCCTAACGATAGCAAAAGGGTCTATATAGTGACAAAGACATGGATTTTACATCCTTTGAAAGTTGTACTTATCAAAAAGTTGTTTTCGACGAAGTTCAAAGAGTTGACTACTACAAGATTTTGATCTTCCGTAGTGATGTTTTAGTCTTTGCGGATAGTTCTAGCAAAGTTTCATATTATGATATGGAAGTTGAATAACAAAGCCAACTCTCCTCTCTAGGAAGTTTGATCAAGGATGTGTACTTGACACAGTCTGAGAGTTTTGTAAAATTCAAAAGGTGGCTAGAAAGGTATGCACACTTCAATGGTTGAAGTGAGCATAACGAAGTTGAAATCTTTACCTTAATGAAGTTATCAAAAGAGTTTGATTCCATCATGAACGATAAAGATGCTTGTAGAGTTACAAGAAATTAAGTGGGAGCGCTATGACATATTTCCAATACTTTATGTAGATGACATATGGTTGATTGGAAAATATGTATTTTAAATTAACACGATTAAGATTTTCATATCTTAAATCTTATAAGAGATGCCCAAGAATATATTGGGCATCGATATCTATAAGAGATGGATTGAAGCGCCTGATATAATTAAAGCCAAATTACATAGATGAAATATTGAAGTAAGTCAATATCCAAATCACAAGAAGGAGTTCTTGTCACATGGAAAATAATTGAGAAAGTTTCAAGTGTTTTGACACATGATGAGCATCATTGAAATTGAGATTTATAAGTCATTTTTTCCATGCTGTGTACACAACCAGATAAGTCCTATGCTATAAAATGTTATAGCAGGATAATTCATATGATGATTAGACAACAGTGGGAGAGATCCTCGTGTCATTTTATAAATGACAAGGGTATGTTTTCCTATGTAGTAATGACAAAATGTTAGTTGTAATATGTTACACTAATAGTCTTGTCATATATTCAAATAAATTTATCTCAATTAAAATACGTGATGAAGGGTAGCACAATAGGCTGGAAGAAAGTTCCATGCTGGATTTGAAAGATTTTGAAAATTAAAATATTGTGACAGATACTACAACAAAGGCTAAAGTATATCGTTGTGTTTACAACTGATAATAAGTGTATTTTGTGTCAAGGAGTTCTTTATTGAACTTGGTGAATTTCCTAGAATGCTGACACTATGAAGCTACATTTTCACAATGTTAGTAACATTAGTTTAAGCTGAGGAATTAAGGTATCACTGGAACTTGGTTAATTTCCAAGAATGCTAACACTATGAAGCTACATTTTCACAATGTTAGTGACATCGGTTTAAGCTGACAAATTAAGTTTTCACCGATTGACCATATATATACAAAGTCATCTCATTAGAGAATAAGTGATGCGTGTAGACGCAAAGAACATGCAAATACAATAGGACCTGAACAGTTCAGATCTTTTTGATGATGTTTACCACATGCGAAGCATGGTAATAACACTGGAACGCCATATGTGTTAAGTGCTTACAGACTAGATTATTGACTCTAGTGCAAGTGGGAGACTGAAGGGAATATGCCCGAGAGGCAATAATAAAGTGGTTATTATTTTATTCCTTGTTTATGATAAATGTTTATTTCTCATGCTAGAATTGTATTAACCGGAAACGTTGATACATGTGTGCTTAATAAACAAACAATGGTTCTGAGTAAAACCTCTCTTTTAACTAGCTCGTTGATTAATAGATGATCGAGGTTTCCTGATCATAAACATTGGATATTGTTAATAACGAAGTCATATCATTAGAAGAATGATGTGATGAACATAGACCCAATATCAAGATAACAATACGATCAAGTCATTTAGTTTATATTGTTATATCTTGCATACGAACTAACTTATTCCTTAAACCATGAGATCATTTCAACCACTGATACCGGAAGGGTGCTTTGATGTCATCAAACGTCACACCGTAACATGGTGACTATAAACGTGCCGTTAGGTATTCGGAAAGTATTAGTTGAGGATCATGGATCAAGAGTTGGATTTGTCTATCCAAAATGACGGAGAGATATACTCTGGGCCCTCTCGGTAATATCACATCGTCACCGCTTGCAAGCACGTGATATGATCACAAGGATGTTATATCATGGGAACGAGAAAAGAGTACTTGTCGGTAACGAGATTAAAAAAGGTATGGTTGATACCAATGATCGAATCTCATACAAGTAAAATATCGCGAGACAAAGGGAATAGTTCACGACGTTGATGGTTCACACGATCACGAGAGTCACCGTTGAATATATAGGAGTCATCACGGATCTCCAGATCCCGCTGTTGGTTATTGATCGGAGAGGTGTCTCGATCATGTCTATGTTATTCGCGAACCGTAGGGTGACACACTTAAGGTTCGATGACGCATTTGAGAGGATACGGAATATCGGAGAAACATTTGGACATCACCGAAATTGTTTCGGGGAATATTGAAATAGTCACCGGAATTGTTTCGGGTAATTTTGAAATAGTTCAAGGGGATTCTTATCAAATGGTTGTTAATAGATTTAACAACTAACTCAAGGGGTTATATGTTAATGTTTGTTAATGGAATTAAAAAATATTAAAATAAAGAAATAAAATTGTTCTATTTATTTATTAAAGAAAACCCTTGGGATTTTGAGTGGGAAATAATGGAAGAATGAGTGGGTTGAGTGGAGACTCCACTCACATGATGAGGGAGATGTGGAGACACCCACAAATTCGTGGCTGACATCCCCTCCTATAAAAGGAGGGGTGGGAGCTCCCTCTCCCACACACACACACACACACACACACACACACTTGTGTCATCTCTTCCTCCCTCCTGACGCTGCTCCACTACTTGTTCGTGCGCTTGGCGAAGCCTTGAGCAATGTTTTTCTCCACCACACCACGCCGTCGTGTTGCTGGAGTTCCGAGGGATCCTCTACTTCCACCTCCCCGCTGGATTGAGGGAACGGAGATCGTCATCAACCGTACGTGTGACCGATCACGGAGGCACCGCCGGATTGCGGTGCACATCTTCTCGCTATCGAGATCGGTGTGAGTATGACTACGCCAACAACGAGATTTGATCTCGTAACGCTTTGTGTCTTCGAGGGTATGTGTTTTCCTTAACCCTCTCTATGCCCGTTGCACTTCGTCTCCTAGATTAGATCTTGGTCTTTCGGGTGTCTTTCGCGTCAGAAATTTTTTGTTTTCTTCATCAGCAACTTATCAGGTCACTTCTAGTGAAACTATATTTTTATTCGGTCACACCGTATGCACTTTACTTGGAGCGTATGTTTGCTTTTATTTTCTATAATAAACTGGTTGGATCCTAGAATTCTTGTATGGGGGAGAGACATGCTCCGTTTTTTCATATGAATACTCGTATACTTAATTATTTTCTAGATACTACAATCCTTTTAGCTCCTCTTTTTCATGCATCTCTTATTCAGAGTTGTTAGTTCTTGTACAGTAGTACGTTCTTGTTTCATTGATAAATTATTTGAAGATTTTTTGTTGAAATAAAGTTATTGGTGTTGGAAAAGAGTAAAATATTTCATGCTTATAACGGTGCAAAAGAAGCTTGTTTAGGTTGTGGATTAGATTTTAACATGACATGTTAAATATTATTTTAATGCTTATTAGTTACTGATGTAGAATGACTTGTCTCAAATATCTGAGAGTGCTTAATGTGTTATTGAAATAAACCATGAGTTGTTTTTATCATATCAAAGCATAATATTGTGGTATTCTCCTTCAAAAGCTTTATATGGTTGACTTGGCACGTTCTTACACAATGTTATGACAACAAACTAGTCACATTTAGCCTCTACGATCATTTAGTTTTTGACTTGTAATATCACTTATGCTTTGATTAATAATGTTTTGTCCCTATGCATGATTATGGCCATTATTTCTCTTATAGTTTGTCGCGCCCAGTCTCTTGCTAGCCTTCACATGTACTGAGTATGAGCTCTACTCGTGCATCCAACTCCTAAAAACCAATATTTTGCCAAATGTGTCCACCATACCTACCTACATGTGGTATTTAACCGCCACTCCAAGTAAATTGCTCATGTGCTACCTTTAAAACCTTCATAATTTGAGCAATAACAGGAACACAAAACATGTTTAAGAATTTTTAAGGGTTAAAGGTAGCGCACGAGAAATTTACTTGAAATGGCGTTGAAATACCATATATAGGTAGGTATGGTGGACACATTGGAAGACTTTGGTTTTTTGGAGTTGGATGCACGACTAGAGCTCATACTCAGTACAGGTTGAAGGCTAGCAAAAGACTGGTAGCGACCAACTAAGAGAGTACTAACTGCCATAATCATGCATAGTGACAAAACATTATTAATCAAAGCATGAAGTGATATTACAAGTTAAAAACTAAATGATCATAAAGGCTAGAAGTGACTTTGTTTATAGTCATAACATGGTGTGACCATGCACCAAGTCAATCAAGATAAATCATCCAAAGGAGAATACCACAATACCATGCTTCGTTATGAGGAAACAACACATGATTTAATTTCAGTGGCACACTAACCACTCTCGGCTATTTGAGTATAGTCATGATACATCATATGCTACCAATCACACAATTAAATAACATCTAACATGACATGACAAATCCTAAGCCACAGTAAAAAAAAAAGGTTCCTATTGCACCAGTATAAACATGAAATATTTTACTCTTCTCCAACACCAATCAACTTATTTGAAACAACTCTCAAAGAAAACAATCATTAAATGCCAGAGAGCTAATCATATATAACTGAAGAAGATCAACAAGCTCTAAATAAAAGAAGAATGAAAAACAAGAGCTAACCACGGTAGTTACAAAAACTGAACACTCACATAATAATAAGAGTGAAAACTAGAGTGTTCTAAACAATAAAGTGGAGCGTGGATCTCTCTCACATAAGAATAATAGGATCAATCATATCTATGACCAAAAATCAAAACAAAAAAACTGAAAGAAAAAACATATGACGCTCCAAGAACAACATATATCATGTGAAGCAGTAAAAATATTTTTTTTTTGAAAGAAAGCCTTATATTTTTGTTGATGAAGAAGAGGATGCCTTGGGCATCCCCAAGATTTGACTCTTGTACTTCTTGGATATGTATTGGGGTGACATGGTAATCACCCAATCTTTAGCTTTTGGTCACCCTTCATCTTCTCATATCATCCTTCTCTCCCTACACTTGAAAACTCCCTCCACCTAAAACTTCTCACAATCTTCATTAGCAACTTTAGTGCATCAAAATAATAAATCCCCTTGGTTCAGTTTCAACACAAGTAAAATACTCAATTTAAACATTATCTACTTACACAAGTTATTTTGAATCTCTCCACCCAAAGAGAACAACAAAAGAAGAAGATAAAGAGGAAGATGCAAATAAAGGCAGAAATCTATCAAAACGGAACAAACTTTAAAGATGAATTTTTTCGAGGTACTTCTATAGATAAAATAAAAAAAATTAGAATGGAAGTTAGATATAAACCTGGGGCAGGTGCCCAAACAGTATAAAAATTCTCGCGTTCTGGCTGAGAGAACCGAGGTTTTTGGTGAAACGCAAAAATCCGGACAAAAAACAACAAGTTCCCCAATTCATACTAACTCTCTATTAGAGGTTACTCTTGGCAAAAAAGGAAATAAAAATGATAAGGAGCGGTTGTTACCAAAATAAAAACTTCCAAGACTCAAAGAAAACAGAAGAAACAAAGGAAAACAAAGTGGGTTTCCTCCCACAAGCGCTTTTCTTTAACGTCTTTTAGCTAGGAAACGCAATTTAAAATATGATCATATAAAATATGAATTGAATAGAAATAAGAGAGAATCAAAATAAAATATAAAATACATTTAAGTACAACCCACTTCCTATCCATAGGAATCTCGTAAGAAAACAAATCAATGAAACATAAAGTAGCATGCATAGGAAGGGGAAACAAGTTCAACTTTAAAAAAAATTCAACATAAAGAGAGGTGATTTACTAACATGAAAATTCCCACAACCATATTTTCCTCTCTCATAAGAACTTTCAGTAGCATCATGAATAAAATTAGCAATATAAATATCACATAAAGCATTATTATCATGACCCACGTGCGTAACAGAATTATTACTCTCCACATAAGCATAGTCATTCTCACTAATAGTAGTGGGAGAAAATCAACAAAATTACTATCCTTGTAACGATCATAAAGAGGAGGCATAAAATAATCATAATAAATTTTCTCCTCGGTAGTAGGTGGACTGAAAACATCATATTCATCATTGTAATTATCATATATAGGAGGCATAGTATCATGAAAGTAATTTTTCTCCTCCATGCTTCGGGAACTAAGAAGATCATATTCATCAAAAACCGGCTTCCCCAAGCTTAAAGTTTTCCATAGCATTAGCAATAATGGTGTTCAAATAATTCATACTAATAAAATTGCTACTAGCATGCAAATAAAGTTCCATATGGTTTTTAATTATCTCTTCAAACACTTCATGTCCTAACTCAAGATAAATCTCGTAAAACTCTCTTATATTTTTGTTATTTTCCATTAAGCCTAACTAGTAAAAAAAGATAAAATTGCAATATCTAAAGAGATACCTTCGAGCGCTAACCTCCCCGGCAAATGCGCCAGAAAAGAGCTTGATGTCTACCACATGTTACTCTCTTGTAGACTATGTTTGGCCTCCAAGCGCACAGGTTTTGTAGGACATCAGCAAATTTCCCTCAAGTCAGTAACCCAAGGTTTATCAAACTCAGGGAGTAATAGGTTGAGTGTATCCCTCTCAAGCAACCTTGCAATTAAGATACAAGAAGTCTCTTGTGTCCCCAACACACCTAATACAATTGTCAGTTGTGTAGGTGCACTAGTTCGGCGAAGAGATCATAAAATATGGGGAATATGGATGGGAAAACAAGGTGTCTAAAATCTGTAATAAAATCAAAGCAATCAAGAAAGTAGTAAAATAGAGAGTAAATGATATAGAAATGGTGGAAAACATGGCCTAGGAATCATATTTTCACTGGTGGAAACTCTCGACAACATTAACATAATTAAACACATGATACCTCCTCTAACAACATGCATGAAAGACATAGTGATGCGCGTAGATGTACGCTCGTTGAGAGAACCCAAGAGGAAGGTATGAAGACTGCAGCAGAAACTTATCCCTCAGAAAGAAACCAAGGATTAATCGACCAGTAGGAGAAAGAAATCACTTCTGAAGGTTGATGACAGCTAATGTTGGCAGGTCGCATACCAGGTTCAGCAGCAACGTGGAATCTGCACACAACACAACTAAGATACTTTGCCCCAACGAAATAGTAAGGTTGTCAATCTCACCGGTTTTGCTAACACAAAGGATTAGATGTATAATGTGGAAAACAATACTTGTTTGCAGTAGATGAAAATAGAACAATGATGGAAGTGAATGAAAAGAAAACTGTGTTTGCAGTGGTTATATTATTAGTGTAAAAGAATGGACCAGGGTCCACATTTCACTAGTGGTGTCTCTCCATAAAAGATAGATAACATGTTGGGTAAACAAATTATAGCTAGGCAATTGACAGATATAAAGGATGCACCGTGGTGCATATGTATGACATGTAGATTGCTATGTGATTCATGCAGGCACTACAAAATAATTTATAGACTGTTATCCAACTACATCTATGACTAATAATCCACCCTTAGAGCGTAATCCAACCAAACCTCGGGTATTAAGTTGCAAGCAATGGATTATTGCCTTAAGTAAAGTGTGTAATGTAAACAATGAAAACATTGTTGTTTTCTCCCTAATGGCAACAACGCATCTCCCATCTGTTACGTTTTTGTCACTCGAGTGTGGATGAAAGGAAGGCATGAACCAACTATGAAGCATAAATACTCCCTCTTGAAGTTAAAAGTATCAACTTGGACAGAGCATCTACTAGTAACGGAGAGCATGCCAGATCATAAATAACATAAAAATGATTGATTGATAATCACTTGACATAGAATTCAATATTCATCGGATCCTAGCAAACACAACATCTAAACATGAGGTAGCTCACAAGATCTAAACACGAGGCATAAAGAGGAGAAGACATCCATCTAGCTACTGATATGGACCCGAAGTCCAAGGATTAACTACTCACACATCACTCTGGAGGCAGGCATGGTGATGTAGAGCCCTCTGGTGATGAATTCCACTCCCGACATGGTGCCAAGGAGAGCTTTGAACCCTCCCGAACTAGCGTTGACGATGACGGCGGCTATGGAACTTTTCATGGATGGGGGCTCTTGTTTTTAGGGTTAACCCAAGGAGGAACTCAAATAGGCGAAAGGGCAACGTCACTGGGTGGCGAGGAGCCCACACCACATGGCGACGTGGCGAGGGGGTGCGCCGCCACATGGTGTGGCCACCCTTTGGCCTCTCCTCTGGGTCTCTTCCGTACTCCGTGTAAGTGACAAAATTCTAAGACCCTGGGATTATGTTTCGTCCAATTCCGAGAATATTTCCTGAACAAATTTTCTAAAACCAGAAACAACATTAGACATGAAATAGCTCTGTGGCATCTTGTTAATAGGTAAGTCCTAGGAAATCCATAAAAATGACATAAAGTGTATATCAAACATGTAGCATATGGAATTAATACAACATCCAACATGAGAAATTATAGATACGTTTGAGACGTATAAAGCATCCCCAAGCTTAGTTCTACTCGTCCTCGAGTAGGTAAAACGATAAAAAAAATTCTAAGGTGGCATGCTACCAACATAATCTTGATCATCATATTTGTAAAAGCATTTGTAATATGATATCATAGTACTTTAAACACAGGCATGATAGAAATAATTCTAACAATAAAACTTAGCAACCATGTTGCAACATGAAAAGTAACACAAACAAAAGATCATGAATAATAATGCAATTGAAAGTTATACATTGGTTTTGATCATACAGAGAACATAGCCAAGTGGTATTCCATTTGTCCTTAAAAGTAGAGCAAACCATAAATATCAGGACACCTTCAAAGTTCAAGTGCATGACTAGAAACAAATAATTTGAGAACAAGTAATAACATGCATGAATCAATCAGTAATAATCTTTGGGACTGATGCACATTAAACTCAGAATGGCAACTAATCTCTCTTAATTGGGCATAAAGTTAGAAGATGAAGACTCAACATAAAAGTAAAAGAAAAGCCCTTCGCAGAGGGAAGTGATACATCATAAACGTATTCATAATTTATAATGTTCCATGTTGTTTTCATGCTATATGCTACATGTTTCCTATACACTTTATGCTATGTTTATCGATTTTTTCGGACTAACCTATTGAAAACATGCCATAGAGCCGGTTCCTGTTTTATTTTTGCTGTTTTTAGTTTCAGAAAATTTGTTCTAGAAATATTCTCAGAATAGGATGATTTGAAGCCCAGAAGTCTTAAAAATCTGTCGCGCACACAGAGTCCGGACGGGGTCCACAGGGGCCCCACATCATAGGGAGGCACCCCCTGGTCGCGCCCAAGGGTGGTGTGGGACCCTTGGTCGCAAACCGATGTTTCCCTCTCACCTACTCCTCGGGAGGTTAACCCAGAATATTAGAGCCTTTTCCACGAAAAACATCTGCAGCCGCCGCCATCGTCAACCCTAGTATGGGAGGGTTCTGGAGCTCTCCCCGGCACCCTGCTGGGAGGAGAATTCATCACCAGAGGGTTCTACACCACCATGCCCTCCTCCGGAATGATGCGTGAGTAGTTCATACTAGGACTAAGGGTCCATAGCAGTAGCTAGATGGTTGTTCTCTCCTCTTTATGTCTCATGTTTAGATCTTGTGATCTGCCCTACATGATCAAGATCATCTAATTGTAATGCTACATGTTGTGTTTGCTAGGATCCGACGAATATTGAATGCTATGTCCAATGATTATCAATCTATCATGTTTTATACATGTGTATGTTATTTATGATCTTGCATGCTCTCCATTGTTAGTAGATGCTCTGGCCAAATAGATGAGTAACTCCAAGAGGGAGTTTTTATCCTCGATAGTGGGTTCATGCCTCCTTTGCATATGTGCTCGAGTGACAGAAACGTGACGGATGGGGGATGTGATGTTTCCATTAGGGAGAAAACTATGATGTTTACATTATTTAAATTACACACTTTGCATAATGCAATTATCTGTTGCTTGCAACTTAATACGCAAGGTTCACTCGTATGACATTCTGAGGGTGGATTATTAGTCATATATGCAGTTGGATAATGGTCTATGTATCTTGTTGTAATGCCCACATGAATCACATAGTAATCATCATTTCATGCATATGCACTACGGTGCAGCCTTTATTTTTGTCAATTGCCCAGTTGTAATTTGTTTACCCAACATGCTATCTATCTTTTTTGGAGAGACACCACTAGTGAACTGTGGACCCCGGTCCATTTTCCTCATACTGATAATACAACCACTTCCTTCTCTGTTTTCATACTGTTACTATTTTTTCCTACTGTTTTCCACACCATACGTTTAACCTCTTTGTTTTCAGAAAAACAGGTGAGATTAATAACCTCACTGCTTCATTTGGGGAAAAAGTATTTGATTGTGTTGTGTAGGTTCCACGTTGCTTCTGAACCGGTAGTGTGCCCTGCCACATCAGCTGCATCAACCTTCATAAGCTATTTCTTTCTCCTACTGGTTGATTCAACCTTGGTTTCTTTCTTAGGGAAAACTTGTCGTTGCACTCTTCACAACCTTTCTCTTAGGGTTTACCAACTTCAGTCATCAACAAGTTTTCCGGCGCCGTTGCCGGGGAGAAAGAGGATTTCTGCAAGGGGAGTCGCTCACTTCCAATCTCTTTACTTTGTTTTAGTTTTTCTTGGTTTGTTTTGTCTTGTTTGCTTCTCTATATAAAAAACACAAAAATAATTAGTTCTTATTCTAGTTGTTATTTTTATCCTGTTTTTAATCTTGCTAAAATGAGTACTCCTGAGAACACTAAGTTGTATGACTTTACTAGCACCAACAACAATGATTTTATTAGTACACCTATTGCTCCACCCGCTCCTACTGCTTATTTTTATAAAATTAAGCCTGCCCTGTTAAATCTTGTTATGAGAGAGCAATTTTCTGGTATTAGTACTGATGATGGTGCTGCCCATCTTAATAATTTTGTTGAACTATATACATGGAAAAATATAAAGATGTAGATGGAGATAATGTTAAACTAAAATTGTTTCCTTTCTCTTTGAGAAGGAGAGCTAAAGAATGGTTGTTATCTTTGCCTAAATATAGTATTGATTCTTGCACCAAATGTAAAGATGCTTTTATTGAAAAATATTATCCTCCTGTTAAGATTATATCTTTAAGAAGTAGCATTATTAATTTTAAGCAACTTGATAATTAGCATGTTGCTAAAGCATCAGAAAGAATGAAATCTTTAGTAAAGAATTGCCCTACTCATAGACTGACTACTTGGATGATCATCCAAAAACATTATGCATGACTGATTTTTTCTTCAAGAAACCTTCTGGATTCAGCTGCTGGAGGAACCTTTATGTCCATGACTTTGGGGGCAGCAACAAAGCTTCTTGATGATATGATGGTAAATTATTCTGAATGACACACTAAGAGAGCTCCAACAGGTAAGAAGGTAAATTCCGTTAAAGAAACCTCCTCTTTGAGTGATAGGCTTGATGTTATTATGTCTATGCTTGTGAACAGCCATGCTTCTATTGATCCAAACAATGTTCCTTTAGCCTCTTTGGTTTCTCAAGAAGAGCATGTTGATGTGAACTTCATTAAAAATAATAATTTCAACAACAATGCTTATAGGGATAATTTTGGTAGCAACAACTATAGGCCATACCTCCTAATAATAATTAATGGTTATGTCAATCCTTATGGTAATTCCTACAACAACAATTAAATTGTATCCTCTGATCTTGAAAACATGCTCAAGAATTTTATTAATACACAAAATTGATGTGCTTGCTTCTAAAGTTGATAGCCTTGCTCCTGATATTGATCTTCTTAAAATAAAGGTTATGCCTCGTGATGTTAAAGAAATTAAAACTTTGAATTCCATTCAAATTCGAATTGATGACAATGTTAGGATGTTAGCAAAATTTCATGCTAAATGGGAAAGAGAAGAGGAAATAGCTAGAAAGAATAATATAGCTAATGTTTGTACTATTACCACCACTAGTAAACTAAATCTTCTCATGCTATTGAACCTTATACTATTAATGGTAAATTAAATGGTGTTGGTAATGTCTCCACTTCTTCTGCTAAACGTTTAAAATTCCCTAAAACCACTAAAACTTTTCCTAATAAAAAGTGATGAAATTTTTCTAGGCATGGGAGACAATGGTCCCATTACTTTTGATAAGAATGATCTTGACTTTGATAACATCAATATATCTGAAGTAATTATGTTCCTACAAAAGCTTGCTAGTAACCCCGATGTTAAGACTATGAATATGGCTTTTACAAAACATATTACAAATGTTGTCATGCAAATTAGAGAAGAGGAATTAAAATATGAAGCCTCTATTCCTAGAAAATTAGAAGATGGTTGGGATCCCATCATTAAAATGAAGGTGAATGATTTTTATTGTAATGATCTATGTGATATTGGTGCTAGTATCTTTGTTATGCCTAAGAAACTTTATGATATGCTTGATTTACAACCATTGGAACACTGTTATTTGGATATTCATCTTGCTGATGACGCTAGAAAGAAACCTTTGGGGAGAGTTGATGATGTTCTTATTATGGTTAATAATAACCTTGTCCTTGTTGATTTTGTTGTTATGAATATTGAATGCAATGCTTCTTGTCCTATTGTTTTGGGAAGACCCTTTCTTAGAACCGTCGGTGTTGTTATTGATATGAAAGAGGAGAATATTAAATATCAATTACCACTCAAGAAAGGTATGGAATACTTTCCTAGGAAGATAATGAAGTTTACTTTTGATTCTATTATTCGAACCAGTTACAATTTGAATGCTTCTTCAGTTGTAGCACTTGATTTCTCTTCTTATGCCTAGCTGAAAGGCGTTAAAGAAAAGCACTTCTTGCGAGATAACCCATGGTTTGCTTTTTGCATTGTTTTTCTCTGCTTTCTGTGAGTCAAGGTATTGTATACTTCTGTAATAACTCCTTTGTATCTTTATTTTCATGTATTAGTTTTCCCAAGTAAAGTTTCTAGCGAAAGTTGGTGTTAGTTTTGGATTTCCGCGCAGGAAACAGATTTCTGTTGTCCATCGTATACAAACGCATAATTCACAGATAGATCAAAATGACCTGCAAATTTTTGTGCTTATTCCTGAGATAATTCCGATTTTTTTTTAGTTCGTTACGTTTTTTGATTTGAGGAACTTAAGTGCCCCGATTTTTTTTTTGTCTTTACAGACTATTCTGGTTTTGAAAGATTCTGCCTTTTTACTTGCATTCTCTCTTTTACTATGTAGAGTGGATTTATTTGCTTCACGAAACATCAGTGACTGTAGCTAATGTTTAAAAGTATTAATGACGCTTGTGTCCGTGCAGAACGTGTGAATTTTTGATTGTGCACTAACCCTCTAATGTGAATTACTTTGAGTGTGGTGTGAAGAAAGTTTTCAAGGGTCAAGAGAAGGGGTGATATAATGTGATCAAGAAGAGTGTAAATGCAAAGCTTGCGGATGCCCCCGTGGTTCATCTAGAAAATTTGAAGAAGACTCAAGCGTTTAAGCTTGGGGATGCCCAATGCATCCCCTTGTTCATCAACAATTTACCAGGTCACTTCTAGTGAAACTACATTTTTATTCGGTCACATCGTATGAATTTTACTTGGAGCGTCTATTTGTTTTCTTTTGTTTTCCTTAGTGCAATAATATTGTTGGAACCTAGAATTCTTCTGAAGGATAGAGACACGCTTCTCTTTTTCATATGAATACTCGTTATGCTCGTATTCTTAGTTTTTCTTCTAGCTGCTGCAGTACCTTTTAGCTCCTATTTTTCATGCACCTCCTATTCAGAGCTTTTAGTTGTAGTAGATTAGTATTAGTACTCTCTTGTTTCATTGCTATATCATTTCGAGAGTTTGTCTTAAAATATTTATTAAATGGTGCTTGATGGAAATAGAAAATACTACATGTGGTAGATGGTATAACGGAAGAACTTTCATATTCTTGTAGATGACTAAATTGTTTTACTTGATTATTTGCTGTTCTTTTTATATTAGTATGCTTAATGGTAAATTTGCTGGTTTAGTAGAGTAAAAATTATTAATGCTTGGTCTAAAAGCTTGAAATTGTGCCACACTAAAATAACCAGTTGATGGGATAATGGTATATGACTTCCTTTGCTGATAGCAATCGTGATAGCTTTTTGTTACGCGCTACGGTCGGGGTAGCTGAAGTGGCTTGTCACTCCCATGGACCCTGTTTGGGTGATTTTTATTATGCCTTGTAAGATCATATCTTTATTTGTAATCTTTTAACTTGTGAGTTCTATGTTACGGTTTTCTGGCACTTCCACCATCCATATTTGCTAGCCCCTTCGGTGCAGTGCATTGCTCATTCTCACATTGAGAGCCGGTGCAAACTTTGCCAATGCATCCAAACCGCGTGGGAGAACTTTGTTCTTCTACACATAAGCCAAAAATTATCTTCCTCAAAACAAACACCATACCTACCTACCCTGGCATTTCCATAGCAATTCTGAGATATATTGCCATACAACATCCATCTTCATTATGTTACTTGATGTCAGGCTTCATAGGTATTTTGCATACTGCTACACTGGCAGGAGCATTTAGTTTTATATACATAAGAGATATTTTAGTTTGAGTTATGAGTACTAAAAGTGTGATGATTCATTGTAAATAGTGTTGCCCCTACCAGCGAGGTTATAAATAAATAAATAAAAACAGAAAAGGCCCAAAAAAAGAGAGGGAAAAAGAGAGATAATAAAGAGAGAGGGGACAACATTACTATCATTTATTCCACACTTGTGCTATGTTAGCACCAATACTTCAGTTTGAAGAGATTTTTCATATTACAACTTGCATAACTTGGCTTGTATATTCCAATGATGAGCCTCCTCAAAAGTGCTCTAGGACTTCGTGAGCAAGCAAGTTGGATGCACCCCCACTAGTTCCATTGGAGAGCTTTCATGCACTTATAACTCTATGTGCACCCGTTGTGTGGCAAATCACTACTCCTTGGATAACTTT
Organism: Alopecurus myosuroides; assembly: GCA_028641055.1. Classification (NCBI taxonomy): domain Eukaryota; kingdom Viridiplantae; phylum Streptophyta; class Magnoliopsida; order Poales; family Poaceae; genus Alopecurus; species Alopecurus myosuroides. The sequence continues at coordinate 469,445,019 of CM054059.1, forward strand.
GATTATAAGACTTCCTCTTGTGTAATGATCACTTTCAGTTGTGTGATACTTTCTTCCATTGACCTTCCAAACCCCCATAGTGTTCTTTAATACATAACATCCTGGTGCCACGGACCAATACAGAATGCTTGCTTGTTTTGAGTGCACAAATATCTTAATGATTTTCCTACGTGCATATTGTTATGGCTTGACTTGATCCTAATAGGAGCTTTTCTGAGAGTTTGATGCCTTGGATGGTTATATTACTGTCCTTGAAACTTAAATCATCTTTAATAAACCATTGCACGGTTGATTGTCTTTTAGTATTGATTCATTGAAAAAGTTTACTTTGTTATTCTTAATGGTTTATACGTTATTCTATTTAATATCAACTATAAACCATAGCCTTTATTCATTTGATCCTAGTTTACATGCTTTACATTACTATGATGATCAAGTTTATGTTGGTAGCATGTCACCTCAAAAATTATTTGTTTTTATCGTTTACCTACTAGAGGACGAGTAGGAACTAAGCTTGGGGATGTTGATACGTCATAAACGTATCCATAATTTATGATGTTCCAAGTTGTTTTCATGTTATACGCTACATGTTTTCTATAAACTTTATGCCATTTTTATCGATTTTCTAGGACTAACCTATTGACAAGATGCCACAAAGCCAGTTCATGTTTTCTGTTGTTTTTAGTTTCAGAAAAATTGTTGTCGAAATATTCTCGGAATTGGATGATTCGAAGCCCGGAAGTCTTAGAAATTTGTCGCGCACACGGAGTCTCAGGGGCCCCACACCATAGAGCGCCCCCCCTTGGCCACGCCCAGGGGTGGTGTGGGCCCCCTCGTCGCCCACCGATGTTTCCCTCTCGCCTATTTATACCCCTCGGAAGGTTTACCCTAAATATCACAGCCTTTTCCACGAAAAACATCCGCAGATGCCACCATCGCCAAACCTAGTTCGAGAGGGTTCTGGAGCTCTCACCGGCAACCTGTCGGGAGGGGAATTCATCAACGGAGGGCTCTACACCATCATGCCCTCCTCCGAAATGATGCGTGAGTAGTTCATTCTTGGATTACGGGTCCATATCAGTTGCTAGATGGTTGTTCTCTCCTCTTTATGCCTCATGTTTAGATCTTGTGAGCTGCCCTACATGATCAAGACCATCTTATTGTAATGCTACATGTTATGTTTGCTGGGATCCGATGAATATTGAATGCTATGTCCAATGATTATCAATCTATCATGTTTTATTCATGTGTATGTTATTTTTGATCTTGCATGCTCTCCGTTACTAGTAGATGATCTGGCCAAGTTGATGCTTGTAACTCCAAGAGGGGTTATTTATGCTCGATAGTGGTTTCATGCCTCCTTTCCATCTGTGCTCGAGTGAGATAAACGTGACAGATGGGGGATGTGTTGTTTCCATTAGGGATAAAATAACGATGTTTACATTGTTTACATTACACACTTTGCTTAATGCAATTATCTGTTGCTTGCAACTTAATAACCAAGGTTTGCTCGGATGACATTCTGAGGGTGGATTATTAGTCATAGATGCAGTTGGATAACGGTCTATGTATCTTGTTGTAATGCCCGCATGAATCACATAGTAATCATGTCATGCATATGCACGACGATTCAACCCTTATATCTGTCAGTTGCCCAGCTGTAATTTGTTTACCCAACATTCTATATATCTGTTTTGGAGAGACACCCCTAGTGAACTGTGGACCCCGGTCCATTTTCCTCACACTGATAATACAACCACTACCATCTCTGTTTTCATAGTGTTACTATTGTTTTCCTACTATTTTCCTACTGTTTTCCACACCATACATTTAACCTCTTTGTTTTCAGCAAAGCCGGTGAGATCGACAACCTCCCTGCTTCATTGGGGGCAAAGTGATTTGATTGTGTTGTGTAGGTCCCACATTGCTTCTGAACCGGTAGTGCGCCCTGCCCCATCAGCTGCATCAACCTTCGGAAGTGACTTCTTTCTCCTAGTGGTCGATTCAACCTTGGTTTCTTTCCGAGAGAAATCTTGCCGCTGCACTCTTCACAACCATTCTCTTGGGTTTACCAACGTCAGCCATCATGTGCTAGCCCTTTTTATTTTATTAAAACACATGTATTGAAAACAGTTTTTTAGAGACGTGTATGCTTATGTCAACGAATAGTAAACACACAATACAGTACGTCACAAGCAACTAGACTTCACAAGAGCGGCTCCCATTGAAGGACGTTCTTTCTACTAGAGTCAGTAGATCATCTCTCTTCTCTTTTGTTTACACAATTATGCTTTCACTGATAAATCAGGGGCAAAAAGAGTGAAGAGAATTTATGTAACCACATTTTGGGGCTGGGCACCCCACTGCCAGCTCTTATACCACTTGTATAAGCGGATGTGCCACTAGTCCAGGTGTGTAAAGTCCAATCAACAAGTGAGATAAAGATTCTCTATTCACGTCCTCATGGGCTAAAACAGGGGCACAAAACAGGTATAATTTTAAAGGTTTTAAAGGTAGCACATGAAAATTTTACGTTGGAGTGCCGGTTAAATACCACATATAGGTAGGTATGGTGGACACAATTGGCAAACTTTGGTTTTTGGGATTTGGATGCACGAGTAGAGATCATACTCAGTACAGGTGGATGCTAGCAAAGACTGGGAGCGACAAATTCAGAGAGCAATAATGGCCATGATCATGCATAGCGACAAAAACATTATTAATCAAAGCATAAATGGTATTACAAGTCAAAACTAAATGATCATAGAGGCTATAGGTGACTGGTTTGTAGTCAAAACATGGTGTAAGCATGTGCCAAGTCAACCAAATAAAGCATTCGCAGGAGAATACCATAATATTATGCTTCAATGTGATAAAAACAACTCATGATTTATTCAATGGCACATTAAGCACTCTCAGATATTTGAGACAAGTCATGCTACATCAATAACTACTAAGCATATAATTAAAATAATATCCAACATGACATGATAAAGTCTAGCCACGGTCTAAACAAGCTTCTTTTTGCACCGTTATAAGCATGACATATTTTATTGCTTTCCAACATCATCATTTTATCTAAACAAAAACTCTCCATATGATATATCAATGAAACAAGAGAGTAACACTATTCTACTAGAACTAACAGCTCTGAATAAGATATGCATGAAAAATAGGAGCTAAAAAGAGGAGATGCAATAGCTAGAAGACAAACTAAGAATACAAGTACGATAAATGAGAAAAACGAGTATTCCTCCAAAAAAGTGGAGCGTGTTTCTCTCCCACACAAGAATGATGGGTTCCAACTAAGTTTATTGAAGCAAGTAAAATAAAAGAAAACAAACAAAAAGCAAACAGACGCTCCAAGTAAAGTGCATATGATGTGACCAAATAAAAATATAATTTCACTAGAAATGACCTCAAAAGTTGCTGATGAAGAAGGGGATGCCTTTGGGATCCCCAAGATTAGACGCTTGAGTCTTCTTAGTATTTGCAGGGATGAACCACGTGGGATGCAGAGTTGAGAGAGCGTAGTTTCCATTCTGAGTTTAATGTGCATTTTTATTGATTGATTCATGAATTGTTATTACTTTCTCTCAATTATTTGTTCTTGTCATCCACTTGAACTTTTCAGTTATCCTGGCATTTATGTTTTTCCCCGCTCTTAAGGACAAGCGAAATATCACTTTGCTATGTTTTCTTTATGCTCGAAACAAACGTATAACTTTCAAGTGCATTATTATTCATGATCTTTTATTTGTGTTACTTTTCATGACGCAATGTGATTGCTAAGTGATGGCTAGGTTGAGACTCCAAGTGCAGAGTGTGTAGCTAGTGGCAAGCCTTCTTCCCCACGAGGGTGACTCGAGGGTTTATATCGAACTCTTGGGGAGCCAGTATTTCAGCAGTTGTCTTCCAAGCTTCCTCCAGGATCCTGCAAACAAGTAGAGAATTTTGTGCCCTCAACCTCACCAAGTGGTTGTCAAGCACAAGGTGTGAGACTTCTAAATTGCAATGCAAAACTGAAAGTAAATGTGCAATAATTGAATCTACTACTAAATGCAAATGAGAAAATAAATATGCAATGGATTGTTTTTGTATTTTTGTGATGCAAGTGGTGATGGAGATAATGTAAATTCGAATTGGAGATGCAAGTAAAGTGCAAGTAAAGTAAATTGCAGCAACGTAACTAGAGTGTTTTCTTATATTTAAAATAGGACCGGGGTTCATGGTTTCACACTTGCATTCTCTCAAATAAACTGGTAGACGGTGGACATAAAGAATTACATGTGATATTACAATAACATGTTTAACATTGAGTACTTTCATATGGGCATCACGTCCTAGCATATAGATCTCTACGGTCATATTGATCCCTCTTATACTCCACCAAGATGCGAAATAAATCATAACACCTCGATAATTAAGGAAAAACCAGAGTATAGCTTTAAGCAATGTGACATGAAGTTGAAGTAAGAACTTGCTAGATCTAGTCATGGAGATTGATTAGTGTCACTTCAAATCCCCGGTAACAAGGTACTCCTTTTTATCCCTAGTGAGGTAACTAAGAAAGGTTTAACAAAACCTAAGTGGATCGCTGAACTTCACTTTCACAGCACTAGCCACCCCCCATTACTCCAACTAATGCACCCATCACCCCACACACGCTCTCAAGAACTAGATTGATCAAAGCTAGCAAATAAGAACGGGGTACATAAGATACATCAACTCAAATAACTCAAGAGAAACAATTGCAATCTCATATTCAATAACTCATAGAAAAGATCCACCACATAGGAATTACAACGGTGCCCGTAATCATGTGAGGCAGCTCATACAGATCTAATTAGTGAAGCACATAGAGAGAGAGATACAAGTGCTACTTCCACAAACCCATAGCCCTGGGGTGGACTACTCCCTCTTCATGGAGATATCGATGGAGATGACGTTGGAGTGGTAGGAGATCACACCGGCGGCGCCCCGCCGGAGTTTTCCCCCTCCAATCTGGAACTCCATGTCTCTGTTTCGGTGTTTCGGCGGCGCTCTCCTCCGTAAGGGTACGGGGGACCCTTTTTATAGTCGGTTTTAGGTCAAGACGGAGTCGGTAAGTCGAAGATGGAAGGAATTGGGGCCACAGGGGCCAAAAGGGGCCTCTCATGCGGCCAAGGAATCTGGCCGCGTGGAGGGTCCTCTTTTGGGCCTCCTTGCCCAATTCTCGTGGATCCTTCGCCCGCAAGTCTTCTCCTTCCAAGAAAATGACCCCCGCAGGTTTTCAGGTGATTTCGCGGAAGTTTGACCCCTGAAACGTCAAAAATATAGAAAACGGGGTTTCTGACAGGCAGGGTTAATTCCATAAAAGTTGGGGGGCTTTGTAATTTAACCCCAAAATACTATAAAACATTGAATTGTACCCTTATATGATGCAATATGTAATAGAAAACCATGTGAAAATATGCAAAATTCATCCATGCATTTTACATGCATCACTAAGTTTCATTGTTAGAATTATATCTATCATGCATGTGTTTAAAGTATTATGATCTCATCTTACATATTCTTTTACAATTTAGATGATCAAGTTTATGATAGTAGCATGTCACCTCACAAATTATTTGTTTTTATCGTTTTACCTACTCGAGGACGAGTAGGAACTAAGCTTGGGGATGTTGATACATCATAAACGTATCCCTAATTTCTGATTTTCCATGTTGTTTTCATGCTATATTCTACATGTTTCCTATACACTTTATGTCTTTTTAATGGATTTTCTAGGACTAACCTATTGACAAGATGCCACAGAGATAGTTCCTGTTTTCTGCTGTTTTGGGGTTCAGAAAAGTTGTTCCAGAAATATTATCAGAATTTGACAAAACAAAGTCCTAGAGTCTTAGAAATTTGTCACGTACACAAAGTCGGGAGGGGACCCGGAGGGGAGCCCTGGAGGCCCCACACCATAGGGCGGCGCCCCCTGGCCGCGCCAGCTGGTGGTGTGGCCCCCTGGCCACCCACGACGTTGCCCTCTCTCCTATTTAAGCTCCTCCTCAAGGTTAACCCTAAACACCCGAGCCTTTTCCACCAAAAAGATATGTAGCCGCTTCCATCGTCAACCCTAGTTCGGGAGGGTTCTGGAGCTCTCCCGACACCCTACCGGGAGGGGAATTCATCACCGGAGGGCTCTACACCACCATGCCTGCCTCTGGAGTGATGCGTGAGTAGTTCATCCTTAGACTACGGGTCCTAGCAGTAGCTAGATGGTTGTTCTCGCCTCTTTATGCCTCATGTTTAGATCTTGTGAGATGCCTAATGCTACGTTTTGTTGGAAACCCAAAGAGGAGGGTGTGATGAGTGCAGCGGTAAGAATTTCCCTCAGTTAAGAACCAAGGTTATCAATCCATTAGGAGGAAGAGGATCTCGGGAAGGTTGATGCCACTGACGATGGTGATGGCGCCTCACCAATGTCAGCAACAATGTGGAACCTGCACACAACACAACCAAAATACTTTGTCCCAACGATATAGTGAGATTGTCACTCTCACCGGTCTTGATGAAAACAAAGATTGGACGTATAGTGTGGAAAATGGTGTATGCTTGCAGTAAGTAAAGAAAGCAGGAATTTGTTGTGGTTTGTTTAACAGTGTGGAAACTGGACCGGGGTTCATAGGTTCACTAGTGGTGTCTTTCCATAAAAATAACATGTTGGGTGAACAAATTACAACTGGGAAATTGACAAATAGAGGTTGCACCGTAGTGCACATTATAACATGATGAATACTATGATATTTAGTGCGGGCATTACAACAAAATACATAGATCGAAATCCATCTGCATCTATGACTAATAAACCACCCTCAGGTTATCAACCGAACCCCCTTAGGTATTAAGTTGCAAGCAACAGATAACTGCGTTAAACAATGTGTGTAATGTAAGCAATGCTTGGCAGTCACACCGCTATTTTCTCCCTAGTGGCAACAACACATCCTCCCCCATCACATTTCTATCACTCGAGCACATGCGAAAAGGAGGCATGAACCCACTATCTAGCATAAATACTCCCTCTTGGAGTCACTAGCAACTACTTGGCCAGAGCAACCACTAGCAACGGAAAGCATGCAAGATCACAAATAACATATGCAATAAAGACTATAATCAACTTGACATAAGTTCAATATCATCGGATCCCAGCAAACACAACATATAGAATTACATAAGATCAATCTCGATCATGATAGGTAGCTCACAAGATCTAAACATGGAGGCACATGAGGAGAAGACAACCATCTAGCTACTGATATGGACCCGTAGTCCAGGGATGAACTACTCATGCATCACTCCGGAGGTAGGCATGGTGACGTAGAAGCCTCCGGTGATGATTTCCTCTCTGCCAGGGTGCCGGTAGACAGCTCCAAAAAACCCCTGATCTAGGATTGACGATGACAGCGGCTGTGGAACTTTTTGGGGATTTTTTATCCGGTGTCTAGGGTTTTCCATCCGGGGGAATAAATAGGCGAAAGGGCAAAGGCGGTGGAGGCCAGGGGGCCCCACACCCATAGCTGGCGCGACCGGGGGGGAGGGGCGCCACCCTATGGTGTGCCTCCCCGATGCCCGTCTTCGACTCTTCTTCGGTGTTCTGGATACTTCCGGGGAAAATAGGTACTTCGGGCTTTGTGGGGTCCAATTCCGAGAATGTTTCTAGAACAAATTTTCTGAAACAAAAAACAGCAGAAAACAGGGAACTGGCACTTGGCATCTTGTAAATAGGTTAGTCCCGGAAAACATATAAAAATGCTATAAATAAGGGAGAAAACATGTAGCAATTGGCATAGTATGATCATGGAGCATCAGGAATTACAGATACGTTGGAGACGTATCACCTAACATGATCAAGATCATCTTATTGTAATGCTACATGTTGTGTTTGCTGGTATCCGATGAATATTGAATGCTATGTCCAATGATTATCAATACTCCCCCCGTCCGGGATTACAGGTCCCCTAGTGAAAAACTATTTGTCCAAGAATTAGCTCCCCACAAGGCCCGTAAGAATTAATTAGCCTAAAAACCCGTGACATAATTATGGCCAAATTCCACCCAACCGCACCTTCATCTCTCCCTTTGTTTCTCTTTCCTTACTTCTTTACGCGTGAAAAAGGTTCTCTAGTTGCATGTGGTGTGAGCGCTACTAGTCTGCATGGTTGTATTAATTGGGCTTTGATTTTCATAATGCAAAACTGTAACTTGATTGGCTCCCACGGTAGATTAGACCTCGATGGATGAAGCCAATAGTCTGCTGCATTGGTCGCGATGCAAAACATTGGGAGACCTGTAAAACCGGACGGAGAGAGTATATCATGTTTATGTTATTTATGATCTTGCATGCTCTCTGTTACTAGTAGATGATCTGGCCAAGTTGATGCTTGTAACTCCAAGAGGGGTTATTTATGCTACATAGTGGGTTCATGCCTCCCTTTCACTCACACTCGAGTGACAGAAACGTAAAGGGTGGGGGATGCGATGTTGCCATTAGGGAAAAAACAACGATATTTACATTGTTTACATTACACACTTTTCTTAATGCAATTATCTGTTGCTTGCAACTTAATACGAGAGGTTTGATTGGATGACACTCCGAGGGTGGATTATTAGTCATAGATGTAGTTGGATAACGGTCTATGAATCTTGTTGTAATGCCCGCATGAATCACATAGTAATCACCATGTAATGCATATGCTCTACGGTGCAACCTTTATATCTGTCAATTGCCCAACTGTAATTTGTTTACCCAGCATGGTATCTATCTTTTATGGAGAGAAACCACTAGTGAACTGTGGACCCTGGTCCATTTCTTTACATTGATAACAAAACCACTGCAACCGTTGTTTCCTACTGTAATTATTGTTTTCTTACTGCCATCATTGTTCTCTTTTCATTAATGCAAACAAGAACTATTTTCCACACTATACGTCTAATCCTTTGTTTCAGCAAAACTGGTGAGATTGATAACCTCACTGCTTCGTTGGGGCAAAGTAATTTGATTATGTCGTGTAGATTCCACGTTGCTGCTGAAACGGTAGTGAGCCCTGCCAACATCAGTTGTCTTCAACCTTCAGAAGTGATTTCTTTCTCCTACTGGTCGATTCAACCTTGGTTTCTTTCTGAGGGAAACTTGCTACTGTGCTCTTCATACCTTCCCCTTGGGGTCTCCCAACGAACGTGTGTTACACACCATCACTAACATGATTAAAGAATTCTTCGATGTTATCCTTTCCAATTATAGAACCACTACCAATTGATAAGTCTTTCAAGGTGAACTTAGGGAGTAGCATGATGAACAATGAAAAAGCAGGGTAAAAATAACAACTATAATAAGAACAATTTTGTGTGTGTTTTTGATATATATAGTTTAAGGAGGCCTTCTTACGTGAATTGGTGAACCTGGCGAATGATAATCCACATCCAATTTTAATTGGTGGCAATTTCAATTTGCTGAGGTTTCCACACGAGAAGAGTCGGGGGCGGTTTGATGGCCATTGGTCTTTCTTGTTCAACACTGTCATTGATAGCTTGGATTTGAGAGAGGTTTATATGACCGGACGACAGTTCACTTGGGCAAATAGTCTACCGGATCCTACATACGAAAAGCTAGACCGCTTACTGATGAGTACTAATTGGGAAGAAAAGTTCCCGTTGGTAACGGTACGTGTTCTTGAGCGTATTGAGGCTTTATCGGACCACGCGCCCTCTTGCTTTCAACTGGTACAAAGAAACCACATTCACAAACACAGTTCAAGTTTGAACTTGGCTGGTTATTACGTGACGGTTTTGATGAGCTAGTTAAGGAAGTATGGTGCAGACCGATCATAGGTGACAACCCAATCTGGAGATGGAATAATAAAATGCGCAATGTGTGTAAGTATCTCTGTGGATGGGCTAGACACACGACTGGAATGCTCAAAAAAGAGAAAGAGCGTCTTTGTTCCATTATTGATGAGTTGGATAGGATCGCGGAGACTAGGTTGGTATCTATGCAAGAGATTGAACTTAAAAGTCAATCAAATGCAAAAATAGCACAAATGTTGTGAGAAGAGGAACTCAAATGGTATTAGAGATCTAAGGCACAATTCATTCTAGAAGGAGACTCGAATACCCGTTATTTCCATATGTGGCCAATGGAAGACACATGAAAAAACGGATTCACTCTCTTCATCATGATGAAGTTCTGATTGAGGGACAAGAGTGTCTCAAGGCTTATATTACAAAGTTCTATAAAGGTCTGTTTGGGGCTCCTGAAGTAAGTAATATTGCTATGGACGAGACCCGTACGGATGATATTCCCCAAGTATGCCATGAGGAAAACGTTTTTCTTAATGCTCCCTTCTCTGAAGAGGAGATAAAGAAGGCGGTGTTTCAAATGGAGCATAATAAGGCACCTGGCCCAGATGGATGTCCTGCGGAGTTTTACCAACATTTCTGGGAGGTCATTAAAGATGACTTTGCTTACATAGTGGATACCTAGAGCTGTATCGCTTTAATTTTGGGGAAATCGTTTTGTTACCTAAGGTTCTAGAGGAAGAAAGGATACAACAATATAGACCAATATGCCTACTCAACGTTAGTTTGAAAATCTTCACGAAATTTGCAACCATCAGGTTGAATTCGGTAGCAGACCATGTGGTAAAACCTACGCAGACTGCATTTATGCAGGATAGGAATATCCTTGATGGGGTCGTGATTATACACGAAACCGTACATGAGATGGACTCGAAAAAACTAAATGGTGTAATTCTTAAAATAGACTTTGAAAAGGCCTATGATAAGGTGAACTGTAAGTTTCTCCAACAAACTGTGAGAATGAAAGGATTCTCAGAAGAGTGGTGTGCTCTAGTTCGCAGTTTTCTGGCTGGAGGGAGTGTGGCTATCAAAGTCAATGCCGATGTTGGCCAATACTTCCAAACCAAGAAAGGCTTAAGGCATGGTGATCCGCTTTCGCCCATATTATTTAATATTGTGGCTGATATGTTAGCGATCATGATTGAATGAGCCAAGGAAAGCGGCCAAATTGAGGGAGTGATTCCACATCTTGTCGATGGGGGACTGTCTATCCTTCAATATGCATATGATACGATTCTTTTCATGGAACATGATTTGGGAAAGCGGCGAACCTGAAATTGATTCTTTAGGTGTTCGAGCAACTCTCCGGATTAAAGATTAACTTCCATAAAAGTGAATTGTTCTGTTTTGGCGAGGCCCAGGATGCTGTTGCTCAGTATGCCGAGTTATTCGGATGTGAGCAAGGTCAATTTCCTATTAAGTATTTGGGGATACCAATACATTATAGAAGATTGACTAATGCAGAATGAGGCCAAGTCGAAGAGAGTTTGCAGAAAAGGCTTGCTAGTTGGAAAGGCAAATTGTTGTCACTAGGTGGAAGACCGGTACTCATTAGCTCAGTACTATCCAATATGGTATTGTATATGATATTCTTCTTTCAGTTACCTAAAGGAGTCTTGAAAAAACTGGATTATTTCCGATCAAGATTCTTTTGGCAGGGTGATAGCGAGAAAAAGAAATATCGACTAGCCAGATGGGATGTAGTTTGTCGACCAAAGGACCAGGGGAGACTAGGTATTCATGACTTACAAGTCAAGACCCAACCTTGCTTGGTAAATGACTTTTGAAACTATTAACTGAAGATGGTGTTTAGAAAACCCTCCTTAAACGAAAGTACATCGGTTCGGAAGCAGTCTCATAGGTTGTGTGGAAACCAGGTGATTCACAATTTTGGGCCGGACTTATGGCGAATAAAATATTTTGTTTTCGCTATGGGGTATTTCAGATTAACGATGGATCGCATATACGGTTCTAGGAGGACAAGTGGTTAGGTAATACCACACTCAGAGAACAATATCCGGCATTATACATGGATGGCCGACACAAGTGGAGCAGGTGACGAGGGATATTTTTATCCCACATGGATGGCCGATTGACTTACGGATAGCAGCTCCATAGCGACGACGGTCGTCTTTTTTCCTTTCATTTACTGGATTTCGGCTGTGTGCATTACTTTTAATGCAGAGGCCGGGTGTATTTGTTTTTAAAATTAATAAAAGCCCTTTATAAAAAAAAATGTCTAGGTATGAGAAGGATCGCTTGATACTATGTGGGAATGCATTAAGTAGCTGGTGCATTTCATATATTTATATGATACCTTTTCCGAAGTATTGGTATAAATTGGGTGTTTTTTGGACGCCACGAAATTGTTCAAATTTGTGAATAGACAGGGTGATCGCACCAAAAAGTGTATAAATCATTCCATCCTGGTTGTTATTTTAGGTGCTGAAAATGTGTCAGACAGGTTATCCGTAGCATCCCGCATATTAGTAAGCTACCACCTTGTTTCCATTCTGTGTTTCTCGAATGCTTTACAATGAAACGTAACGCTATTTGCAGTTCATGAAAAAAAAAAGTAGTGCACGTAGAAGCATTGCGTTCATGTTTTCTACACGCGCTGATAATGTCAAGTAGCAATGCTAATAATAACAAACATAATCGAGCACTGGCCAGTGAACATGTAAGAGTTAAGATATAATATCTCGCCAAGCTTAATATGCCATATAATAGTTATACCAGCACCTAAACCGAATCACACCAATGCGCAATATCAGCATGCATAAGTCGCATGTAATTGATTAGCAAACATACATGCAAAGTTGCACGAGGACGGTCATCTCCAGCTGGGAACACAAGTTCGTTCCGAAATACGCACATGATAGAAGTTCTAATTGCAAAAACATGGTTAATCACGCCTAGGTATGGTGAGCTCTAAGGATGAAAAGGTAAGATCTCACTTACCCCACTTATAGTGTATTTGGAGGTTTTTAGTTCAAAAATCTTGTCAAAAGTTTGAACTAAAAATCCTCAAATGAACTACAAGTGGGACAATTAGGATCATCGAACTTTTGCATCCTTAATTAGCTCATTTCTTCTTCTTCTTGGGCGCGGAAGCCGCCTTCTCGGCCTTGGCAGCATCTCGGGCCACTGCCTTCAGATAGGCATCGCAGTCCTTCCCCGAGTGATACAACGTATGCTCCTTTTTCAGCAGCTTCATCCCGCACACGGGGCACGGCTGGGTCTTGAACTTGTCGACGTCGGAAGCCTTGGGCGCCATCTACGATGAAAGAAGAATAACGCAGCGAGTTATCGTCAAAATCTGGATCCGTAAGCAAACAGAGAAGCAATGGACGCTACATTGGCCGAACCAAAACAAAAAAATCTACTAAGAGGTCAATCCATCTGTGTATCTGATGAGGAAACACACGAGTCCACCAATCGGATCTGTGACAAAAAAAAAAAAACCCGGATAGAAGCGACGACCATGTGTACCAAATCCCGACACATCCCGTGTACAGCAAGGAGTTCATCGATCTGACTAAAATATCGCAGCAATTCGCACAAATGAATAGAAAATCGAAACAAATCCTGGCGATCTGAAAAAACAAGTCGCACCCAAAATCGAAACAAACCCGACGCAACGACCATGTAGGCATGTACTAGCGTGTACCAAATCCCGACATCCGTGTACAGCCACATCAACTGTCCATAGATCGGACCAAAACATCACAGCCCGCGGAAATGAATACTCCTGCCGATCCGGAGGAACTACGCCCAATCCGAACGCATATAAGCCCCACATAAGAGCGTCCGAATTCAAGTAAACCCCGCGTAAACCCAAGCAGGTACATCCGCTCCTCGATCTTGAGTTCCCGATCGACTCGAACGTATGAATCGAAGGCACAGAACGATCAGCATGAACTAGGTCGCGCGTACCTGCGAAGGTGGGGTGGAGCGGCGGCTGCCGTCACGGAAAAAGCGGGCGCGTGTCTTGCTTGGCGCTTTGAGACGGAGGCGAGGGAACGAAAGACTGGAAGACACGAGAACCAGAAAGTGTCGCTGTGGGACTACTTATAGCCGGGGACTACAGTGTAACCTGCAGGCTGCAGGGCATCTTCAGGCCCGGCCCTGGGCAGGGCCCTGGAAACCCGGGTCCTGGCGCGTGCAATTACTGAGGTGCACGAAGGGAAGGGCAAATGTACGTTTTGCTTTGTTTCTGCCTTGGTTTAGTTGCATCTAGCCCCAGCAGTAGAAAAATCTACCACGCTCATTTTATTTTCTCCATATAAATCGGACTCCAGCTCTATCTAAGATGTAGACGGAACAATTATTTTGGTTAGCGAGGCTGATTATGTAGCAGTCCAAGTTTAGCTGGTCGACGTCTTTAGCAAAAAAAAAAATGTGCATATGAAGATCTATGATTTTTTGTCTACCAATTTTTTTTCTTCTGCTTATTTTTTAATTCTACAAATATATCTATGATATGTTATTTAACAAAAAAAATGCACATGATTTTTTTTGAATAAAATGCAACATTTTCAATTTTTTTAAAATATTTATAAATTGTTCTAAAATACATATTTTGACTACTATTTTGACGGCTATATTATATGGCATGGTGTTCTAGTTTCACCCGTGCTTGGGAATCTCAGTAAGGCCCTAGATTTGTAATATTAAAAAAAAACACGTAAATTCGCATTTACCTAAATGCAATATTTTCTTTTAAAAAAATATCCATAATCTTCAACCTTTACTAAGTACAAAAAATTAAAATGATTTATCTTCTAAACGTTAATCCGGTTGGCGATATGTTTACACCTTTGAGTTTGTCCGGACCAGGGCTTCAAAACTACATCACATGTCTAGGAGATGATATTTTTCAATAAAGTTAGTATAATGCAGCTTTACATTGGCGTAGAATAACATACAATAACCTTTCGACCAAGTTATATTTGTGACAAGTAAGTGTTGCATGATCTTGCATGTAAGTGATAACAATTTGGCTTACCGATGAAAAACGTTGTTGAAACATGTCAGCATGAAATTTAGTTTAAAAAATATTGTCGCTACTGATGAAAACAAAACGTTAACTGTGTTAGACGTTTAAAGGACAGAGGATTTTTAAACTTTAATAGCTGAAATAATTTGGATAATGCCATCATTTTCATTTAGGAAACATAGGAGTAAGATAGACACACTTGCATTAATTAGTTGATGCATGCATGTGTGTGTGAGAGAGGGGCTAATTTGCATGCATGTGAGGAATGGGAAGCGTTGCACCCAGGACAATTGTGCCACCCCATAGTCACCCCCCTAGTTGATGCATGCATGTGTACTCCATCCATCCTTAAATAAGTATACCTCTAGAATTAGTCTAGGTCAAACTTTTAAATTTTGACCAACTCTATAGAAAATAGCATTAACATGTATGATTTAAAATCTATATATATTATGAAACTACATGTCAAAATGAATCCAATAGTACCAATTTAGTGTCATAAATTTGGTTACATTTTCCTCTAAAATTGGTTAAATATTAAAATATTTGACTTCCCTAAATGGTAAGTGTACACTTATATAAGATTTAACTTCCCTAAATGGTAAGTGTACACTTATTTGAGAAATAAGTACGTGAGAGAGGGGCTAATTTGCATGCATGCATGTGAGGAATGGGAAGGGTGGCAGGAGAGGACAATTGTGCACTCCCACCCCCTAGCCATGTCCAACTAAAATAGACATTAAGGGAAGGGAAAACATTATAATAATCCACCATAACGCATAATGCAACCTAAAAATCAGGCAAGTAACATATTAATTCTTGGTGATCTAGTAAGGTATCTAATATTTTGAAAGTCTCACCCTATAATTTAATAGTATCTGCTAGATATAACAGGAGCATTGTTCACCCACTATCAGTTCTTTTGAGGGTCGTAATTTAGACCCGTCTAACACCACCGCCCACGCATTCCATCGATGCTTTGTTCCCAACCGGCTAAACCTTAGATCGAATACAGTTTCAAGAGTGTTTTGTGGCATATATGTTGTTTGTTTTCGTCATGGCATTTTTTCCGAAATAGGAGCATCCCAACCTCTGCATTGAAGCGATGCACAAAGTTGTTTTTATTAAATAGTTTAAAAAATATCAATCATCTTACAATTCACGGACCGCTCAAGGTGTCTTTTATACATGTGCATTGTCTTTGACATCCAAGTTTAGGTTAGTCATGTACGCCTTCAAGATCCTAACAAACCTAGGTCATCTCTTATATTAGTAAGCATTACCCCCAAATTCCAAGATATTTTTGCTCTATGAATATCGTTCATTTGTTGTAGAAGTTTCCCTACGAACCACACAAAGAAGTCTTCATATATTCGCCGGAATATTGTATTCATAAAATGCGATGATGTGTCGTCCGAGCTACATGTAACTCCTTATTTTCAAATTTTGAAAATCATATTTTAGAGTTGTAAAAAATCTGAAAAAAAAGCTTCCACTTAGATAATCTTGTCTTCTATCAACATGTAAAATATTAAGCATAAATATATTATATTTTAGGACATGCAAAAATAACAAAATATGAACATTAAAGTAGTGAATAGTGTAAAATTTGAACTATAACCTAGAATACAAATTACTTCGAATTAATATTTCACACGTTTGTAGAATACACTATTGTCTACATCTTAGATTTTTAGAATTATTTTTAAATTCACAATATGATTTTCAAAATTTGAAAAATAGAGAGCTACATGTAGCTTAGCCTACATGTTAACTTTCCGGTATTCATATCAATACTCATATGGCCGCTAACAACCATTCTAGTTTAAAATTGCAATAAGTAACAATACTTGATCGCGTGTTACATGCAAAGAGATTCCAGTGTTCTAACCAGTGTTGCCATTGTTACACAGACAAACAAATGATGATGGCATCAAGTGTTTTTTTTTTTTTTGCAAAATCTAGACTTTAAAATATTTTATTTGTCAAATAACTAACCGAATTGACGATTCATTTTAGCTGTGAACTTTGTCTCGGCGAGATCGTCAAATTAGATCTCCCATCGCTATGTTTCAACTTTTTCTTCTTCTTTTGAGGGGATGTTATCTGACGATTTACAAAGTTGCCTTGTAACTACCAGATAAAAATAATGTTGGGAACCTATGTTAATTCCCTTGCAACAAAATAATCTGAGTTCCAACAAAAGAAAAAACAAAAGTCTGTGTTTGAGTTCCGGAACATCATTTAGTAAGTTTTTCAAGTGCGGGTATCATCAACTGTTGCATTCAAAGCCATCTAATGGCAAGGAACGAGTCGCGATGTAATTACAACTTTTAACTACTCCCTCCGATCCATATTAATGGTCGCTAAATCGAATGTATCTATGTCTAGATACATCCGATTTAGCGACCATTAATATTAATCGGAGGGAGTAGTAAATTTATGGCTACGACGATAAGATTTCAATCGTGTGCAAATAACGTTTTCACCCTAGGTGTTTTCTTTTTTCTTTTCGGGTCACCCTAGTGACTGATCGAACGGATAGGCTTGCACGGTGTACGGCTTGCAAACCGCACGGCGGAGGACACGAGGTGGCCACCGCTCGCCGTCCGACGCCAGTGGCACTCCCCCTCAGCAAGCATCTCCGCACTGTCGCTCTTCCCACTCCTCGAATAAAGTACACACCTCCTCCTAGCCTCCAAAATCCTCTCCTCCCTCCCTTCCCTCCCGATCTGATCCCCCCACCCCCCTCCTCGGATGCCATCTCGGTCGCTGCTGCCGGAACCCTAGCTACCTAGGGATTTCGTCGGCCATGGCGTTCTGGTGGCCGCTGCTGGTGCTCGCCGCCGCCTACGCGCTCTGCCGCGTCCTCCTCTTCCTCATCCCGCCCACCGTCCCCTCCATGGAGGTCGACGCCTCAGATGGTACCCCTATTCCCCCATTTCCCGCACTCGTTTCTGTGTATCGATGATTTCCCCGTGGGGATTGTTAGGGGTTTACAAGGGTTTATTAACCGTGGTCGGATTTGGTGCAGTGCTGGAGGAGGTGAACCAGAACAAGGAGGACAGCTTCATCTACGTAAGTTCCCCCCTCCACATTCCTTGCTCTGGTGGTGATTTGGGTCCCCCGAATGAGTGATCCAACCCGCAGACCCAAATGCTGGTTCGTTGTACTCGAGTTAACCTAGCGATGTGTGTCTTGGTGGTGATCTGTTCTGCGGTACTTGAGAGCATCTGGTGCATGCGCAGTTTGACTAGTTTGTTTGATCAGATTAATGTGTTTTCGTTTGGTCGCAAGCCAACTTAGATGTGTCAAGGGTGAGTGACCCAGCTATTCTGCTACCAGTACTGAATGTTGCTTGTTTTGGATATTCCGATCATGATTTTAGTGTGACATGCGTTTGCACGTTGTAGTTTATGTGGGTTGCCCATTGCCTGGAAGAACAACGTGACACAGTTATTACTGTGTTATGTTATTATACTGTATCACTACATGTATATCCGATGAAGTACAGAATTGCTGCATTTTTGTGGAAACCTCGATATGTTCCGAATTTCCAATGCTCTGATCATGGCTTTGGCAACTTGAAGATTCGGTCAATAAAGTCTATAAAAACACGATAGCAGTGTGTTGACAACTGATTGACAAACATAACTGAATTTAATTTTGGCACATAATTCATCTTTAATGTTGTTAGGTCTCACTGTCTCAGGGACAAAATGGTTCATTGCAGTGATACAGTAATAACTTGCAAGTGAACTGTATAATTTCTGTTCATGCTGGGTTTCCTCCCTTTTCATTACTTTCTTAATGGAAAGAAACAAAGTTCTTGACCAAAAGGGAAGACGAGAAACAGGTTTATTAATGGAAAGAAACAAAGTTCTTGACCAAAAGGGAAGATGAGAAACAAGTTTGACGCTCTAGGGAAAAAACCACTGACTACCCTCGATTAGCTAGAAATCTGATTTGTTGACGATGTAGGTTCTCAGGAATAGTTCCAGAGAAGCAGTACGAATAATTTATAGCGGCGATGATTTGCTTTCAGATTAACTAATGAAGCCTCAGCTGAACTGATGTGGCAGCAGGAATAGCAATAGCCCTGGAAACCAAATGACTTAATGGCTTTCATTTGGATTTTCAGTTTTAGGTCATTTTTTTAATTGTAGCATGTTGAGTTTATGCTCTGCTGCAGATACCACGGAAGGGGAAAGCTACTCAGACTGACAAGGTTCGATGCTACGAACCAGCTACCATGAAATACTTGGGCTACTTCCCTGCATTGACTCCTGACGAGGTATGCTGTTGGCTTGCTATCATTACGTTCTCTTAAGTACAATGTACAGAATTATATGTTTATTTGGTCTGGTTATCCTCTTCTGCATTATTATCAAGAGATATGATTTGCCCTTCTTCTTGTTTTTTGAGTTTCTTAATGTCATTAAAGGAGCAAGCAAAGCTTGTTGTGTACTATTCTTGCAATCGGGTGGACCTTCATTTACTTCTATTTCAGACGACGTATTCTTTTGATTCCTTAGGTCAAGGAGCATGTTGCACAAGCCAGTAAAGCACAAAAGATATGGTCAAAAAGCAGCTTCAAACAAAGGCGACAGTTTCTCCGGATCCTTCTGAAGTATATACTTGAACATCAGGATTTGATATGCGAGTAAGGACATATTTACAATTCAAAACATTCTTATTGTCTGAATGCACGATTTGTCAATGATGCTTTTCCAGATACTGCCTACCCTGCCCTTGATGAAGGACTTCTGTTTTATTTGCTCACACTTTCCAACAGTATGGAAAATCTGATGCTCAGTACTGTTCACCTGCAGGATATCATCCCGGGACACTGGAAAGACTATGGTTGATGCTTCATTAGGTGAGATAATGACCACCTGTGAGAAGATCACCTGGCTTCTCGATGAGGGTGAGAAGTGGTTAAAACCTGAGTACAGGTAGGACTCTTGGAACTAGAAATACTCCAATGTGATGTACGAATAACTTAAGCCATGCAATGTCAATGTTCAATGCAAGGTTCTATAAAGCACTAGGTGCTCATTGAGCGTTTGCCTCTGCTTTTTCTGTTTTCTGAAGGATTAAAGCGCTCAGCGCACGTTAAACGCAGTTAAGTGGTAGGTGTTTTGCCTCCACAGCACCTAAAAGAGCTTAAGTTTAAGTGTGATTTTATAACCATGGTTTAATTTTTATTCAAACAGGTATGTGAAAGTTTAATGTTGATTTTAACCATCATGTAAAACAAATGCTCCCTCCGTCCCAAATTAGGTGTCGTGGATTTGTCAAAATATGGATGTATCTATACACTAAAATATGTCTAGATCCATCCATATTTTGACAGATCTATGACAACTAATTTGGGACGGAGGGAGTACAACATACAGAGAACAATTGAGGCAAATTAAGGGTATCAGGTGTGACTTATGTTGGGCACTTGGATTACACACTAGACTACTTTATGATATGTAAAAGGGGACATTTAGCACTGTTTAGTATCATAATCAGCGTGGTCACTGCAAATTAAATTCTCATCTTCATTCAAATAGGACTACATGCTACAACCTGAATCTACTGCAGATATCAGGCCAGCAACTTCCGTTAATTCTTCCACTGAAGATAGGCATTTTCATTTTTGCACATGTCACAGTAATATTCTGCTAGAAAGGCAGCAACTATACACTGCAACACTGTTGCTGAGGGCATTTGTTTCATTTGATAACATTTAAAATAATGCCTTAATGTGTTCTTCTTTTACGCTGATGAAGTAGTGTTTTCTTTTCTTATTATCAACATGTATGATGTATTTACTTTTTATACTGTTCAGGGCTTGTGGGAGATCAATGTTGCACAAAAGAGCAAAAGTTGAATTCTACCCTCTTGGAGTGATTGGTGCAATAGTATCTTGGAATTATCCCTTCCACAATGTCTTCAATCCGATGCTGGCTGCAGTATTCTCTGGTAATGCAGCAGTTATAAAAGTAAGTTGTCAGATAAAGATTGTCTATAATCTAGTAATGTGTAGATATTCTTGTTAGTTAATGTACATCTTTCTTTGAGTTCCTGTTGTTGGCAAAATGCTTTGACTTAGCTTGAAGTCTGGATCTTCTTATTAGTTGTGGTAATCTACCATCTGCTGAGAATATGTTCTTGTTAGCAACCTCGGTAGAGCCTCAAGTACGGGTGTTTTTCTAAAGTTTACATGGTGACCTGACTATGTTGTCTTACACACCATTGCCATGGAAACTCTCACAGGCTAGGTCAACCTGTTGGCTTTTGTCATTTGATGATCTTCACACGTTACATCTATTTTGTATCACATTTGAGACTCTGATGGCTAGTAGTAGTGCTGTATTGTTTGCCGTCCTTAAGGTGCAGCTAGTAATTCTCACAAAAACAGTGAATTGTATACACACATATTGTACTGTTATTATGTCATTAGCTTTTTTGTATACACAAATGTTATGGTAATCTACCGTCTGCTGAGAATATGTTCTTGTTAGCAACCTCGGTAGAGCCTCAAGTACCGGTGTTTTTTCTAAAGTTTACATGGTGACCTGACTATGTTGTCTTTCACACCATTGCTATGGAAACTCTCACAGGCTAGGTCAACCTGTTGGCTTTTGTCATTCGATGATCTTCACGCGCTACATCTATTTTGTATCACATTTGATACTCTGATGGCTAGTAGTAGTGCTGTATTGTTTGCCGTCCTTAAGGTGCAGCTAGTAATTCTCACGAAAACAGTGAATTGTATACACAAATGTTGTACTGTATTATGTCATTAGCTTTTTTTGTGCCAAGTCAAAACTTATGGAGGCTTCATGCATTTATTGGCTTTTATGTGCAAAGTTAAATTTGATTATAACCTCTGAAATTGATCTTGTCATTTAGTTTCTTGATTTAAGCAACTAAAATATTGTAATGTTATCCATTATTCTAATTGATGAAATGCTGATTTACAGGTTTCAGAGCATGCGAGTTGGTCTGGCTGCTTTTATTACCGGATCATACAAGCAGCTCTGTTAGCTGTTGGTGCCCCAGATAATCTGGTGCACATAATAACTGGGTGGGAATGTAGCTTCTGCATCTTCTAGGTGTCCAGGTTAATTACTCACGTGCCTTACCCTCTGCCTTTTTTTTTTCCTTCAGTTTTGCAGAAACTGGTCAAGCCCTTGTATCTTCAGTGGACAAAATAATTTTTGTTGGATCACCTGGTGTCGGAAGGATGGTATGACTCACATCCGAAGTAGTGATTTTCTTAATCTGATGCTGCAAATAGTCGTTATGTTCCTGTAGATGCCATGCTTGATGATGCGTGTATACAATTCTGTTTCTTGCTTCTGTTATTATTTAGTTTCTTAACGTGTTCAGTTTTATGCTTGTCACAGATTATGCAAAAAGCATCGGAGACATTAATACCTGTAACTCTTGAGCTTGGTGGTAAAGATGCATTTATTGTGTGCGAAGATGTGGATTTACCCAATGTAAGTGTAGTTTTATACTGTGCCTTGGCAAGCTTGTTTTCTTGAACAGTATTAAAGTAGCAACTAACCTATAGCTCTTGCTCGTTTGAAGGTTGTTCAAGTTGCTGTGAGGGCTGCACTGCAATCTAGTGGACAAAACTGTGCTGGTGCTGAACGATTTTATGTCCACAAGGATATCTATCCTACCTTTGTTTCCCGAGTAGTGAAGATAATCAAATCGATATCTGTTGTAAGTTCAAAGAGCCTTATCTTGCAGCAAACAGCCACATGCTCAAGTGCACTTTTCATTACCTGTTTTTGAGTTTGAACTTGAACACAGATTCACCATCTGTTGCTATTTTATATTTTCCTTCACTGTAGCTACTCTTGGTGATGTTATGTGGTTCACTTGCAACTTTTACATTCACATTTAACCTGAGTTTTCATATTTTTCCTTTTGTTATCGTAATGTGTATTGTTATTTTAGTTCCAGCATACCTTGTGTTACTCAGTTTAAATTTATTCTTAGCTTAATAAGCGACACTAGAAACTTTAAACAGTTAAAGTCCTTAGGCAGTAAATATGTAAGTTGATGCTGTTAATTTTTTCTGGTAATATATGCCCAAGTGTAGTTTTTATTACCTGTTTTTTGAGTCTTGAATTTAACACAAGATTCACCTTTTGTTGTATCTTTATTGTGGTTACTCTTGATACTGGCATGTCGTCCACATGCAACTTTTGCATTTCACATTTAAACTTACTTTTCATATTTGGAACCTTTTGTTTTTCATAATATTTATTATAATCTCAGTTCCACCATACCATATGTTACTCAGTTTAAATCTATTCGTAACTTAATGGGTGACACTGGATAATTTTAACAGTTAATGTCCTTAGGCGGTAAATATGTAGATTAATGGCAATATTTCTCATTTTCTGTTGTGTTTTCCGTAGGGCCCCCCATTATCTGGCAGATACGATATGGGCGCAATCTGTATGATAGAGCACTCTGAGAGACTTCAGAGTCTTGTTAACGATGCTCTTGACAAAGGCGCCGAAATTGCTGGCAGGGGGAGCTTTGGCAATCTGGGCGAAGATGCGGTTGATCAGTTCTTTCCTCCAACTGTCCTGGTGAATGTTGATCACACGATGAAAATAATGCAGGAGGAGGTAGTCTGGAACTAATTTGCATGTATTGTTTCGTTTTACACCAATAATGTTTATTAGCTTTACCGCAGTTTTACTTGCTGATTAACAGGCTTTTGGACCAATCCTACCGATCATGAAATTCAGTTCCGATGAAGAGGCCATCCAGCTTGCAAATGACTCGAAATACGGTCTCGGCTGTGCTGTGTTCTCTGGCAACCAGAAGCGCGCCATCAAAATAGCGTCTCAGCTGCACTGCGGCGTCGCGGCGATCAATGACTTCGCTTCAAGTTATATGTGCCAGGTAGGCAGTTATCACTATCTAGTTCATGGTCTCCTTTGTAATAACTGACACATGACTTGAGATATCCGCATCAATAGTTGAAGATCAGTTGCAGTAATGTTGCTTATACTGTAGACGTAATGTAAGAATTAGCATGCCCATCATATTGCTTCTTCACTGGTTTTTATCCGCTGCCGATGCGAGTGTGCTGACTCGTGTTTCTCGGTGCATGCAGTCTTTGCCCTTCGGCGGTGTTAAAGACAGCGGGTTTGGAAGATTTGCTGGCGTGGAAGGCCTGCGCGCCTGCTGCCTTGTGAAGGCAGTCGTCGAAGATAGATGGTGGCCATATCTCAAAACGGTGATCCCCAAGCCCATTCAGGTCTGCTGCTTACCCACATAACATCCGACTCGCATGGTTTGCCTGTTACTATGTATGTTTCTGATAGTGAGTTGATGGTCATTTTGCAGTATCCTGTGTCGGAGAAGGGATTCGCGTTCCAGCAGCTGCTGGTGGGGGCCCTGTACGGCATCAGCGTGTGGGACAGGCTGCGGTCCCTGGTGAACCTGCTGAAGATGATCTCGGAGCAGAAAGCTACCCCGACCAGGAAGAAGAAGCCCGCGAGCAGGGACTGAAGAGGAGTTCGGGACGGATGTTCGGTCAGCCTGCTCTCGTGATGTTCCTTCCTTTGTGGCGGTGGCGTGGCGGTTTGACCGACTGTTGTCCCCGCGCCTAGCTTGGCGGGGATCAGATTTGAGCGCACGGTGGGCAAATCTATCCAGTTGTAAAACGCCCTTTGGAACTAGTGCTCTTTCCTGAAGTTGAAATCGACGGCGTGAGCCCTGGCTTTGAGTCTTAGACTTGCCAAGAATGTAAATGTAAGCACGAGTTTGCTGGGACATCCGTCAATGCTGTCACGAAACCAGTCTATCTGCGTGTTTGTTTCGTTTCGTGCGTGCGTGTGTGTGAACACCGTGCGGTTTCAGTGGCGAGAGGAGGATAAATACCTATCTGCCTCTGTCCTGTCAACGATCCTTCCATGCCGTGCTTCAAGACGTGCAGAGCGCACAGCAGGTAGCATCAGCATGTGCCGGGATTAAATGCCAGTGTGCCTGTGTCTTCGTCCCCGCAGTTAAGTGGCGTGCAGCCTTTTCGCGTTATCTTTATGCAAACCCCTCCTCTTTCGCTGAAATATAGCTGTATCGCGCATCATTGACCTATCCATTGGCGAGGCACATGCAGCAGCTGTGATCACCGTGCAGCTCCGTTCAGACGCGCGCAATCTGGAGCCGCCTCTGGTTGGGCAGTGGCCAGCTCGGTCCCGGACCCGGTGCACGCAATACCGTGTGCGGTGTGCATCGTTCTGCCGTAGTACCTCTAGCTATTTTTTTGCCGCTAGCTTTGAAGCATGGACGAGCCGAAGCCGAAGCAAAATCAGACTCGAAAAACCATCTTCGTCTACGGGGCGATAGCTGGTGCGTAGTACTACATGCATGCATCAGATGCAATGGTGAACAGTGGAGTCGAATCCTGTGGTCAGCTGTCGGATCAGCATGCAACTTTGGTGCTGCACCAAGATCTATTGCCCAAACGCTGCTCCATTAAATACTTGCGTGATCAAATAAAAAGAAAAACACTTGGGTGATGGGCTGATGGCCCACTGTACCCACAGCTCGATGCCTGCACTTTTCCTCACATGTTTTAGAGATGGAACACTGCTTGTACGTACCAGTACGTACTAGTAGTAGGCTCGGTGGAGAAAAAGGCCGGTCCTGAGGTGGGGTGGAAGGGGCGGCCGTCCCGGGCCCAGAAATTTTAGGGGCCCCTCCTAGAAATTTGAACACTAAACGTTAAGCAAAGTTAAATAAACTCAGATATGAAAAAAGGCCCTGGGGTAACGATTGGGCCCTTCCATTCACGTGGGAGAGTAGTACGCGACGTGAACGGTGTTGCGAGCAGTTTCTCCTAGGCCCTCTAGTTTCAGCTATTCAGCCCTAATGGCATCTTTGATCCATTTCTACATCTAAAATCCATCGCCCATCGCCTGCTCAAGCCTCCCCCGCCGCAACAGTTTGGAAAATGGCAACCTGATTCCTCGAATTGCCAGGGCGCCACGCCGCCGGCAGGTTCAAGCGGCTAGTGTCGTCCAATCCAGAGGAACAAACGGTATAGTCTCTAAGTAGGCTAGGTGATATCTTCTTTTCTTTTGTACTTTCTGAAATCTCTTTGGCGCCTCTTACTTCTTAGATGAGTTAAGTATCTCAATCATTTGCCCCGATGAAGGTGCATATATAGATTTACAATCTACCTTAGTGTGTCCTTTAATTTTATATAATTTAAATACCCCCAAATGGTTAGCTTTTAAAGATTTGTGGTATGAAATGGGATGATACTGGTATGGATTCCAACCTGACTGACTTTGCATAATTTTAAGGGTAAATTGAAATTGCAATAGTCATTTCCCGAAAAGGGTTTTCACGGTAAAACTTCAGTATCTCGTTTCTCTCTTTGATCTCTACTTAGTTAAAATACATTTGATTTAATTATTTATACTAAGGGCCCTAAATTTTAGGTTCGCCCTGGGCCCCCGAAATCTCAGGACCGGCCCTGAGAAAATGTGTCGCGTACCAAGATCAAACATCAATGCGCATATAGTATCACCAGTATATACTCGCATACGTCGCGTACCCATACGGCTGGCTATGCCCTTGCTTCCCAGGTGCTCTGCTGCGTACGTATCTGTATTGCCGCTGGAGTACGTACGTACGTGCGTAGGATTTATGCGCGCCATGCATGAGCCGACAGATGAATGCACACACGTACGTACGTGCAAGCTTTGCTTCTACGACCCACGTACATACGTGTACCGGTATACGTACGTGAGTGAGCCTAGACTACAGAGGTAAACTGATCACATGCTGACATGCACAACGTAACATGCAAAGCTCAAAAACAGCAGGTGCAGCTGCATGCATGCTGTTTGTTGGTTGGGCAGACGGGCTAGCTAGCTAGGTAGCGCGTGGGATTGCATAAATGCGCCCACCGGCGGGGCCGATCGAATGCACATTCTCCGGGCAGATACGTCGCCATCGCTCCCCCGCACCGTCAACACCACCGGCGAAATCCGCGGCTCGCTCCACTCCTTCGCTCTGTCAGACACCCACCCAACTGCTCCCTCGTCTCATGCCACCGTCGATCGTGTATCACTGCGTCCAGCCATCGCGCCGGTCAATCTCAGCTCACAGAGTACTATTAGCGCGAGAGCTAGTCAGCCAGCCAGCCAGCCAGCGCGCCAACTAACTGCATTTACTCCCACTCCTAGCTCAACGAGCTGCATCAAGCTTCGATCTAGCTAGCTCCAGCGTCACTATATAAGGCCCCTTGGTCCAGCTTCACAGCAGAGCAGAGCATCGATCACTCCCTAGTGAGCTTTGATCATCGGAGCATAGCTAGCTAAGCTAACTAAGCAGTGAGCACCGAGCAATGGGGAGGCGTGTGTGGGCCCTGGCGCTCGCGGCGCTGGCCGTGGTGGTGGCCTTCGGGGTGGCCGCCGAGGCGCGTCGCCTGGAGAAGGACGGCTTGGGCGGTGGTGGCGGGTTTGGCGGCGGGGGCGGGTTTGGCGGCGGGATTGGTCAGGGCGGTGGTGTCGGCATCGGGTTCGGAGGTGGTAAGGGCGGTGGCCTTGGGGGAGGTGGTGGTCTCGGAGGAGGTGGTGGTGCTGGTGGAGGTCTTGGCGGAGGGATCGGCCATGGCGGCGGCGTTGGGATTGGGTTTGGTGGCGGGAAAGGAGGAGGTTTAGGTGGAGGTGGTGGCCTCGGAGGAGGAGGCGGTGCTGGTGGAGGTGGTGGTCTTGGCGGAGGGATTGGACATGGCGGTGGGCTAGGAGGTGGTATTGGAAAGGGTGGTGGTTTTGGAGGTGGCATCGGGAAAGGTGGTGGTCTCGGTGGAGGAATTGGCCATGGCGGTGGGCTCGGAGGTGGCATTGGGAAAGGTGGTGGACTCGGTGGAGGAATTGGGCATGGTGGTGGTCTTGGTGGAGGTGCCGGCGGTGGTTTCGGCGGAGGCGCAGGCGGTGGTGCCGGTGGTGGCCTTGGAGGTGGTGCAGGTGGAGGAGGAGGACTCGGTGGTGGTGCGGGAGGAGGTTCAGGTGGTGGCCTTGGAGGCGGTGCAGGAGGAGGTTCCGGTGGTGGACTTGGTGGTGGCGCTGGAGGAGGTTCCGGCGGCGGCCTTGGAGGCGGCGCAGGTGGAGGTGCCGGTGCAGGGGGTGGTCTCGGTGGCGGTGCAGGAGGAGGTGCCGGTGGAGGCGGTGGACTTGGTGGTGGCGCCGGAGGAGGTTCCGGTGGTGGCCTCGGCGGCGGCGCTGGAGGAGGATTCGGAGGTGGTGCTGGAGGAGGTGGCGGACTCGGCGGTGGAGCCGGTGGTGGATTCGGAGGTGGCAAGGGCGGTGGTTTCGGCATAGGAGGCGGCAAAGGTGGAGGCTTCGGTGGCGGTGCTGGAGGTGGCGCAGGCGGTGGTTTCGGAGGAGGAGCTGGTGGTGGTGCAGGAGGTGGCGCCGGCGGCGGCTTCGGAGGAGGCGCAGGCAGCGGAGCAGGAGGAGGCTTCGGCGCCGGCGCCGGCCATGGCGGAGGCGCAGGGTTCGGCGGCGGAGCTGGCAGCGGTGGTGGCGGAGGATTCGGCGGAGGCGCTGGCGGCGGCGGTGGCATCGGTGATGGGCAGTGAGGTCCGCCGGCGGAGAGCAGTCAGGCGCGCGTACGTCGCGGTTGATTCAGTTCGGTCCAAGCAAGCAAGACCAGCGTGAGGACTGGGGACATATATATGAGGCGGATCGACGACGCGCGTTGCAGGACTGAAGTAATCTTGGTAGCCTACGTACGTATGGGAAACGAACGAATAATTCGTGACATTCCTTCTCGTGGTGTATGATAGTATTCAATGCATTTTTATTTCCGAAGCCAATTACTAGTATATGTCTCCACTTGTACGCCGAGAATATACATTATATATACGGATTATACATACGGACTCTGCTCTGTGACATTTCGCCGCCGTGGTGTACCATGCACGTGCCGATCGACTATCTGTGCATGCACTGCCTGCGTGCACTCTCGTTGTGCCCTGATGCGAGCAAGAGATCCTTCTCAGCTTTTTGTATGCATTTAGTTCTTTATAAATTAACTAAAAAGGTCATTCTCTTTTATTATGGAATTCAATTTTTCTTAAATATCATAAAAGTTCAGTGTCGGTAAAGCATCATTTTCAAGAAAATAAGAAATAATTGAAAAAACATTCAAGAAAGTAATTTGACTCTTTACCAGATCATAAAACCTTTTTTTTTCCAAAATTCCTTCCTAACATCAATTGCAATGATCCGATGGACATATAGGAAATTGTCCTAATGCGGTTTTGAGAAAATAATTAGACTATCTACAATAATAAAAATAGAAAATGACGTGCATTAATTTACTTGCCAAGAAATCCAATTTTCCTTTATACTTATGACACAAGTTGGCTAATTTTGACTAACAAACATCTAAGTCTAAAAACTTTGAGAATTTTTTGAGCAGTCTCTAAGGGCATCTCCAGTCGTCCCCCAGAGCACCCCAGGACGCAATTTAGCGCCGTTTTGCGCGAAAAGCGCCGTTTTTTCACCAGTCGCCCCCCAGGACCTGAAAAAGCGCCGTTTCGGCGGAAATTAGCGCCGCCGCCCCCAGGCAGAACCCAGCCCGTTGGGTTCGGCCTGGGGCGGCGGCGAAAGGAAAAGCGCGCGTGGGCCAGCGCTGTCGGCGAGGGAGCGCTATTTGCCCACTTTCCCCACCCCGACTCGTCTTTTCCGCTCGCCCGCCTCGCCGTCGCCACCCCGCCGGCCGCACCCCACGCCGCCGCTGTCGGCCACCATCACACAAGAGCGACGAGACAAACCACCGCCGGCTAGTCCACCACATCGTCGCCGCCGTTCGATCGCGTCTCCGCCGCGGAGGAGGTTATGCCCGGTGAGCCGCGTCCATCGCCCGCAAGGTGTTCGACGCTCTGTCCGAGCCATGGACTCCGACGCCGAGGAGATGCTCGCCGAGCTATTCGACGAGGAAGACCAGGCCGCCATCGACGACGAGGAGCACCTGCTCGTCCTGAGCTGCCCGGCCGGATTGCTGGCCCAGGACGTCGCGCCGCGCCGCACTGGATCGAAGCCCGGTCGCCGCAAGAGCAGGCCGAGGCAGCGGTACGAGGGCTACTGCATCCTCTACTCCGACTACTTCGCCGAGGATCCTACCAACGACGATAAGGTGTTCCGGCGTCGTTTCAGGATGAAACGCACGCTCTTCCTCAAGATCATGCATGCCATCCGGGAGTTCGACACCTACTTCAAGTTGAAGAAGGACTGCACCGGCACGGTAGGGTTTACCTCTATCCAGAAGTGCACGATGGCCATGAGGTTGCTTGCATACGGTGCTCCCGCAGATGCACAAGATGACTACCTGCGCATGAGCGAGTCCACGGCCCTCGAGTGCTTGAACAAGTTCTGCCGGGCAGTGGTTGCAGTTTTTGGCCCAATATACCTGCGATCACCCAATGCGCAAGACATTGCTCGTCTCCTCGCAGAGAATGAAGCAAGAGGGTTTCCTGGGATGCTTGGCAGTATCGACTGTATGCACTGGGCATGGAAGAACTGCCCATTTGACTGGCAGGGGATGTACAAGGGAAAGGAAGGAGAGTGCTCGGTGGTTCTCGAGGCCGTGGCTTCGTGCGATCTATGGATTTGGCATTCATTCTTTGGTATGCCTGGAAGTCACAACGACATCAATGTCTTGCAGTGCTCGAATGTCTTTGCCGATCTTGTCGAAGGCCATGCCCCCCTGTGAACTATGAGATCAATGGATACCAGTATACAAAGGGGTACTATCTTGCAGATGGCATCTACCCGAAGTGGGCAACATTTGTGAAGAGCATCTCCAACCCTATCCCAGGAAGCGCAAAAGCTTGATTTTCCAAGTGCCAGGAGGCTTGCAGGAAGGATGTTGAGCGGGCATTTGGTGCGCTGCAATCTCGATTCGCTGTTGTCCGGTACCCAGCTATGACTTGGTCGAAGTCCAACATGTGGGAGGTGATGCAGTGTTGTGTGATCTTGCACAACATGATCATTGAGAGTGAGCGGGATGACCCGGTGCCTGACAGTGAGGCAAGCACACCATACTACCGGCAGGGCCCTCTTGCAGATGTTGATCACCAGGTGCCGGCATCATGGCCAGACTTCCTCACCAAGCGACATGAGATTCGACACGCTGCAACACATCATGCTCTACAGAATGACCTGGTGCAGCATTTGTGGGCGCGAAAGGGGAATGGCAATGTTGAGGACGATGACTAGTGTACTTTTTTTTGTTTAAATTGTTGAACTATTTATTTGTGTGGCAAAACTCTATTTATTTGTGTGGCAAAAACTCTAATTATTTGGTGGGATTTTTTTTTGATTGCCCAAATTTGGCCGAGTCGCCGCTGGGGGGGCGGCCTGGGTTCACGGCTGGGAAACGCGCCCCCCCCAGTTCCCAGAATAGCGCCGTTTCGCGCCGCGACGGAAAAAGCGAGGGTTTTTGCGTCCTGGGGGGGCGCAACGACTGGAGATGCCCTAAATTTCTATGTTTATCTCGTTTCGAATGATTTTGACTCTTATTCCTTATTATGGTATAGCTGTGTTGTTGAGGCAATTGGAAATTATATTTACTCCCTCCTGTCCACAAAAAGTGTCGCTCATTTTGTACTAAGTTAGTACAAGCTTTATACAAAGTGAGCGACACTTTTTATGAATCAGAGTGAGTACTTGTTTCCGGTCCTTTATATTTGCTTTTAGAATACCTTTGGCTTGGAAAGTACAAGGGGAATTCCAATATTTTTCTTTCAAAAGAGTACCCCATTTTCATATTTTCTTGGATAAAGCATCTCCTCTTCTTAAATAGAAATCTCATAAGGAGGATTGATAATGGTGTAGTACTTTTTAATTGAAGGAGTTTTCCCATGTTTCAAAACAGTAATACTTATTTTGACTTTTCAATTTACATATTATGGATATACCAATAAATTTAGTCCAATTTATGAGTTTTTACTAATGCTAGATTCTCGACCTTGATAAGAAAATAAATTATATCCCACGAGATCCACTATGTAGTATGCACCGAAAAAATAAGCAACAGAGCACAAATTTGGTTTCCAACGGTTTGGGATATGCCGAATAGGGTATGATCGGTATTGGATAAAAATCGGCCTACCTCTGTGGACCAAGAGGATTACAAGGCTTTGTCGGGTGACCCAATAGGACGAAGCGCAAGGTCCAAGGCATAATCCGGTATTGGAGAATCCAACACGAAGCCAGACAAGTATCGCCTTGGGGAAGAAGACTCGGCATACTTAGTGTTAGAGTAGGACTCCACCTCTACGTAGGTTAGGTCTTACCTTGTAAGACGGGTCACAACGCCTTTATAAGCCGGAACACGTGAGCCTTAGGGCTAAGCTTGTCCACATGCACTCATTGTAACCCGACGACATATCCGCCTTAAACTGAGTTATAGCAACACCTAGGATGTCGTCGTCGTTGTGTGATCTGAAGCTGGGTATGTTGTGTGCAATCTCGTCACCGCAGTATTGGATGTATGACCAAGAGACAATAATATACATCTGTTTCATGATTAAAGTTTTATATTTTTATGCTATAACTGATGTGGTAACTGAATATGAGATTCATACGGAAACTCATAAGCACGTGTAGAAATATAAACACACCTCCACAACTTTTTTTCATGTCTCTTAGAAAACTTGTTAATAATAGATGACCATGTTTTATGGTCATGAACTTATATTTTGTCAATATTAGCAGCAGTATATTATTGTTTCAACATTTTGACTGGGTAGACCCAATTAGTTGATATACTATGAGATATGATTCTAGCATTGCTATAAATAGTAGCGTCACAAGATGGTTATCACGTACTAACAGCGTAGCGGCGTTACAACTTGATCGCTTGCGCCAGAACGATCGACACCTACTTGTGTGAAAACGATAACATCAGGAACAAGCCACAACCGTCTAGGTGCTGGTCTACGCTGCAAAATTTTAAAAAAATTCCCTACGTAGTCCATCAAGATCACTATGCAGATAACGAGGCATACTCATACATGTGAGGATCGGGATCACGACTCACCGGGAAGCGGATTCGATGTAGTTATAGAAGAGTCTATACAATCATAGACCCTCACAACTAGATCTAGTTGCAAGGATATTGCTAAGTCTTCCCTGAAAGAGCATTTCTTAGATCTCTAGTGTTTTATGTGTTAGTTAACAATACTAGTGATACTATTAATCAGGTGTTAAGTGATGCAGGTTGTTAAATATTATTCATATGCATCAAACACCAAAAAGTGTGAAGGTTGACCAGCTTACACAGATTCAAAAGGTGACCGGAAATTTCCAGTCGAAAATTTTGGTACAACCAGAATATCCGGTTCTGAAGAGGCATGCCAAAATAGGTAAGGACCAGAACCAGAAAGTTTTTCATTCTGATGCGTGCCGAAAATTTCCAACCGGAAATTTCAAGGAAACTGGAATTTCTGGTCAGAGAAGAAGAGCTGGAGTGTCGGATATATGCCAATTAGGGGTATGTCCGGCATTGGTCGAAGGCCGGATTACTAGGGTGGCCCGCAGGCAATGGAGCAAGGTCCATTGGGCGGCCCAGTAAACTGACGCGTAGGATTCCGGATTCTAGAAGAACCCGGACCACGGCCCACTTCGTGGTTCGGCTTGGAGAAGAAGTCGGATGCCTTCTTTCCATGAATAGGATTACTTTTCGTAGTCTTCTAGGTTTCCTTTTCTGTAAGCCCTAGTCCGTCTATCTATATAAAGCCGGACGGGAGCTAGAGAACAAAAAGACAAAGAACAGAGGTTCGAATAGCTAGAAGCCAACTCGCCGGGAAGTTCATCCTCACCGAATTAGCGAAACCATACTCACGATTGTACTTTGTATACTTTAGGGTTC
Source organism: Alopecurus myosuroides (assembly GCA_028641055.1). Classification (NCBI taxonomy): domain Eukaryota; kingdom Viridiplantae; phylum Streptophyta; class Magnoliopsida; order Poales; family Poaceae; genus Alopecurus; species Alopecurus myosuroides. The sequence goes on from CM054059.1 coordinate 469,478,830, forward strand.
AGCCCTGATTTAGTGATATTGAAGGAGTAGGAGCGCCGCCAAGTTGCGACGTACCGAAGCTGGGTAAACCGTGTCCTCGTTTCCAGTACGTCCATCCTTCCACCCACGGTTCTACCAGTAGGCTTATGACACCCCCGTCCATGATCCTAACTAAAAAGACTCGACAGTTGGCGCCCACCGTGGGGCCAACAGCGTCGGGAGTCATGTTTCGAGTGGGGATACTCGGCGGAATCGGTAGCACAATCACTGTTGGAAGCCTGGAGTTCGACGGTAGTGTCGGACGCTTCCTCGACAATGGATCTTATATGCCAGTACGGAATCACCTGGTAAGTGTTTGTGTCTTACCAACCGGATCTGCTAATGTTTTTATCGGTTTGACAGCAGAAGCAATGGGATTCCATGGTGGAAGTAACTTTATCCCACCCGCCCTATGCCCAATAGATGAAGGCTTCAATGCCGGATTCTGCTCAGATCTGCCCTATTCATAGATAGGGGCATATCAAGCCTCAATAGATGCATATCGCCAAAGCATGACTGGATTGCCGCCTCTCAGGAGATGCCTGCAGCCAGATCGCACTTTGTTGGCATGGTGCAGTCAGAGATCGCCGATACGTCTCCAACGTATCTATAATTTCTGATGTTCCATGTTGATATTATGCTAATTGCTACATGTTTTCTCCCTTCTTTATAGAATTTTTACACGTTTTCCGGGACTAACCTATTAACAAGATGCCAAGTGCCAGTTCCCTGTTTTCTACTGTTTTTTTATTTCAGAAAAGTTGTTCTGGAAATATTCTCGGAATTGGACCCCACGAATCCCGAAGTTCCTATTTTCCCCGGAAGCATCCAGAAGTTCGAAGAAGAGTCGAAGACGGGCACCAGGGGGCCCTCACCATAGCCAGGCGCCCCCCTTGGCCGCGCCTGGGGGTGGTGAGGCCACCCTGGTGGCCCACCGACGTTGCCCTTTCGCCTATTTATTCCCCTCCGAAGGAAAACCCTAGATACCTGGTCAAAAATCCCCGAAAAGTTCCGCAGTCGCCGTCATCGTCAACCCTAGATCAGGGGGGTTCTGAAGCTGTTTCTCGGGACCCTGCCGGAGAGGAGATCATCACCGGAGGCCTCTTCATCACCATGCCTACCTCCGGAGTGATGCGTGAGTAGTTCATCCTTGTACTACGGGTCCATAGCAGTAGCTAGATGGCTGTCTTCTCCTCCTATGCCTCAATGTTTAGATGTCGTGAGCTGCCTAACATGATCGAGATTGTTCTTATGTAATTCTATGTGCCGTGTTTGCTGGGATCCGATGAATATTGAACTTATGCCAAGTTGATTATAGTCTTTATTGCATATGTTATTTGTGATCTTGCATGCTTTCCGTTGCTAGTGGTTGCTCTGGCCAAGTAGTTGCTAGCGACTCCAAGAGGGAGTATTTATGCTCGATAGTTGGGTTCATGCCTCCTTTTCGCCTCTGCTCGAGTGACAGAAACGTGACGGGAGAGGATGTGTTGTTGCCACTAGGGAGAAAACAATGGTGTGAGTGCCCGTGTGCACAATCATTGCTTACATTACACACATTTCTTAATGCGATTATCTGTTGCTTGCAACTTAATACCTAAGGGGGTTCGGATGATAACCTGAGGGTGGATTATTAATCATAGATGCAGTTGGATTACGGTCTATGTAAATTGCTGTAATGCCCGCACTAAATATCATAGTAGTCATCATGTCATGAATGTGCACTACGGTGCAACCTCTATTTGTCAATTGCCCAGCTGTAATTTGTTTACCCAGCATGCTATCTTTTATGGAGAGACACCACTAGTGAACCTATGAACCCCGGTCCATTTTCCTACACTGTTAAACAAACCACTACAATTCCCTGCTTTCTTTACTTACTGCAAGCATACAACATTTTCCACACTATACGTCTAATCTTTTTTTTCAGCAAGACCGGTGAGATTGACAACCTCACTGTACCGTCGGGACAAGTATTTTGGTTGTGTTGTCTGCAGGTTCCGCGTTGTTGCTGACACCGGTGAGGCGCCATCACCACCGTCAGTGGCATCAACCTTCCGAAGATCCTCTTTCTCCTACTGGATTGATAACCTTGGTTCTTAACTGAGGGAAATTCTTACCATTGTACTCATCATACCCTCCTCTTGGGGTTCCCAACACGCCATCCATAGCAACAAGAATTTCTGGCGCCGTTGCCGGGAAGACTTAAAATTCATCATCATCAAGAAGTCTCCCCGTCAAGGCACCATCAAGGTGTAGCAATCGCCACAAACACTAAAGACCAAAATCCCGTGGAAAAGGCAGAAAATATTGATCCCATGGAAAAGGTGGAAGATCTGACATCCGCCGATCAGGCGACGAGCTCGGAAGTTGAGTCCATACTAGCAGCCATAGAAGCAAAACTGGACTCGGAAATCGGATCTGCAGACACAGATTCCGAAGATGAAGATGCTTTCGAAAGAAAGGTCAAATCCATGCAAGTAAGCTTCCACGAAGTACTCATGGCAAAACCAACATCAAAGTCGGATGCCGAGGAAGAGGAAGACCCTAAAACCCCTCTTCCAGCTGGAAAGGAAGAAAAGGATGAAGAAGGTGGTGAAAAAATCCTGTCTTACCCTGACGTTCAGGAATTAACAGAAGACGAACGACACAAAAGCCTCCATCCTCCAAAAATAAGGAAAAAAACTGCCAAGAAGTTGTTTACTCAGACCCAGAAGAAAAAGGTAACCAACCAAAACCTGGAAGTTTGAGGCAGCAGTGGCAAAAAAGACGATGAAGAAGAAAAAGGTTGAAATTCCTATTCCCAGATGTCGAAACGGCAGGAAATTGATCTAATCCAAACCCCGGCCGTACTTAATGATCCACCGAAAGTGCTGGAAGCCAGGAGACAAGCATTAATGCGGCAACAACAACATATTTTGTGAACTCGAGAAAACCTCATGAAAACCCAAGCTGACATTAAACAGCAGCAGGAAGAAATCGAGGAATACGAGCGCCGGAATAGATCTGGAGTTAAACCTACGAGGTTACCCGGAATCTCAAAACCGGAAGAACTGCCAGCAAGAAAGCGGTTTGGAAACTCATGTTGACAAAGACATGTTAACAACACAAATGCTAAGGGCGAACACATCTACAAAACAATAGCCGAAAACGCAGAAGTCGCTTTCGCCATCCTTAACGATGATCTGTACTCCAATGATGAAAAGCTGCAGGGAGTGTATGCTTTCTTAGGAAAATCATTACAACAACAACGGCGAGGAAAATCACGTTCAGGCAAGCTACATGGTGATTCAACCATGTGCAAAAATGCCACGTGCGCTGCTGGAGCACCTAACCCAGGCGAACCCGGAGATTCAGGTGTTTCAAAGGAAAAGAAGGGAGGTTCCAAGAAGGATAAGAAAATCTTGGATAACAAGGATGCAACGTCCAATACAGGATCCCATCCGCCGAAAGGCAGAAATAATACAAAACCCCGTGATGACAAAGAACGGGAAGAGAAAAACCGGAATGACGGAAAAACAATGTCGCCTCGAGACACCCGGCCGATAAAGCCGGAAGATACGACCATCCTCACAGGCGTGAAAGATCCCGAACCCCTCCAAGGAACAAAGAACGGGTAAGGAGTAGAACTCCACCTTATTCCAAAGGACGGGATGCTGGAAGAAATAGGGATGATCCCAGAAGAGTGTATTCATGCAACAATGGACCAGAGCGGATCCTATCCTCCTTTGTTCATTCAGCTGGAAGGTATCCCGCACACACCAATAAGGCGGAAAGAGATGATTTGTATTTTGGTCCAAAGTGCTTCGCTGATAGGATCCGGAAAACCAGTCTACATTCTGGCTTTGCCAAAGTTGGACCAACTTATCAAAAGTATACTGGAAGTACAAACCCGAATACATGGCTCTCGGATTACTATAATTCCGTCCAAATCAACAAAGGGACAGATCTAGAAGCTGTGAAAATCTTGCCCCTAATGTTGTTAGATGGAGCCCGAGACTAGATTAACGGCCTTCCTTCAAGAACAGTGGACAACTGGGAAGATATGGCTAGAATTTTTGCTCAACACTTCCGGGGTACATATAAACGCCCCAAAAGCATAAACCAGTTGAACCGTTGCATCCAATATGAAGACAAGTCGTATGTCAACTTTATCTCAAGATGGACTGCACTGAAGAATAGTTGTTCTGGAGTAAGTGACGTACAAACAATGCATGCTTTTGTCAATGGCCTGAAACCCGGCCTTGCACCGTTCATGGTTGGTTCCAAAGAGCACAAGGACTTTGTGGTGACCCAGCACACCATTGCATGTGTAGTGCACAAGTCGGTGACATAATACTCACAGAAGGACGTATCCGTGAATATTACATCTCTCAGAGTGGTACAACAGAAACACAGCAGGACCAGACAAAACTATAGGATACAAACTTCATTACAAAATCTTGAGAATCTCATTGATGAATCAAGAAGATCTCCTGCAAATGAATCATCAGAAGAAGCAATTCGAAGATCCAAGCTGGAGAAGAACTCTAGCTCAGAACTAAATCTACTATGGCTGATGTCAGCCCTAATCTATGGCTTGTAATAGCTAAGTCCAAGAATGTTCTCCACCAGGTTCCAAGTATGAATATTATCCCATGCTTGTTATAGGAACAAGTGATCATTTGTATGGTTATGTGTAGATGAATTTTTGTTATCATCTGTTAGTCTTATCTATGAAAAGGATTTGGAAAACAAGGTATTAAGCATGTTACCATTACCCTCCACATATCAAGACATGTGGATGAAATGGCTGGTTATTATTTCATACTTGATAATTGTTTCCATTAGTGATATTACTATGAGTTCATCATCTATGATGAGCTTGACAGAGGTTATTGGTTCTCTATTATATCCTAATGATTCACTGGATAATTTCTCGTGATCCCTTGCTGAGGCAGTGTTGCTTCTTGTGATCTTCTGTTGCTTGATGTTCTTCTCTCTAGTTGCCACTTGTTTTCAGATGTTGCCTTGTTCAACAACAAGTAAATTCAGCTCTTGGATTCCACCTTCACTGTCTCACCCTTGTGGTGAGGATAACCAATTACTCCAAGCTAAGATTTTACTTGGATGATTATAATGTGGTTTCTTGTTTCCTTAGTGTTATTATTTCTCTTGATTAATGGTAAAAGGAGTGTAGGTGTAGCTTATGACATCAGTTAGCCTTAAGCATATAAGAAGAATCTGTTGACAAGTTTGCAAGGCTTGTCCCCAAATTACTTTTCATAAACAAGAGGCTAAGATGTACTAGGTTATTCATTCTTCTGTTTGTTTGTGTATGCCACTCAATTGTTTGAGTATACAAAAGTGATCTGTTAACAAGGTGTACACGCTTGTTACCAAACTACTTCTATATAACACTAACATTGGAGTATCACACTATTTCAAGAGGGTTAATAAGATCAGGTAAAGATATAAGAGTTTCCAAGTACTCTTATAGTAGCTTAGAGTAGCACTTCTAGCACACTCTAAATAATCTTCTTGAAGATCTTCATGTGGTAACAAGATACAATGGTCTCCTTTCTTGTGGGTTGCTTCTCCTGCAGAATAACTTGGAGAGGTTGGGAAACAAGATACAATGGTCTAGCCAACATATCAAGATCTAGATTAAGAGTTAGTTCATGCTTTTACTATGCTACCATATGCTTCTCATTTGGTTTTCCATAAGATATGTGCTTGTGCATACATGTTTGGTTTTACTTAGCTTTCAATTCAATTTCTCAAATAGAGGTTATAACTTATTCTTACTCAATACTTGTATCCAGAGATACTTTATTTGTTGAAGGTTGATTTGAATAGAAGTGTGGAATGCTTATGGAATGATGACTTAATAGTAAGTTGATATAATGGTTTATTGATGTGTTGAGGTTTCATGTGCTCACTTGTATAAGATGATTGCAACAATGAGCATGTGAAGGTTATTAGAATTTAATAATTTATGTCATAGTTGTTATTTGTTTTCTCTGGTGTCATGATTTTACTTTATATTCTTCTCTTTATTAACTTTGTCATTCATAATTCAGATATAGAGGTTTGGGAATATCATATGTAATGATCAAGGTTTAAGAGCAGTTTAAGAAGATTTATTTCTTGTTTAAGATACTTCTTGTATGGTTGATGAGATATGTACATATTTGATAAATATGTTAATACAATTATTATGTCATTTCCCACTTGTGAGTTTTGGGTTAACACTTGATTGTATCATTTGTGTTATATTAAATCTTTATTATTTACTTGTGAAAGTTCACTTAGCAAGTACTAAATGATTTGGAAAGATGTTGTGTGAATGGTTGATAACTTAAAGAGTTTATGATTAGAGATTCTAAGATATTTGTTGATGATATTATTCCATCAAGCATTTCTAACTTGTGGAAGTGTGATCATTAGCTATAAGATTTGGATACTCACCCCTCTTTGAGTTCTAGATACCTAGTGAATTATCAAAAGTCACTTAAAGACTTGTGGTTAAGGTTGCTGAGGGTTTGTGTTGGTCATAACCAACTATGGTTTATCTTATCAGGTGTTTTGGTTTGTAGAGATACTATGTTATAAAGATCACTCCAAAGGTACTCTTGACTAGATGAACTAGACCTATTTCATCATCTCAAGTGAAACATTGGTCACTTTGATTCGTTTGAACTTTCGCGCCAAAATTTCCCGTACTTTTAGATGCATGCTTTGCAAAGGCACACATTATATTTAGATCCTTATAACCTCCCAAACACTGGGATGTTACACACTTATGATCTATGCTCACAACCGCCGATGAGCATGAAGCGGCCGAAGACGATATTAGAGAGGGAGGCGGAAATATTGATGCATTGGTTCAAGCCAAAAAGGCATCTCGTTCTGAAAAGAAGGCCACTCTAGAAGCACAGCCAAAACCCAAAGAACTAAATGTAGCCTTTGGAAATGATAATGCCAGCAGATGGAAAGGAAAAAGCGGAGAAAGCATGGAACATATCTCCTAGGCCAAGGAAGAGTGGGAAAAAATAAAGCCAGAATCCTGCGTTCACCATTCGCAATTTGGGAAGTCTGCCCATACAAATGCGCAATTTCGGCTCAACAAGCACATGAAGGGCAGCACTGGATCTGGGAATAAAGGAAAGAATTCCAAAAGAAAATTCAACAAGAAAAAGCCGGAAGCTGATAAAGACGAAAGTGAGTCTGATACTTATGAAAAAATCCAGGAACAACAACGGAAAGGCGAACCCAAATTCTCGAGAGTCAAAGGAGAATGTAACCTAACTTTCCTTGCGACCCCATCCACCAATCAGGCGAAGCGGACATTGTGAGAAATCAACGCCGTCGTTCCACCAACTCCGAAGTACCTAAAGTATTCAAAGATGCCAATTACTTGGGATTAGTTTGATCATCCTGGTAATATCCTAGAACCCGACACACATGCCTTGATAGTAAGTCCTATTGTGCAAAACACTAGGCTAAAAAGGGTGCTGATGGATGGAGGATCCAACATCAATATCATGTACCTAAGTACTCTGAAGAAATTGCATCTCTGAGAGACCCAGCTCAAGCACAGCAATGTACGTTTTCACGGTATTGTTCCTAATAGGCAAGCACATTCCCTAGGAGGAATTTCCCTAAAAGTAACCTTCGGAAAGGCAGATCACTTCCGCCAGGAGATGATTTCGTTTGAGGTGGTGACGTTCGAAAGTGTGTATCACGCAATACTCAGACGTCCGGTTTTTGCCAAATTCATGGCTAGGTCGTGCTACATCTACAATAAGCTGAAGATGCCAGGTCCAAAAGATGGATTAATCACCATTGAAGGAAACTTCAAGCTAGCAAACGAGCTAGAGCTGGGAAACGCCTTGTGCGCCGAGCAGGTAATAGTGAAGGAAGAGCTGAAGGAGCTGGCTAAAGAAGGATCACCGACAAAAATGCCGGCATGGAAAGAAAGTAGGAAGCCGACAGACAGTATCAAAGCATCCGAGAATACAAAGAAGATTATCCTGGATCCCAAAGACCCAACGAAGTACGTCATCATAAGGACTGGAATGACTGACAAATATGAAAGCATGCTCATCAAGTTTCTCCGTGAGAACTGGGATATTTTTGCTTGGTGTCCAGCTGATATGCCAGACGTACGTAGGGAACTTGCCGAGCACCAATTTGACGGTTATTCCAGGATCAAAACCCGTCAAACAAGGTCTCTGTCGTATTGATGGAAGAAGGCGGAAGGCTATTGGCAACAAAATCATCCGGCTTTTAGCAGCTGATTTTAGATGGGAAGTCATACATACTGATTGGTCTGCGAACCTAGTATTACTCTCGAAGAAGGATTCCATTATTCTTAGAATGTGTATAGATTATACCGGTCTGAACAAGTTGTGCCCAAAATATAGGTTCGTATTACTGCAAATCGATCAAATAATAGATGCCACTGCTGGATCTCAACTTTTATGCTTTTTGGACGCTTATTCCGGGTATCATCAAATACACATGAAAGAAGAAGACCAAATAAAAACCTCTTTCATAACACTCTATGTAACATATTACTACATAACCATGACTTTTGGCCTGAAGAATGCTAGAGCCACATACCAGCGTTGTATGCAAAGATGCTTGCATAAAAAAATACGCATAAACATTCACGTTTATGTGGACGATATTGCCGTCATTTCCAAGGAAAAGCATACTCTCCTTGAAGATCTACGAGAAACCTTCGATAATTTACGCACTTATAAAATGAAGTTAAATCCATTAAAATGTATATCCAGGGTTCCCTCAGGAAAACTTCTGGGTTTTATTGTTTCTCACAGAGGAATCGAGGTAAACCCAGACAATATCAAAGCGATTTTGGACATCAAAAGACCTACATGTCTAAAGGACGTCCAAAGATAGACAGGTTCGGCAGTCGTCGTAAGAAGGCTTATAAGCCGGCTTGGTGACAAGGCTCTGCCATTATACAAATTGTTGAAGAAATCCGAAAAATTTGAATGGACAGAAGAGGTGGACAAAGCATTAACCCAGCTAAAGGAAACTTTAATGAAAGCTCCGATTTTGGTGTCCCCAAAAGACGAATAACCCATGTTACTGTATCTTACAGCAATAAACAGGGTTATAAGTGAAGTGGTAATTGTGGAAAGGCGGAAAGACGAGCAAAGTATTCCAGATCAACACCCGGTGTACTACTCAGTGAAGTATTCTCGGAGTCAAAACAAAGGTATCCACATTATTAGAAGCTGGCATATGGCGTATTTTTCGCATCTCGAAATCTTCGTCATTATTTCCAAGGACATTCCATAACAGTGGTAAACAAAGAACCACTAGGGGATATTATAAACAATGCGAACGCAACAAGCAGAGTAGCCAAATGGGGCATTGAGCTCGCTGCATTTGACATTAAGTACCAACCCAGGATGACAATTAAATCCTAGGTGTTGGCAGACTCTGTAGCCGATTGGACAGAAGCCATAGAAAACACACTAATACGTCCTAAACGTATCCTTAATTTATGATGTTCCATGTTGTTTTATTATTGTTTCCCACATATTTGCTATACACTTTATGTCATTTTTATCGATTTTTCGGACTAACCTATTGACAAGATGCCACAGAGCCAGTTCCCTGTTTTCTGCTGTTTTTAGTTTCAAAAAAGTTGTTCTGGAAATATTCTCGGAATTGGAAAATTGAAAGTCCGGAGGTCTTAGAATTCCTGAAGATTCCAAGGAGTCCCAAAGAGACCTAGAGGGGGGCCATAGGGGTCCCACACCACAGGGCGGCGGCGCCCCCTGGCCGCGCCATGGGGTGGTGTGGGCCCCCCGGCCTCCACCGCCTTTGCCCTTTCGCCTATTAATACCCCCCGAGACGTAAACCCTAAAGATATACCACTTCGTCCCGAAAAACACCCGAGGCCGCCGTCATCGTCATCCCGAGATCGGGAGGGTTCTCGAGCTCTCCCCGGCACCCTGCCGGGAGGGGAATTCATCACCGGAGGGGTCTACACCACCATGCCCTCCTCCGAAGTGATGCGTGAGTAGTTCATCCCTGGACCACGGGTCCATAGCAGTAGCTAGATGGTTGTTCTGTCCACTTTGTACCTCATGTTTAGATATCGTGAGCTGCCTCACATGACCGAGATCATCTTTATGTAATGCTACATGTTGTGTTTGCTGGGATCTGATGAATGTTGAATGCTATGTCTTCTGATTATCAATCTACCATGTTATCTTCATGCTTATGTTATTTATGATCTTGCATGCTCTCCATTATTAGTAGATGCTCTGGCCAAGTAGATGCTAGTAACTCCAAGAGGGAGTATTTATGCTCGATAGTGGGTTCATGCCTCCTTTGCATCTGTGCTCGAGTGACAGAAACGTGACTGATGGAGGATCTGTTGTTTCCATTAGGTAGAAAACAATGGTGTTTACCAAGTTTACATTGTTTACATTACACACTTTGCTTACTGCGATAATTTGTTGCTTGCAACTTAATACCCAACGTTTGTTCGGATGATATTCGTAGGGTGGATTATTAGACATATATGCAGTTGGATGACGGTCTATGTATTTTGTTGTAATGCCCGTATGAATCACATAGTAATCTTTATGTCTTGCATATGCACTACGGTGCAGCCTTCATTTCTGTCAATTGCCCAGCTGTAATTTGTTCACCACACATGTTATTTATCTTTAACGGAGAGACACCACTAGTGAACTGTGGACCCCGGTCCTTTTTCGTCATACTGATAAAACACCTACTGCTTTCATACTAATGCTACTGCTTTCATACTATTTTCCTAATTTTTTCCACACCATACGTTTAACCTCTTTGTGTTCAGCAAAACCGGTGAGATTGACAACCTCACTGCTTCGTTGGGGCAAAGTGATTTGATTGTGTTGTGTAGGTTCCACATTGCTGCTGAACCAGTAGTGCGCCCTGCCACCTCAGCTGCATCAACCTTCAGAGATTTTTTGTCCTCCTACTGGTCGATTCAACCTTGGTTTCTTTTCAGAGGGAAACTTGTCGCTGCACTCTTGAGAACCTTTCAATTGGGGTTTACCAACGAGGGCATCAAGGCCATCACACACCAATGCCAGAGTCCGAACATTGGATCATGCATTTCGATGGGTCCGAAATGAAAGAAGGCGCCGATGGAGGTGTGGTGCTAAAATCTCCAAAAGGCGACATAATGGAGTATGTATTACAAATCCACTTCAACGCCAGCAACAATGTGGCAGAATACGAAGCATTGCTTCATGGCTTTGCACATTGCAAAAGAAATAGGTGTCAAATGCATACTATGCTATGAAAATAAAAGAAAACAAAGGAAGCCAAAAGAAAAAAAATAGACTCTCCAAGTAAACTTCATATGATGTGATCGAATAAAAATATAGTTTCACTAGAAGTGACCTGATAAATTGTTGATGAAGAAGGGGATGCCTTGGGCATCCCCAAGCTTAGATGCTTGAGTCTTCTTAGAATTTTCTGGAATGAACCACGGGGGCATACCCAAGATTTGACCTTGCACTCTTCTTGATCACATTATATCACCCTCTTCTCTTGACCCTTGAAAACTTCTTTCACACCACACTCAAATAGTAATTCGCATTAGAGGGTTAGTGCAACAAACAAAAATTCATGGGTTTTGCATGGGAAAAATTTCTATTGATACTTTTAAACATTAGCTACAGCCACTGATGTTTCGTGAAGCAAAGAAATCGACTTGACATCGTAAAAGAGCAAATGCAAGAAAAATGGCAGAATCTGCCAAAACCAGAATAGTCTGTAAAGACGAATTTTTTCAGGGCACTTATGTTGCTCAGATCGAAAAACTTAAAGAACAAAAAAGTTTCAGAATTAGCCGAGGAATAAGCTGAAAAAAAATCAGATCTTTCTGGATTTTATACATTTTTTACGGTGGACAGCAGAAATCTGTTTCCTGCGCAGAAATCCAAAACCAACTCCAACTATCGTCAGAAACTTTACTTGGCACAACTAAAACATGAAAATAAAGATACAAAGGATTTGCTGCAGAAGTATACCACCCCTTGACTCAAAATAACAGAGAAAAACAAAGCAGAAATAAAACCATGGGTTATCTCCCAAGAAGTGCTTTTCTTTAACGCCTTTTAGCTAGGCCGAGAAAAGTGGAATCAAGTGTTTTCAAGTGAAGAAGCATCCAGATCAGTAATTTCCTCCAAAACACCAATTGTAGCAATTGGTACCTTAGACACCCCTGAATATGATTCAACATGCAAATCACTTTTAGTTTCACTAAATTTTTTATTAATTTTAAGCACATTAGGGGATTTCGGTTTAAGCACCTTGGGGACATACATAATTTTTTCTCTCTCTTCCCATAGAAGGTTTCTCCCACTTATACTTAAGAGAAGAAAAAGTTGATCTTAAAGCTTCCATAGCCTCCTCTAGTTTACCAATCCTCATATTTTGACTATCATGGATATTGCTAGCTTCTAAAACAATGATTTTCTTGTTGATACTTACTATTGATTCATTAACTTTGCTAGCATTATCAAGGAAATTTAGCAAATTTTTCTCCATAGAGTTTAGATTTTTAATAACATCATCTAAAGTGATATTAGTTTTAACAACCTTAGTAGATAGTGTTCCAACTAAACTTTCAATTAAATTACAGGCTTCCAATGCAGGTGTTCCCAGAAAATTACCACATGTAAGAGTGTCTAGAACATACCTATACCAGCTAGTAATGCCAACATAAAATTCCTAAGAAGGATTAAAGTGGAATATTTCTTAGTGCATCTATGATGAGCATCACTTATCCTATACCAACTATCTTTCAAACTTTCTCCTCCTTGTTGCTTAAAAGAACGAACCACAACTTCAGGGACACTCATCTTAGCAAGACTAAAAACAGGATAAAAACTACAACTAGAATAGGAACTAATTTTTTTTGTGTTTTTGATAAAGAGAAGCAAATAAGACAAAATAAAATAAACTAAGCAAAAAAAAAGTAAAGAGATTGTAAGTGAGAGACTCCCCTTGCAGAAATTCTCTTCCTCTCCGGCAACGGCGCCAAAAAATAGCTTGATGGTGCAGGACTTGCACTCGTTGGGAGACCCCAAGAGGAAGGTTTGATGAGCACAACAGCAAGTTTTCCCTTAGAAAGAAACCAAGGTTGAATCGACGAGTAGGAGGAAGGAGTAACTTCAGAAGGTTGATGCGGCTGAGATGGCAGGGCACACTACCGGTTCAGCAGCAACGTGGAACCTACACAACACAAACAATTCACTTTGCCTCAACGAAGCAATGAGCTTGTCAATCTCACCGGTTTTGCTGATAACAAAGAGGTTAAATGTATTGTGTGGAAAAAATATTAGAACAATATGAAAATAGTAGCAGCAGGGTGAAAATGGTGGAAGCAGTGTGTGTATTATTCGTATGAGAAAATGGACCGGGGTCCACAGTTCACTAGAGGTGTCTCTCCATAAAAGATAGCTAACATGTGTGGTGAACAAATTACAGTTGGGCAATTGACAGATAAAGAACATGCATGACATAAAGATTACTATGAGATTCATGCGGACATTACAACAAGATACATAGATCGTCATCCAACTGCATCTATGACTAATAATCCACCATTCGAATATCATCCGAACAAACGTTGGGTATTAAGTTGCAAGAAACGGATAATCGCAGTAAGAAAAGTGTGTGTAATGTAAAAAACGTAAACAAAGTAAGCATCATTGTTTTCTGTCACTCGAGCACAGATGCAAAGGAGGCATGAACCCACTATCGAGCATAAATACTCCCTCTTGGAGTCACTAGCATCTAGTTGGCCAGAGCATCTACTAATAACGGAGAGAATGCAAGATCATAAATAACATACACATGAAGATAACATGATAGATTGATAATCAACAGACATAGCATTCAATAATCATAGGATCCCAGCAAACACAACATGTAGCATTACAAATAGATGATCCCGATCATGTGAGGAAGCTCGCGAGATCTAAACATGAGGCATAAGGTGGAGAGTATAACCATCTAGCTACTGCTATCGACCCGTAGTCCAGGGATGAACTACTCACGCATCACTCCAGAGGCAGGCATGGTGGTGTAGACCCCTCTGGTGATAAATTCCCCTCCCGGCAGGGTGCCGGGGAGAGCTCCCGAACCCTCCCGATCTCGGGTTAACGATGACGGCGGCCTTGGGTGTTTCTCGGGACAAGGTGGTATATATTTAGGGTAGATGTAACGGGAGGAATAAATAGGCGAAAGGACGATGGCGGTGGATGCCCGAGGGGCCCACACCACCCCTAGGCGCGGCCATGGGCGCGCCGTCCTATGGTGTGGCCCCCCTGTGGCCCCCTTCAGGCCTCTTTAGGACTCCGCTGAACCTTCGGGAATTCTAAGACTTCGAGGCTTCGAATTTTCCAATTCCGAGAATATTTCTGGAACAACTTTTCTGAAACTAAAAACAGCAGAAAACATGGAGCTGGCTTTGTGGCATCTTGTCAATAGGTTAGTCTAGGAAATCGATAAAAATGACATAAAGTGTAAGGAAAACATGTAGCATATGGCATGAAAACAACATGGAACATCAGAAATTATAGATACGTTATGACGTATCAGATTCTCACCAGCAACAAACCAAATATCTCCTACTTTTGTGTCTTCGGTTTTAAGTGTTTCTATTTGGTAAAATGAGTTTGTTTGTGTAAATCTATTGAGGGTACATTTGTTGGTTATGGTGCCGAATCCCACACTTATAGAGTCTTTCACAAGGCCTCACGGATTGTCATTGAATCTAGTAGTGTGGTGTTCAAAGAAAATGATGGCTCCCAAGTGGCGTAATTTCATCATTGTAATGTAGATGTTGAAATGTCTCAAGAAGCCATAGGAAGAATGGGTGTGGAATTTTTTCGCCCCATTGAGGGACACCTTGTGCAAGATCAAGAAGGGTCAAACCGGCCGGAAAGATACCACATCTTCTGCCACCGCGACTATAGCAGCCACACCCGTTGCGCCAACCAGCAAAGGCTGAGGTCCCGTGCCGTCAGGCTCTTGCCAGGTTAGCTCCTCTAGCTGGCCGCACATCTTGGCGAGGTCCTTGATACGTCTCCAACGTATCTATAATTTATGATGCTCCATGATAATATTATGCCAATTGCTACATGTTTTCTCCCTTCTTTATGTCATTTTTA
This sequence comes from Alopecurus myosuroides, assembly GCA_028641055.1. Classification (NCBI taxonomy): domain Eukaryota; kingdom Viridiplantae; phylum Streptophyta; class Magnoliopsida; order Poales; family Poaceae; genus Alopecurus; species Alopecurus myosuroides. The sequence continues at coordinate 469,494,045 of CM054059.1, forward strand.
TCGATTTTCCAGACTAACCTATTGACAAGATGCCATAGAGCCAGTTCCCTGTTTTCTGTTGTTTTTAGTTTCAGAAAAGTTGTTCTGGAAATATTCTCGGAATTGGAAAATTCGAAGCCTGGAAGTCTTAGAATTCCCGAAGGTTCCACGGAGTCCCGAAGAGACCAAGAGAGGGGCCACAGGGGTTCCACACCATGTGGTGGCGCGCCCGCTGGCCGCGCCGGGGGGTGGTGTGGGGCCCCCAGGGCTCCACCGCCTTTACACTTTTGCCTATTTATTCCCCTCCGATGGAAATCCCTAAGCACCTGATCAAAAATCCCCGAAAAGTTCCGCAGCCGCCGTCGTCGTTAACCATATATCATGGGGTTTTGAAGCTGTCTCCCGGCACCCTGCCAGAGAGGAGATCATCACAGGAGGCCTCTTCATCACCATGCCTGCCTCCGGAGTGATGCGTGAGTAGTTCATCCTTGGACTACGGGTCCATAGCAGTAGCTAGATGGTTTTGTTCTCCTCCTATGCCTCCATATTTAGATCTCATGAGCTGCCTAACATGATCGAGATTGTTCTTATGTAAATCTATGTGTTGTGTTTGCTGGGATCCGATGAATATTGAACTTATGCCAAGTTGATTATAGTATTTATTGCATATGTTATTTGTGATCTTGCATGCTTTCCTTTGCTAGTGCTCGCTCTGGCCAAGTAGTTGCTAGTGACTCCAAGAGGGAGTATTTATGCTCGATAGTGGGTTCATGCCTCCTTTTCGCCTCTGCTCGAGTGAAAGAAACGTGACGGGGGAGGATGTGTTGTTGCCACTAGGGAGAAAACAGCGGTGTGAGTTCCCGCATGTACAATAATTGCTTACATTACACACATTGCTTAATGTGATTATCTGTTGCTTGCAACTTAATACCTAAGGGGGTTCGGATGATAACCTGACGGTGGATTATTAGCCATAAATGCGGTTGGATTACGGTCTATGTATATTATTGTAATGCCCGCACTAAATATCATAGTAGTCATCATGTCATGAATGTGCACTACGGTGCAACCTCTATTTGTCAATTACCTAACTGTAATTTGTTCACCCAGCATGCAATCTTTTATGGAGAGACACCACTCGTGAACCTATGAACCCCTGTCCATTTTCCTACACTGTTAAACAAACCTCTACAATTTCCTGCTTTTCTTTACTTACAGCAAGCATACACCATTTTCCACATTATACGTCTTATCTTTGTTTTCAGCAAGACCGGTGAGATTGACAACCTCACTGTACCGTTGGGACAAAGTATTTTGGTTGTGTTGTGTGCAGGTTCCGCGTTGTTGCTGACACCGGTGAGGCGCCATCACCACCGTCAGTGGCATCAACCTTCCGAAGATCCTCTTTCTCCTACTAGATTGATAACCTTGGTTCTTAACTGAGGGGAAATTCCTACCACTGTGCTCATCACACCCTCCTCTTGGGGTTCCCAACACGCTTTGCCAGCGTCAAGGACTTTTTCTGGCGGCGTTGCCGGGGAGAAAGAAGTCTTCTGGAAAGGGGAGTCTCTCACTCTCAACCTCTTTATTTTGTTTATTGTCTTGTTTTTATTTTTGTCTTGTTTTGCTTCTTTATATCAAAGACACACAACAAAATTAGTTTACTTTATTGCTCTTATTTATTTGCTTGCTTTTATTTTGCTAAAATGAGTTCCTCTGAGAATACTAAGTTGTGTGATTTCACTAGCACGAACAACAATGGTTTTATTTGCACACCTGTTGCTCTACCTGCTCCTACTAGCTGCTTTCTATGAAATTAAACCTGCTTTATTAAATCTTGTTATGAAAGAGCAATTTTCTAGTGTTAGTACTGATGATGTTGCTGCTAATAATTTTGTTGAATTATGTGAGATGCAAAAATATAAAGATGTGGATGGAGATATTATTAAACTTAAATTATTTCCTTTCTCTTTGAGAGGAAGAGCTAAAGAACGGTTGCTATCTTTGCCTAGAAATAGTATTGATTCATGGACTAAGTGTAAAGATGCTTTCATTGGAAAATATTATCCTGCTGCTAAGATTATATCCCTGCGAAGTGACATAATGAATTTCAAACAATTTGATAATGAACATGTTTCTAAAGCTTGGGAAAGAATGAAAACTATGGTGAAGAATTGTCCTACTCATGGACTGAGTACTTGGATGATTATACAAACCTTTTATGCAGGACTTAATTTCTCCTCAAGAAACCTATTGGATTCAGCTGCTGGGGGTACCTTTATGTCCATCACTTTGGGCAATGCAACAAAGCTTCTTGATGATATGATGATAAATTATTCAGAGTGGCACAATGAGAGAGCTCCACAAGGTAAGTAGGTAAATTCTGTTAAGGAAACCTCCTCTTTGAGTGAAAGTCTTGATGCTATTATGTCTATTCTTGTTAATGGTAAAGCTCAAGTTGATCCAAATAATGTTCCTTTAGCCTCTTTGGTTGCTCAAGAAGAGCATGTTGATGTGAACTTTATTAGCAATAATAATTTTAACAACAATGCTTATAAAAATAATTTTGGTGGAAACAATTATAAGCCCTATACTCCTAATAATGGTTATGGTAATTCTTATGGAAATTCCTACAATAATAATAAAAGCTCTACCTATGATCTTGAAAACATGCTTAGAGAATTTATTAGCACACAAACTGCTTTTAATAAATCTGTTGAGGAAAAGCTTGGTAAAATAGATGTTCTTGCCTCTAAAGTAGATAGCCTAGCTATTGATGTTGATTTTCTAAAACTGAAGGTTTTGCCGCATGATGTTAAAGAAACTGAAACTTTGAATGCCATCCAAGTTCGAATTGATAATAATGTTAGGTTGATGGCTGAATTACGTGCTAGGTGGGAAAGAGAAGATGAATTGGCTAGAAAGAATAATATTGCTAGAGTTTGCACTATCACCACCACTAGTAAAACTGAAGCTCCAAGTGCTAGTAAACCTCCTACTATCAATGGTAAAGTAGTTGGTGCCAACAAAGTCTCCACCCCTTCGGTGGAACGTGCTAAATTGCCTCAAAGTGCTGAAATTGCTTCTGATAAAAGTGCTGAAATTTGTAGAGATGTGGGAAATAATGGTCCCATTACTTTTGATGATAATAATATTGATTTTGATGATTGCAATATCTCTGAAGTTATTATGTTCCTACAAAAGCTTTCTAGAAGTCCCAATGCCAGTGCCATGAATATGACCTTTACTAAACATATTACCAATGCTCTCATGAAAGTTAGATAAGAAAAGTTGAAACTTGAAACATCTATCCCTAGGAAATTAGATGATGGTTGGGAGCCCATCATTAAGATAAAAGTAAATGATTTTTATTGCAATGCTTTGTGTGATCTTGGTGCTAGTATCTCTGTTATGCCTAAAAAGCTTTATGATATGCTTGATCTACCACTGTTGACACACTGTTATTTGGATGTTCATCTTGCTGATAATGCTAAGAAGAAACCTTTTGGTAGAATTGATGATGCTCTTATTATGGTTAATAATAACCTTGTCCCTGTTGATTTTGCTGTGATGAACATTAAATGCAATGCTTTTTGTCCTATTGTTTTGGGAAGACCTTTCTTAGAACTGTTGGTGCTGTTAATTATATGAAAGTGGGGAGTATTACATATCAATTCCCACTCAAGAAAGGTACGGAACACTTTCCTAGAAAGAGGACGAAGATACCTTTTGACTCTATTATTATAGCAAGTTATGATGTTGATTCTTCTTCACTTGAAAATACTTGAGTTGCTTTCTATGCCTAGCTGAAAGGCGTTAAAAAAAAGCGCTACCGGGAGACAACCCGTTTTATTTCTCCGTTTTCAACCCGTTTTCTTTTGTTTTCTTTGCACCTGGGTGTTGTATATTTCCTTATAAACCCCTTTGTATCTTTTCTTTTGTGTCTTTGTTGATCCAAGTAAAGGCTCTAGTGGGAAGTTGAGACTATATTTCCGGTTTCTGCGCAGGAAACAGATTTCTGCTGTCCACTGTTAAATTCGTATAAAATCACAGAAAATTCAAAATGACCTGATTTTTTTGTGCGTAATCCTGGGCTATATACGAAACTCTTTTTAGTTGAACACTTTTTGATTTCAGCAACAGAAGATTTTTCGAAAAAAATCATCTTTACCTGCTGTCCCGTTTTGACAGATTTCTGCCAATAATTGCATTTGCATCTTAATCTCTTTATTTTGGTGTTCTTTTGAGAAAAAGAATTTTAAAAGAAGTTGTGACAGTATATAATGTGTTAATGAGTGTTAGGCTTGTGTTTAAACTGAACCATTTGAATTTATTATTTCGATTGCACTAACGTTGCTAATGAAGATTGTGAGAAGTTTGGTGTGAAGGAAGTTTTCAAGGGTCGAGAGAAGAGGATGATATGACGTGATCAAGAAGAGTGAAAATCCTAAGCTTGGGGATGCCCCGGTGGTACATCCCAGCAAATTCCAAGAAGACTCAAGCGTCTAAGCTTGGGATGCCCAAGGCATCCCCTTATTCATCGAGAAATTATCAGGTCACTTCTCGTGAAACTATATTTTTATTCGGTCACATCTTATGTGCTTTACTTGGAGCGTCTTTTGTTTTTGCTTTCAGTTTGTTTTTATTTTTGCAATTATCTTGGTTGGACCCTAGCATTCTTTTATTGGAGAGTGACACACTCCACTTTTTCATGGGAATACTTTGTATTCTTAATCTTTGTCTGGCTGCTGCATTTATTTAGCTCCTGTTTTGCATGCATCTCTTATCTAAGAGCTGTTAGTTTTAGTAGTGTTATGTGAGTGCTCTTATGTTTGCTTGCTGTATCATGAAGAGTATTTTTGTTAAAACATATCTTGTATGGTGCTTTTTCGGAAAAGAAACTGCTGCTTGAAGTAGAATTTTTAATGGTGCAAGTAGAAGCCTGTATAGACTGTGGCTAGAACTTTTTCGTATCATGCTAGATGTTATTTTAGTTTTAAAGCCTTGTGGTTATTGAGTAGAATGATTAGCCTCAAATATCTGAGAGTGTTTAAGGTGCCATTGAAAGATTCATGAGTTGTTCTTGTCATATTAAAGCATACATTTATGGTATTCTCTTTTGAATGTTTTATTTGGTTGACTTGGCGCATGCTCACACCATGTTTATGACTATGAACCAGTCACTAATAGCCTCTATGATCATTTAGTTTTTGAACTTGTGATACCGCTTATGCTTTAATTAATGATGTTTATGTCGTTATGCATGATTATGTCTCTTATGCTCTCTTGATTTGTCGCTCCCAGTCTTTTGCTAGCCTCCACCTGTACTGAGTATGAGCTCTACTCGTGCATCCAACTCCCTAAACCAAAGTTTTCCCATTGTGTCCACCTTACCTACCTACATGTGGTATTTAACTGCCACTCCAAGTAAATTGCTCATGTGTTACCTTAAAACCTTCAAAATTACTCCTGCTTTATGTTCCTGTTTTTGCTCATGAGGACGTAAATAGAGAATCTTTATCTCACTTGTTGATTGGATTTCACACCCTGGACTAGTGGCTTCATCCGCTTATCCAAATGATAGAAGAGCTGGCAGCGGGGTGTCCAGCTCCAAATTAATACACACAAAATCTCTTCACTACTTTTGCCCCTGATTTATCACTCAAAGCATAATTGTGTAAACAAAAGAGAAAGAGGGATGACCTTCTATACCAGTTGTGTCCTTCATATGGGAGCCACTCTTGTGGAATCTAGTTGGCTTGTGACGTACTGTATTTTCTGTTTACCATTCGTTGACATTAGCATACATCTCCCAAAATATAGACACTCCTCCATGGTATGTGATTGTTGGCAGGCACCCGAGGATTCGGTTAGCCATGGTTTGTGAAAGATGGATGGGAGGAGTGTCAAAATTTTAATACTTCTGTTTACTAAAATAAAAATTTCTAGCACATGAGTGATCCCTGCTTCCCTCTGCGAAGGGCCTTTCTTTTACTTTTATGTTGAGTCTCCATCTTCTAACTTTATGCACAGTTGAGAGAGCATTTTTGCCATTCTGAGTTTTATGTGCATTTTTCCCAGAAACATTATTAATTGATTCATGATGTGTTATTGTTTGTTCTCAAATTATTTGCTCTAGTCTTCCTCATGAACTTTGAAGGTTTCCTGGCATTTATGTTTTGCCCCACTCTTAAGGACTAGCGAAATATCACTTTGCCATGCTTTCTCTATACTCGAAACAAACATATATCTTTCTTTGCATTGTTATTCATGATCTTTTATTTGAGATACTTCTCATGATGCAAAGTGATTACTATGCTTTACTATTAAAGTTCTATTTATCATGTTTGTGTTAAAAGTTCTATGATCTCATCTAACATATGCTTTTACATTTTTATGATCTAGTTTATGTTAGTAGCATGTCACCTCAGAAATTATTGTGTTTTATCGTTTACCTACTCGAGGACGAGTAGGAACTAAGCTTGGGGATGTTTGATACGTCTCCAACGTATCTATAATTTCTGATGCTCCATGATAATAGTATGCCAATTGCTACATGTTTTCTCCCTTCTTTATGTCATTTTTATCGATTTTCCGGACTAACCTATTGACAAGATGCCACAGAGCCAGTTTCATGTTTTCTGCTGTTTTTAGTTTCAGAAAAGTTGTTCTGGAAATATTCTCGGAATTGGAAAATTCGAAGCCCGGAAGTCTTAGAATTCCCGAAGGTTCCATGGAGTCCCGAAGAGACCCGGAGAGAGGCCACAGGGGGCCCACACCATGGGGTGGTGCGCCCCCTTGGCGCGCGAGGGGTGGTGTGGGGCCCCAGGGCTCCATCGCCTTTGCCCTCTCGCCTATTTATTCCCCTCCGATGGAAAGCCCTAAGCACCTGATAAAAAATCCCCGAAAAGTTCCGCAGCGGCCGTCGTCGTCAACCCTAGATCAGGGGGTTCTGAAGCTGTCTCCTGGCACACTGCCGGAGAGGAGATCATCACCGGGGGCCTCTTCATCACCATGCCTGCCTCCGGAGTGATGCGTGAGTAGTTCATCCTTGGACTACGGGTCCATAGCAGTAGCTAGATGGTTGTCTTCTCCCATATGCCTCCATGTTTAGATCTCGTGAGCTGCCTAACATGATTGAGATTGTTCTTATGTAACTCTATGTGCTGTGTTTGCTAGGATCCGATGAATATTGAACTTATGCCAAGTTGATTATAGTCTTTATTGCATATGTTATTTGTGATCTTTCATGCTTTCCGTTGCTAGTGGTTGCTCTGGCCAAGTAGTTGCTAGTGACTCCAAGAGGGAGTATTTATGCTCGATAGTGGGTTCATGCCTCCTTTTCGCCTGTGCTCGAGTGAAAGAAACGTGACGGGGGAGGATGTGTTGTTGCCAGGAGAAAACAGTGGTGTGAGTGCCTGCGTGTACAATCATTGCTTACATTACACACATTTCTTAATGCGATTATCTGTTGCTTGCAACTTAATACCTAAGGGGGTTCGGATGATAACCTGAGGGTGGATTATTAGTCATAGATGCAGTTGGATTACGGTCTATGTATATTGTTGTAATGCCGCACTAAATATCATAGTAGTCATCATGCCATGAATGTGCACTACGGTGCAACCTCTATTTGTCAATTGCCCTAGCTGTAATTTGTTCACCCAGCATGATATCTTTTATGGAGAGACACCACTAGTGAACCAATGAACCCCGGTCCATTTTCCTACGCTGTTAAACAAACCTCTACAATTTTCTGCTTTTCTTTACTTACTACAAATATACACCATTCTCCACACTGTACGTCTAATCTTTGTTTTTAGCAAGACCGGTGAGATTGACAACCTCACTGTACCGTCGGGACAAAGTATTTTGGTTATGTTGTGTGCAGGTTCCGCGTTGTTGCTGACACCGGTGAGGCGCCATCACCATCGTCAGTGGCATCAACCTTCCGAAGATCCTCTTTCTCCTACTGGATTGATAACCTTGGTTCTTAACTGAGGGGAAATTCCTACCGATGTGCTCATCACACCCTCCTCTTGGGGTTCCCAACACGCTTTGTTAGCATCATTCCTCCGTTTCCATACCGATCTTGACTTCTCTGTGGCTCTTCGAGCGTGCACCGGGGGTGTAGCGCGGCAGGTTGTGGTCCTCGCCCTCCACCGCGTTCTAGACATAGAAGAAGGACCGCTGCCAGTCCTTGATGCTCTCCTGCGTGGCAAACTTGGGCACATTTTTGTGTGACCAATTGTAGACAATGGCACCGCTGCAGGGCTGATGGTGCAGATCTTGCACTCGTTGGGATACCCCAAGAGGAGGGTGTGATGAGCACAGTGGTAGGAGTTTTCCCCTTAGTTAAGAACCAAGGTTATCAATCCAATCGGAGAAGGAGAACCTTCGGAAGGTTGATGCCACTGACGGTGGTGCTGGCAATTCACCGGTGTCAGCAACAACGTGGAACCTGCACACAACACAACCAAAATACTTTGACCCAAGGGTACAGTGAGGTTGTCAATCTCACCGGTCTTGCTGAAAACAAAGATTAGACGTATAGTGTGGAAAAACAGTGTATGCTTGCAGTAAGTAAAGAAACCAGCAAATTGTTGTGGTTTGTTTAACAGTGTGGAAAATGGACCGGGGTTCATAGGTTCACCTAGTGGTGTCTCTCCATAAAAGAGAGCATGCTGGGTTAACAAATTACAGCTGGGAAATTGACAAATAGAGGTTGCACCGTAGTGCACAATATGACATGAAGATTACTATGATATTTAGTGCGAGCATTACAACAAGATACATAGACCGACATCCATCTGCATCTATGACTAATAATCCACCCTCAGGTTATCATCCAAACCCCCTTAGGTATTAAGTTGCAAGCAACAGATAATTGCATTAAACAAAGTGTGTAATGTAAGCAATGATTATACACGCGGGCATTCTTACCGCTGTTTTCTCCCTAATGGCAACAACGCATCCTCCCCCTTCATGTTTCTGTCACTCGAGCAAGGCAACAAGGAGGCATGAACCCACTATCGAGCATAAATACCCCCTCTTGGAGTCACTAGCAACTACTTGGCCAGAGTAACCACTTGCAGCGGAAAGCATGCAAGATCACAAATAGCATATGCAAACAAAGACTATAATCAACTTGGCATAAGGTCAATATTCGCCGGATCCCAGCAAACACAGCATAGAGAATTACATAAGATCAATCTCGATCATGATAGGCAGCTCACGAGATCTAAACATGGAAGCATATGAGGAGAAGACAACTATCTAGCTACAGCTATGAACCCGTAGTCAAGGATGAACTACTCACGCATCACTCCAGAGGCAGGCATGGTGATGTAGAAGCCTCCGGTGATGATCTCCTCTCCGGCAGTGTGCCGGAAATAGCTTCAGAACCCCCTGATCTGGGGTTGACGGTGACGGCGACTGCGGAACTTTTTCCGGGATTTTGATCAAGTGCCTAGGGTTTTCCATACGGGTGGATTAAATAGTTAAAAGGGCAAAGGCGGTGGATCTCCAGGGGCCCCACGCCTATAGGTGGCGCGGCCAAGGGGGGGCCGCGCCACCCTATGGTGTCGCCCCCTGTTGCCCCTCTTCGACTCCTCTTCGGTCTTCTGGATGCTTCCGGGGAAAATAGGACTTCCGGGCTTCGAACTTTCCAATTCCGAGAATATTTCTAGAACAACTTTTCTGAAACTTAAAACAACAGAAAACAGGGAACTGGCTCTGTGGCATCCTGTTAATAGGTTAGTCCGGAAAATCGATAAAAATGACATAAAGAAGGGAGAAAACATGTAGCAATTGGCATAATATCATCATGGAGCATCAGAAATCAGGGATACGTTTATGACGTATCAAGGGCAACTGCCGAACCCGGAAGAAGTACTGCCGGCTCCCCAGTGGCATAGTCAGGCACACGCCTAGGTACCCCTCGAAGGCGGCCACGAAGGCTAAAATCTGCGAGATAGAGTTGCCCCCCCATGTGGTGCGGCTAAAGAACAAACTCGGTGAAAAGGTCGCGGAAGAACGGAGCGCTAAGCCGTGGTCGAAGTGGTCGAGGAAGACGACGTATTCCCCCTGATGCGGCATCGACATCTCCTCCTTATCGGGCGCGCGCGCTCCTATGTGGTCGGGCTTGCCGAAGTAGCCCTCCTTGATGGCCTTCACGAGGTGGTTCTCACTGATGGTGGAGCCTCGCCATGTTCCTTCGCCGCGGGACATCGTGGCGACGGCGGGGACGAAGAACAGCAAGCGCTTTCATCAAGAACGGTGGCGGCACGTGAAGGATTCATCCTCGGGCGCAGTTGCGGAGAAATTCCGGCGGAGGCAACTCCGGCGAGCGCAAGGAGGAGAGCGGGAGCAAGTGGAAGAAGACAGAGCAACGGTGTGCGGAACCCTTCACTTGAGCACCACCCCCCTTTATAGCCAGAAACGGCCGTTCGGCCTTCCACTCGGAACCGCCGAGACGTGGGCCACCCCCACATGGGATCCAGTAACTGTCGCGGGCGGCCACAAAAAAATCCCAACAAGGGAACCGAGGCATCGCGTCCTCCGCAGTGGGCGGTGCAGAGCGATGGGACGTGGCTGACGTTGGCCACGACCCCCGTCGTGACGTCATGCTTCCAGCCGGCCAAGGCGGAGAAGCCGAGACGTCCCTAGCCGACGCAGTCCGGTCGGGTGCAGCAGAAGCGCATCACGTCAAGTGTCTAAATCTCCAACATGTTCAGGGGCTACTGTGGGTAGGATTGCCCACCGATTAAGTTAATTGCAAGATCAGGACAACGCTAAGAGGATGGCCGACTGGTTGGACGCACTACCAAGCAGTTATACTATGGCCAACTGATCCCGGCCGGCTGATGAGTTCGACCGGAGGATTCTGACAAGCAAGGACGGGATGGACAAAAGGAATGCATGGGCTAAAGGGCGACAAGATATCACACACAATGTCAACCACGTTTCTACTGGAGGAGTAGGCGGTTGTACCCTTAAACTTTAGCCGCCCGCATCATGATTAGTAGTCCTTCTGCCTTGACCCATCATGTACCATGCTGACACACTTAGAAGGAATTACACTGTATATGACCGTTAGTGGGTCCCGGCCGACTGGCCATACAGCTGGCCCAGGCTGTCAGCCGGACTACAAGGTCTTATACAAGGAAGTCCAGGCCTCTCTTAGCAGGGGCAAATTCACGAAGAAGATATAGCTCCAGGAGCATTCTGTAACACCATATACACCATCTCACAGTTCATCATTGCAGGAGTAAGGACCTCACAAGGCTGAGGTCCCGAACTGGGTACATCGTGTCTTCTTCACGCTTGACTCCCTATCCCGCACGGATACCGATGCTTGCGCCCTGTGTCCCTTCTGTAAACTCCATTTTTAACGTAATGGTGCTGGCGTGCATGATATCACGACACTCCTTCTCCTATATAAGGAGACCCCCCTCTCCCAAAAGGTATTCAATTATCTCTCACTCTCTCCTCTCAACCGCGGTTCCCCTTGTAGCTGCACACGAGTCGTGATTTTCTCCACCTTACGCACATTGTCGTGCTGTTGGTTCGTCGGTCCAAGTCTCCAACTTCCGCTGCTTTGCTGGACCGGAGCCGGGAAGTTGTTGTCTACGCCGAACGTGTGTAAAGCTACGAAGTGCTTCCTTTTGTGGCACTAGTCACCGGTACGACTACACGACCTTGAGGTCGGCTACTTTCGCATTCCTCGGCAACACTTGTGAGGGAGCGTAATCCCCGCTTTTGGTCTTCGAGGGTTTGAACATTAATTCCCTCTGTTACTTCATATCTATATAGTAATAGATATTGGCATTATCGGTAATCTTTGCTAGGATTTTTTTGTTATTATGCATCAAAACACCTACAAGACGGGCAATGCAGCCCTTGTAGAAGACGTCCTAAAAAAGATAAAGCTGGAGCAGCTCAAAAAGGAGAACAAAGCCAAATAATAGCCGATCGAACAGAAGCCTGTCTCTTAGAAGAGCAAGACCTTCAAATCGGTTCAACACACAAAGCTTGCAAGGTTTGACGAAGACGATGCCTCCAAGACAACTACTATTGGCTCAGGCTTGGACCCAAAACAAGAAAGCGCGCTTGTCACGGTCCTCCATGAGAATTGGGATATCTTTGCATGGTCGCCATCCGAGATTCCGGGTGTCCCAAGGGAACTTTCCGAGCACTGTCTCAAAGTTTTCAAGAGCGCCAAGCCAGTCAAGCAAATCTTATGTCGTTTAGACAAGAAAAAAGGCGAACGATTGTCAAGGAGATATCAGAGCTTACAACAGTCAACTTTATCCGTGAAGTAAAGCACAGTGGCTCGGTGGCAAACCCAGTCCTCGTCCCAAAGAAGGATACAACATATTTTTGCATGTGTATTAATCACACTGGCTTAAATAAAGCCTTCAAAAGGACATGCTCTCCTCGCCACAAATCAATCAAATCATCGTTTTCGTCGCAGGCTTGAAGTTGCTCTGTTTCCTCTATGCATATTCGGGTTACCGCCAAATCAACATGCAAGCGTAGGATCAGATAAAAAATGTTGTTCATTACGCCATATGGAACCTACTTCTACATCACAATGCCCTTTGGACTGAAGAACGCAGACACGACATACCGGCACTGCATCTAGCATTGACTTCACAAGCATATTGGCCGCAACGTCCATGCTTATGTGGACGACATTGTGGTTATCTCGAAAAAGAGAGGTGATCTCCTTGACGACTTGAAAGAAACCTTTTGACCATCTCCGAAAGTACAAGTTGATGCTTAACCCGAAGAAGTGCATTTTCGGGGTCCCGACAGGAAAGCCACCTTGCTTCATTATCTCCGAGCACGACATTGAAGTTAACCTGGGGAAGATTAAGGTAATCCTCGACATCACTGGGCCCACTTTACTGAAGGATGTACAACGGCTTGTAGGCTCTGCCGCTGTCGTCAGTCGCTTAATTACAAGCTCGGGGAGAAGGCATTTCCGCTCTACAGAATTTTGAAGAAAACCGACAAATTCAAGTGGACTCCAAAAGTCAGTGATGCATTGGAACAGCTGAAGGACATATTGTTAGTAATTTTTGTTCCATTGTTTTTGGATGGTAAATTTGTGTTCTACATGTACTATTACTTTGTTTCATGGTTTATAACTATTTTTTCCTCCGTGTCCAAATTTATATTCCCCGGGCATTAATTTTTTGTTTCATTGTCCTCGGGACCTCGGCCCTAAATTTGTGTTCCACATGTACGTGGTCGGTAACTTTTCTTTATATTTATCCAACATTTTTGTTCCACGGGAACTTTTTTTGTTCCATGGTTCCTTGCCCGCTAATTTTACATTCCACCGATGCTCGTAATTTTTTCTGTGGTCCGTAATGTTTGTTTCACCGTATAAAATTTGTTGTTTTCTAGGAACTAAATTTTGTTCCATGGTCTTCGGACGGTAAATTTGTGTTCCACATGTATCTGTAAGTTTTTCCGTGCTCGATAATTTTTGTTCCTTTGTGTCAGAATTTGTGTTTCCGAACTAAGTTTTTGTTCCTTGCTCTTAGTGCTCAATTTGTGTTCCAGATGTACGTGGTTGGTACATTTTCTTCCCATTCGTCTAACATTTTGTTCCACGGGGACTAATTTTTTGAACCATGGTCCTCGGTCGCTAATTTTGTGTTCCACCATTACTCTAATTTGTTCTGCGGTCTGTAATGTTTTGTTTCAGCGTATCCAAATTGTTGTTCCCCGAGAACTAAAATTTTGTTTCATGGTATTTTGACGATAAATTTATGTTCCATGTGTATTTGTAATTTGTACTGTTATCAATAATTTTTGTTCCTCCACATCCAAATTTATGTTTTTCAGGGGATAACTTTTTTTCACTGTCCTCGACGCTAAATTTGTGTTCCACGTGTACTCGTAATTTGTTCCACGGTCGGTTTTGTTCCTATTTGTCCAATATTATTTTTTCTATGGGAACTTATTCTGTTAGTAGCTGCCATTTTTTTCATGTATTTTAACTTTGCTTTGCATGATTTAACTTTTGTTCCTCTTGTTACTAGTAGTATTTTGTTCCATTTTTTTCATATTCGTGTACTGCTTGTTGTTATGACGTATTCTATAGATGGCAAAATATCAGTGCAGTTGGCTTAGTTCACTGGATACGTGTGATCCATTTCAATGTTACTAAGTTTTTTTTCCCATGTGTGCATTTTTTTTTCTTTTGATGCTATAATTTTTGTTTAAACCGTAAAGATATTTTCTATTTGATCTTCTTTTTTTTGTTCCCAGTATAGATGTGCTTTAATCCTCGGACACTACTTTGTACCTCGTTCCTGGTTTACTCCATTTTTTAAAACAAAAGGTTTGTATCCTAATAAGACAAAAGTAACGTTTATTTTCACCATTCGTTCTTCCAAATCGTTTTTTATTTTATTTTCTGTGGTATGTACAGCGAGTACTACTCAGAGGTTGCAGCAGTTTCTCGCACAACACTGTGCACGAGATGCCCTTACAGCGCACATCTATGCAAATGGCAGCTGTAGTTCTTTTTAGTCCCACGTCGAAAAACTACTGAGAAAACTGCCAAGCTAGCCCATGTAAAGAAACGATGGCAACTACTAGTAGAAAATGGGCCAGCCAAGAACCGCTCCAAACAAAGAGAACTGAGAGAAATCGCGCGATGGGATCGCCCGGGGGCGCTAGGGAGGAGGAGCAGCCGACACTTTGAGCGCTCAAAAGGAGCTCCCTCGTGCTCGGCAGTATATTCGACCCATTTAGCAGGGCGCGCTCCACAAACAAAGCCAGCCCATGGCGGCCCATATTCATCAAACGAAGCCGACCGCCTCGCGCTACATTTTTGTTTTCTTCTCGCACTGCAACTCTTTCCCTTATTTTGAGAGACTCGCACTGCAGCTTCATCCGTCATCCAGTGTCTTGAGTTCCAGAGCACGGCAGCTTCCAGGATGATTCGCAGTGAACGCCAATATAATACTCTCTGCAGACTGTCGATTCAGTTTCGGTTCGAACAGTATGATACTGCTTAGCTAGTTCGTTGGTTGTTGGACGATACATTGGATTGATCCACATTACGGTCTGACGACACGGAACCAAAACCCGCATGTCTAAATCGATAAAATATCCGAGTGACTGACTGCCCGACTGATTCATTCATCCACAAATCAATCCATCCCAGAATCCCACATGTTGTGGCCTGCATGTGTGCGCGACGCCTATCCGCTCTTGACTTTTGCCCCAGCTTAACTATTTTCCAATCGTCCCAGTCCCACCGGTTGATCACCTCGCACATGCATGCATGTGTACCAAGAATCCATCTAATCAACCGGAGCGACCAGTTTAATCTGATTAATTAGCGAGTTCTCCTTCGCTCGCTCGCCGATCAGTGGCGGCGGGCTGCCATGTGTCAGCCGAGACCACGCTGTACTTTCAAAAAGTGGCACTACTGTTTATCTTTCAAACATGCATGGTTTCTGATCGTTGCTCTTGCACTACGAGTACAAGCGCAGCAGTTGCCCGACCGATCTGGCAACAGTTTGTTCCCTTCGATCTGGTGAACATGATCGAGGGAAAGAAAATCATTGCCATCGTCCTCGCTCGCTAGCGCGTGTCCCATGCACGCAAATGCAATGCAAAATGCAGCGACGAACGATCACTGCAGGATCGGCCGGCGTGTCGCGCCATGCGCGGGACGTACAGAAGGATTCATGTGCACGTCGTCGATGTTTTGATGCCGAAATTAGACAAGGCCCGGGCGGAACAGCCAGCCGCCATGTGCCTGAACAGAAGGCCGGCCGGAGGAGCGCCCTGCGTTCCAGGCTTTCCGCCCGTGTCCGCGTCAGGCTCAGGCCCGGGGCACCACCACGCGCCTGTTGGAGAACGTGCGCGCCGATGCCGGCTGGCCCTCCTTCCATTGCTCGATGGCGTCGGCGTCGCGGCCGGAGATCGATCGATCTCACTCGCTCCCTCGCTCGCACCATCAAATCGTTAGCACGAGACTGTTTCCGCATATGCTCGCCTGCTCTGCAGATAGATATAGATCCACATGGCCTGATTAGCTCTAGCTGAGCGTGGTACAAAACGATCCATCACCGGGAATCTCTGTTCGGAAGCTGGGAAATCTAAAAATAGCAGCAACAACAACAAAAATGGAAAATTCGGTAGAAATAAAACACACAGGGACGTTTCTTCAGAGGTGGCTGGTTGGACTCTCTCCAATTTAAGATGCTGACTGGAACAGTCACAGAGCCTGAACCTTTGCTCTGAGCTTCTGAAGCATGTGCATCGCTGGCATCCACGAATTCAGAGGGGATCCTCCCTTCTTATCCAATCCACCTCGCAACATATATACTGTATACGCAGGCCAGGCAGAGGCAGGGATCAGGGATCAGGATCAGGCTGCGGCTGCCATCTCCTGAGCCCTGAACGACCTGAAAAACCAACAGTCGAGCGGCAGAGGAGCCATGCATACAGTTAGTTCTATCTGAATTTGGCCCATGCATGCCAATCTGCACGCGTAGTTACTAGTACTAGCATTCACTGGCCACATTTTTACATGGTCGAGATCGCCGCATTATGGTTCGTGGACGTTCTGAACTCGCTGCCGATGTTAGGTCCGTGTTCGATTTTCAGTCGGTTTGCATGCACACGTACGTAGTTAAGCACGGGCAGTCACGCGACATGGAACGTGCTGTTCCTGCTCCATGCGCCGGCGCTCAGCTCATGCGCGCTTGTCTTTTCATCAGGTTAGGTTTCAAATGTAGGCAGTCCAGTCCAAGCAAGCAACCGTGCGGATGGCTAACTGCTCAGGTTTCTCGCGGCTCAAACGAGTCAAAGTAAGTGAGAAGATGAAGATGCGTGTCAAATTTGGTAGCTGTCGCTCTGAACCGTGATTCTTGGGATTTGACAAGAAGCTGCAGTAGAATATTTCTGCCCTTTTGACCTTTTTTTTAACTGGAGCACTGATTTCTTTTAAACGGTATGCGTGCTACCGGTGCACTGATTTTCTTTCGTACAGAATGTACGTACGGAAAGTCATTTTTTTTGCTCCCGAGCTCAAGTGCACCCTCTGTTTTAAAAAGTTGAAAATA
Source organism: Alopecurus myosuroides (assembly GCA_028641055.1). Classification (NCBI taxonomy): domain Eukaryota; kingdom Viridiplantae; phylum Streptophyta; class Magnoliopsida; order Poales; family Poaceae; genus Alopecurus; species Alopecurus myosuroides. The sequence continues at coordinate 469,511,126 of CM054059.1, forward strand.
ATAGCTGTTTCAAAAAAACTTGGAAATAATTCTGGAGGCAGTTCATGATGTAGCCTAGGCACATACAAAATTGCGGAGGTAGTATTATAGATATGAAAGTCAATTAGTTTTGTGTAGGTCAAAATACTTGGTATTTTAAATTGAAATTTGGCACGCTTCGTAGAATACATCAATGAGGACATTTAGTGTTTCTTTTCACATATTTTTAATACTTTGAAATCTAATTTTTGAATTTTTTTAAACTAAGGATTAAGGAAACACCTTTTTTTTAGAAAAAATAGAGGTTTCAGAAAACTTGGAGATAATTCTGGAGGCAGTTCATGATGTAGCGTACGCACATACAAAATTGCAGCACGTACATTTTTTGTATAATGGGATACACTAAAATTACAAAACCACAAAATGTTTGGAGATTTGAAACATATTATAGATATGAATGTCAATTAGTTTTGTGTAGGTCAAAATACTTGGTATTTTAAATTGAAATTTGACACGCTTCATAGAATACATCAGTGAGGACATCTAGATTTCTTTTCACATAATTTTAATACTTTGAAATATAAATTTTTGAATTTTTTGAACTATAGGGACCACTTTTTTATATATATAAATAGAGGTTTTACCCCTAGCCTCTACATCATTTTGATTCACACAACCAGTTTTTTATATTAATAATAAAAGCGATCCACGAAGCCTTATAAAGAGCGTGAGAAAATCAATCTACTTGGCGTGCCTTGATCAGGCCACGGCTCTATGTATTTATATTGGGTGTTATGCGACACCAAGCATTACAACGTTTACAACTTGTGATCCGAGTCGACTAGGGACTCCTAGCTAACATTGGTGTCGGTTTCCTAATAACCAAACACAAACCGATTCTAACTCTAACACGCTCCCTTAATCACAACTTAGATAAGTTGAGAATACGTTTGAACTCTTCAGAACTGTGAGTTGAAAGAGGTTTAGTGAAACCTTCTGCAACTTGATCCTTGGAGGGTATAAATCGAATTTCCAATTGTTTACTCAAAACCCTTTCTCTCACAAAGTGAAAATCGATCTCAATATGTTTTGCTCTCGCATGAAACACTGGGTTTGCTGAAAGATATGTTGCTCCAAGAATATCACACCACAAACATGGTGTCTGTTTTATCTTTATCCCTAGCTCCTCAAGAAGAGATTGTATCCAGATGATCTCAGCTGTGGCATTTGCAACTGACTTATACTCAGCTTCAGTACTTGATCTAGAAACTGTAGCTTGTTTCTTGGCACTTCATGAAATAAGATTAGGTCCAAAGAAGATTGCAAATCCACCAGTGGACCTACGATCATCCAAACAACCTGCCCAATCTGCATCTGAAAAACCACTAACCAAGGTAGAGCTTGATTTCTGAAATGTCAAGCCAACACTCAATGTATCTTTAACATATCTCAAAATACGCTTGGCTGCAGTCCAATGTGATGTAGTTGGAGCATGCAGATATTGATATACTTTATTAACTTCATAAGAAATATCTGGCCTTGTGAGAGTTAAATACCGCAATGCTCCAACTAGACTTATGTACCTGGTACTATCATCAGAACCAAGTAATCTCCCTTCATGAGCTGTAAGCTTTTCTGAAGAAGACAAGGGAGTAGGACATGGTTTGCAATTTGTCATACCAACTCTGGCAAGTATCTCTTGAGCATATTTAGCTTGATTTAGCACAAGTCCATCATTTACCTTCTTTACTTCAATTCCCAAGAAGTAATGAAGTTCACCCAGATTCTTGAGAGCAAATTCCTTACTCAAATCAAGTAGAAGAGCATCAGTTGCAGCCTTTGAAGAGCTAGCAACTATAATATCATCAACATAAATAAGCATGAAGATAGTAACATTGGACTTGTGATAGATAAAATGATATGTCAGATTTTGAAGCAATAAAACCCAATCTGACCAATTGTGAGCTCTATCGAGAATACCATGCTCGAGGCGCTTGCTTTAATCCATATAATGCTTTGTCAAGTTTGCAAACAAAACCTGATTTATTTTTGTCCTCAGATCCTGGTGGTTGTCTCATATAGACCTCCTCTTCTAGAACACCTGCAAGAACACGTTCTTGACATCCAATTGTCGTAAGCTCCAACCTCTAGAGATAGCAATTGTCAAAACAAGTCGAACAGTAGCAATTTTAACAACTAGACTAAAAGTATTCTCATATTCTATGCCATACCGTTGTTTAAATCCTTTTGCAACCAACCTGGCCTTATATCTATCAACTGAACCATCTGCCTTCTTTTTAATTCTGTAAACCCATCTGCAGTCAATAACATTAGTGCCATACCGTTGAGGAATTAAATGCCAAGTTTTGTTTTTAATGAGAGCATTGTACTCTTCATCCATCGCTTCCTTCCACTCTCTTTTCGACAAAGCATCTTCCAAACTTGCAGGTTCATCAGATGAACAATTTAAACACCAACGAATTGTTCCATCTTTGAAATCCCTTGGTTTAAAAATACCTCTTGAGGAACGTGTAGTAATTCGAGTAGTGGAAACAGGATCAACCTCTTGGTTATCCGTCGCAGAAGATCCAGAACTCTGCACTTGGTTATCCGTCGCAGAAGATCCAGAACTCTGCACACTATCGGCTGCCACAGAGGATCCGGAGTTGCGCTGTGCGTCCGGTGAAGCACTCGAGCCAGCCGCAGAAGATCCGCTAGATGCTGTCGAGGAAGACGCGGAAGACTGCGGAGACCGTGACCCGCGTGGTGTCATATCGTTGCTGGGACCCGCAGACGAATCTGCCACGCTGCCCAGCGTGCTCAGCGTAGGAGAAACGGATCCCGAGGGAGATCTTCCTGGGACTGACTGAAACGATCCCGAGGTGGATCTGTCAGGCGAATCAGCTCCAGATTCCGTGCCCATGCTGTTTTCTGAACCTGAGAATTCCTGGGTATTTTCTGCACTGTTTTGGGCACCGTTTTCTCCAAAATTTCCAAAATTTTCACCACCTTGCTGCAAGATCTCAGAGAACACATTAGTAACATTAGTAGGATTAAACAATGTTGGATTTTCAATAATTTTGCCCCCATGCTCAAAATTGTGTAGAGAAGGATCAAGTAAGATAAGCTCACGGCGCAATAAAGCACCGGCATCGGGATGAAGATCTTTAAAGGAAAAAACAGCCTCATCAAAAACAACATCTCTAGACACATAGACATGCCCGGAAGAAATATCAAGACACTTAACTCCTTTATGCATAGGACTATAACCCAAAAATACACAACGTTTGGAGCGGAAAGCAAGTTTACGTGTGTTATATGGACGAAGATTAGGCCAACATGCACATCCAAAAACACGAAGAGATGAATAATTTGGAGATGCACCTAAAAGACGATGAACCGGGGTGTCATTATTTATAACTTTTCTTGGGAGGATATTAATGAGATGTGTGGCTGTAAGAAAGACTTCATCCCAGAATTTCAATGGCATAGATGCATGAGCAAGAAGTGATAATCCAACATCAACAATATGACGATGTTTTCTTTCAGCTGCACCATTCTGTTGATGTGCATGAGGACATGAAATATGATGAGCAATTCCTTGGGTTTGGAAAAAAGAATTTAGCTTAACATATTCTCCTTCCCAATCTGATTGAATTGTAAGAATTTTCCTATCAATCTTTCTCTCAACAAGCTTTTGAAAATTGATAAAAGCTTGATAAACATCAGATTTATTTTTCAAGAGATAAATCCAAGTAAATTTACTATAGTCATCAATAAAGCTTACATAGTAATCATGACGACCTACAGAAGTGGGAGCAGAACCCCAAACATCCGAAAAAATCAACTGAAGAGGGAATTTAGACACACTATTTGAGATAGGATATGGAAGTTGATGACTTTTTGCTCTTTGACAAGAGTCACAAATAGATCCTATGCTTGACTCTCTACTAAAAAGAAGCTTGTTTTTGCTAATAATTTCCATTATAATTTTAGATGAAGGATGACCTAGACGAGTATGCCACTTTTCTTGGGAAGGCTTGCTAAGAAGAAAGGCATGCTTCTGATTTGATGGTTCAGCCATGGATGATATAAGAGGATAGAGACCGCCAACACAACATCCTCTATGAAGAATTTGTTTCGTGACCTGATCCTTGATCAAAAAGAAACTAGGGTGAAATTCGAGAAAAACATTGTTATCAATGGTAAAGCGATGAACGGATAAGAGATTTCTCGAAGCACTAGGAACATGCAAAACATTGCGTAGGGAATTTTTTTGAGTATGATTATGAATGATTGAATTTCCAACATGTTTAATAACCATACCTTGTCCACTTGTTGTGTTCACCCTATCTTGTCCATTATAAGTGTCACGAACTGATAGTTTGTTGAGTTCCCCTGTGATATGATGTGTAGTTCCGGAATCACAACACCAATTTGTATCAATGCCATATGCATGAGTTCCTTTTGAGATATCATCATTGTCCTCTTGAAACCGATGCCAGCAGTCCTTAGCAAGATGTCCCTCACTGCCACAAATTTGGCAAGTATCATCAACCCATGGAGATGTCCGACGACGTCCTCGACCTCGTCCACGTCCACCTCCTGTAGACATACGACCAACTCCACGATTAAAATTGTTGCGGGAATAATCATTGCGAGGGTAATCATCACGGCGGAGATCATCTTGACGCCTATCATCCCGTCTATCATCACGTGTGTTGTCACGGCGTTGATCACTTCCATAATTGCGCCTAAACCCCACTTGATTCCGATTGCGAGCCGCTGCATTGGCTGAAGTTTCAAATCCCGAGTTCATACCCGAGCCAAGCATCTCCTGTCGCTGGTCATATGACTGTATTTGAGAGAACAGTTCAGCTACTATGAGAGATGACTTAACAACACCAAGTGCAGCCACAATAACATCATAGTCATTTCCGAGACCAGCGAGAATAAATGAGACAAGTTCCTCTTCTTCCATTGGCTTGTCTGCATCAGCAAGATCATCAGCAATACTTTGCATCTTAGCAAAGTACACTTCTGTATTCATATTGTTCTTCTTTGTATTAGCCAACGCAATTCTCAAATTTGTCACCCGAGATCGATTTTGCGAGGCAAACATCTCTTCTATTACTTTCCATACTTCTGCGGCATGTTGAAGCCGAAGGACATGCATCAAAATCTCCCATGATAGCGAGTTTACAAGGAAACTGAGAACTTGTTGATCACGGGACAACCACGTCGCATATTCAGGATTTATCACCATGATCGGCTCCTTGTCTGCCACTGGATTTGGGGCAGCAATTTTCATCGCGGGTGCGACTTCCGATCCATCAAGGAAGCCTGTCAACATAGCACCTCGGATTGCGGGAAGAACTTGAGATTTCCATATTGGGTAGTTGGATCTTGTTAATTTTTCTGACGGCGGCGACCCAAGATTCGGCGAGGCAGCACTTCCAGAGGACGCCATGGCTGCACTTCTGACGAACCTTGTTGTAATTGTCGAAACCTTGGATGGATCCAATCTCTGGAGGAATTTTTCAGAAGAGGTAGGCTCTGATACCGTGTGAGAAAATCAATCTACTTGGCGTGCCTTGATAAGGCCACGGGTCTATGTATTTATATTGGGTGTTATGCGACACCAAGCAGTACATCGTTTACAACTTGTGATCCGAGTCGACTAGGGACTCCTAGCTATAATTGGTATCGGTTTCCTAATAACCAAACACAAACCGATTCTAACTCTAACAAAGAGTTACATCAATCAACCAAAAGTCACCATCACACCTACAAACTCTTGATGAAGGGGGTGGTCCAAGTCGTAGCCGATACCCTGACCTAACACAACAACGCGCATCATCTAATCCGGTTTGAAAGAGTGTTAACTGAACTCTATTGTGCTCGATGGCACTTGTGTGTATATTCAGTGATACAGAGTACAGGTATAAATAGAGATTACAAGGGAGAGAGCTGAGCTCACGCACGCGCTAACAACCTACAGGTGAGATCCTTAGGAACCGGACTCACGTCGATCCATGCCCTACATGCGTGCATGGATAGACTCCAAGGCGGTGCAGGCTAGTGGACTAGGTCTATACGCTAACACCCCCCCCCCCCGCAGTATCATCGGGAGGGACTTGGATGGTGAGACTGGACCTGAATTCAGTGAAGGCAGCGGTAGGAAGTCCCTTCGTGAATATGTCTGCAAATTGCATAGCAGTGGGTACATGGAGAACACGCACATCACCAACTTGGACCTTGTCGCGGACGAAATGTATGTCGATCTCAATGTGTTTGGTCCTGCGATGCTGCACTGGATTGACTGAAAGATAAACAGCAGAAATATTGTCGCAATACACAACAGTGGATTTATCAATAGGGCGATGTAATTCCTGCATAAGATGACGGATCCAGCAACTTTCTGCAACCACATGTGCTACCGCACGGTATTCTGCTTCGGCACTCGACCGTGACACCGTGTGTTGGCGTTTGGAAGACCACGAGATGAGATTATCCCCGAGAAACACACAAAAGCCTGACGTGGAACGACGAGTATCCGGGCAACCGGTCAGCGTCAGAATAAGCGACAAGAGAGCTAGTGGAGGAAGGGGTGATGTTTGTACCAAATTCAAGCGTGCCTTTGACATACCTAAGAATGCGTTTGACAAGGTTTAGGTGATATGAACGGGGGGCATGCGTAAAAAGGCATGCTTGTTGGACTGCATATGATATGTCGGGACGAGTTAAGGTTAGGTATTGGAGAGCTCCTGCTAGACTACGGTAGTGAGTCGGATCCTCGAGAGGATCACCATCGGTGAGCGAAAGTTTGGAGCCAGACTCAATGGGGGTGCGAGCGGGGGAGCAGTCAGTCATGCCTGCTCGTTGAAGGACATCCAATGCGTACTGCCGCTGTGACAGATGGAGTCCTGCTGGATGACGAGTGACAGAGATGCCGAGGAAGTGGCTAAGTGGTCCTAGATCGGTCATGGAAAATTCGTTACTAAGGGTGGAAATAATTTTGTGAAGGAAGGAGTCTGTGGATGCCGTGAGCACTATATCATCTACATAGAGAAGTAGATAGGCAACCTCAGTAGCTGAACGAAAAATGAATAGAGATGAATCAGACCGGGAGGAAACGAAACCGAGCGAGTGAATGAAGGAAGCAAAACGCGTGAACCAGGCTCGTGGAGCCTGTTTCAGCCCGTATAGCGATTTGCGTAGGAGACATACAGAATTAGGTTGGTTTGGATCCTCAAATCCCTTTGGTTGTTGACAGTATACTGTCTCAGAGAGGTGACCGTGTAAAAAGGCGTTTTTAACGTCTAGTTGATGTATTGGCCAATGAGATGAGACAGAGAGAGAGAGGATTATGCGAATAGTACTAGGTTTAACTACGGGGGAGAAGGTCTCATCGTAATCGATTCCGTGTTCTTGGGAAAAACCGCGCACAACCCATCTCGCTTTGTAACGAGCGAGTGATCCATCCGAGTGGAATTTGTGACGGTATACCCATTTACCGGAAACGACATTTGCGCCAGGGGGTTTGGGAACAAGATTCCATGTGGAGTTCTCGAGAAGGGCGGTGTATTCAGCTCGCATGGCTTGAGACCAATGAGGATCAGCTAGTGCAGTCCGATAGTTGCTGGGGATAGGCGAGAGTGGAGTGGTAGCAGCGAGGTTGAATAGACGGCGTGGCCGAAAACCCCCGTGTTGAGCTCGTGTGAGCATCGGATGAGAGGGGATTGGGATCGGTTTGGGTGCGCGGCGAGGTTTACCGTGGAGTGGTGGAGGGTTACTAGGAGAGGGCGCAGGTGGCGGTGTGTTAGGTGGACTGGGTGTGTGGTTCGGGGTCACGGTAGGAGGTGAAGGAGGCGGAGGAGAGGGAGAGTGCTGCGCGGCAGAGAAAGTGGTCGATTCGGTGTCCGCGGCAGAAGAAATTGGTGCCGTGGAGTCCGCGGCAGGAGGAAAATGTGCAGCGGGCAGAGAGGTAGTGTGGGAGGGCTCATGATCAAACGCGTAGTCTGCGGGCTCGGGGCTGAGATCAGTCGCGAAGGGAAAGACGTCCTCATCGAAAGTGACATGGCGGCTGGTGTAAACTCGACCCGTGGCACGCTCGAGACAGCGATATCCTTTATGTTCAGGGGCGTAGCCAATGAAGATGCAGGGTACGGATCGAGCGGCGAGCTTGTGAGGGATGGTGGCTGCGAGGTTTGGGAAGCAGAGACAGCCGTATACGCGGAGATGATCGTACCGTGGAGGTTGGGAGAAGAGGGCTTCGTGAGGAGTGCGAAGAACTAGAGGTTTGGTTGGGCGCAGGTTCAGAAGATGTGTGGCTGTGTGCAATGCCTCGGCCCAGTAATCGGGTGGCATTGAGGCGTGGAGAAGTAAGGTGCGGAGAACATCATTAGTCGTGCGAATAGCGCGCTCGGCTTTTCCGTTTTGGGCGGAGGTGTACGGGCAGGAGAAGCGCATAACGGTGCCGTGAGTGGAGAAGAAGGTCCGGTTGGCGTTGTTATCAAATTCCTTCCCGTTGTCGCATTGCACGGTGGCAATAGTACGGTGGAAATGTGTGCGCACGAAAGCATGAAAATTAACAAAGAGAGAGTGAACATCTGATTTGAAACGCATGGGGTATGTCCACATAAAATGAGAATGATCATCCACGATTATAAGGTAGTACTTGAATCCGGATAGGCTATGAATGGGAGCGGTCCAAAGATCGCAATGAATCAATTGAAATATGTCTGTAGATATGCTAGTCGATGCAGAAAAGGGAAGCCGAATGTGTTTTCCTAATTGGCAAGATGAACATAAGCCTGGCTTCTTATTACAATGGGGAATTGAAGGAAAATTCGTCGATGCGCCAGGCTGGCCGAGGCGGCGGTGCCACAGTCCAGAAGTGGGTGCAGCAAGCGCGACAGCAGAGCCGATCGACGGTGGTGATGAAGCCGGCGAGAAGAGGGGGTAGAGATCGCCCTCACTGTTGCATCTGAGTAGAAGAGCCCGAGTGCGAAGGTCCTTCACAGATACACCAAACGGATCAAATTCCATAGTGAGATTATTGTCAGTGGTAAATCTACGGACAGATAAGAGATTCTGAACAATATTTGGTGTGACGAGAACGTTGTGAAGAAGAAGGGGGCGGGAAGAGGTTGGGAGTGAGGAGTGCCCGAGATGAGAAATAGGAAGTGAGCTTCCATTGCCAACGATCACGGGTGCCATATTAGAAACAGGTCGAGAGCCGTAGAGATTACCTGCGGTGGCCGAGAGATGTGCAGAGGCGCCGGAATCCGCGATCCAAGGTCTTCCAGTGTGGCCGTGCAGCGACATGTCGGTGAGCGCCCCGATCAGAGCGGACTGCTCGAAGGAGTTGCCGGTGGAGGAGGACGGGCCGGGCTGATGCGCGTTGAAGTCCTGCGGGGGCGCGTTGAAGTGCTGCTGGGGCGCGATGAAGGGTGGGTGCGGCGCGGCGAAGTGTTGGCCGAAGTGGGGTGGCAGCAGATGAGGCGGTGGCATGGGCGGGGGCGCGCCGTAGTGTGGCGACTGAAGCACGGCCGGAGGAGCGGCGTACTGGACACCCCCGTAGGGGGCGTACGCGGTGAGCGCCTGAGGACGAGGAGCGGAGCCGAGAAGTCCGGGCGGCGCGGGGAAGCGCGGAGCGGCGTAGCCGGCAGGCCAAGCCTGGATGTAGCCGGTCCATGGCCGCTGGTCATGCGCGTTGGAGGTGTTGCCATTGGAGTAGCCACCATTGTTGGTGAAGCGCTTGCGCTTGGTTTTCCCTTGGTTTGGCGACGGCGAGGTGGGCGCCCCGTACGCGCCCTGGCCGCCGTGAAAGTTGGGTGGGCGTGGCGCACCGTAGCCACCTCCGCCGGGGCCGTAGCCACCGCCGCCTCCACCGCCTCCGCCTGGACCGCCGCCGCCGCCCCCACTAGCGTTACGGCCTAGGGCGATCAGGGCAGATTGGGACGCGACGCGATCGGCGGCGCGCGTCTGCATCTCGTCCATCAGCAGTATGTTGCGCGCGTCGTCGAAGGAGTAGGCACCAGATTGCAGGATCTTGGCGGTCATCTGATGACGATCGTGGAGCCCGCAGACGAGGACGGTGAGGAGGGCGTTGTCGGAGATGGGCTGGTCGACGTCGCGGAGCGCGTCGGCGATGGTCTTCAGACGGGCGCAGTACTGGGCGATGCCGAGTGTGCCCTGGCGCTGCTCATGCAGATCGGTGGTGAGGTGCACCGCGCGAGCGCGTTTGTTGTTGAGGAAGATGGCCTCCAAGGCGAGGAAGAGCTGCCGAGCGGTGCGGTTCGGAGCCATGATCATGGCGCCGAGTTCGCGGGAGATGGATCCGTAGATCCATCGCTTGAGGATGAGGTCGACGATGCGCCATTCGCGGTCGGGGACGGAGGGAGAGCCGTCTTGCGTGAGGTGATGGAGGACGTCGTGCTCGTCGACGGCAAGCTCCATCATGTGGCGCCATTGGGCATAGTACCCATTGAGCTCGAGCCGATCAGGTATGATGTTCCTGATCTGGATGCCATGCATGGTGGCAGAGGGAGTTAGGCTCGGAGGTTGAAAGACGGGGAGAGGAGGGACCTGGAGAGCCGCCGGAAAAGCGGCCGTGGTGACGGCGGGCGCTGGTGGTGCGGTCATTGTCGGTGCATCGGAAGTAGCCGGGCCGGCGAGGGCGTCGGAGAAGATCGGCGCGATGGCGGCGGCTTGCGACATAGGATCGTAGATCTAAGCTGATACCATGAAAGAGTGTTAACTGAACTCTATTGTGCTCGATGGCACTTGTGTGTATATTCAGTGATACAGAGTACAGGTATAAATAGAGATTACAAGGGAGAGAGCTGAGCTCACGCACGCGCTAACAACCTACAGGTGAGATCCTTAGGAACCGGACTCACGTCGATCCATGCCCTGCATGCGTGCATGGATAGACTCCAAGGCGGTGCAGGCTAGTGGACTAGGTCTATACGCTAACACGGTTGTTTCCACCAAACCGTCTGATGACGAATTGGGAGCACATAACCGATTCAGCATTTCCCGTGTTATACACCGACGTGCACACCCGGAATCCGCTGTCGCCGATATTCTCCAAACCATCTTCTGGAGAGATCAATGCAGATACCTTGCTAGGCTTGCCATCGATGCCTCCATGACGTCAAACATCACCACCATCCTGCGCGTGTCCATCATCGAGACTCCGTGTCGCCACTGCGTCGAGACTCACCGCTTTCGATGAAGATGAAACATCGCACCACCAATGGACCCTCTCCAGGCATCGGGAGGAAGAAAGTCTCAATTTTTTTAAAGTATTTGCTATTTGCAAATGAGAGTATGTATTCTATCTAGGTGGGCATTCATGTCGGTATGCATGTACCATGTCCGACGGGATACGATCCGATACGTATGTGGAAGTAGGTGGGAAGGGAGAATGTGCGTGCGTACTGAGTAGCTCGCGTCCCTGCCTGCATGTGAGCACCCCTGGCAGCATGTTAGTAGCGCCCATGAGGGAACATGGTATGTAGGAAGCTCCCCATAGTGCCTAATCATGGCCACTGTCGCGCTGGACCTGCCGCCTCACTCACTCACTCGCCCGTTCGTACGGCCCTCTCACCGCCCAGAAACGAACACCACGACAAACCCCGTCGACGTACGCGCCAGTACGCACTGACATTGCACGACACGGGCCGTGTCCTTGCAGCCAGAAAAATGAAACGGGCATATACGTGTACGTGCAAAAGGCTAGGGTCGTTCACGTCGGAGGGCCCCCGGGTCATGGATCCCGATTGGCTGGGCATAAGCCACGTACGCGCGGCCGGTTTAGTTCACTTCGCCCATGCAAAAGCAACAAAAATACAAAGGGAAGCGGTTAAAAAAACCAAGTTAATTCCATTCCACCACGCCCTTTATATCTCGGGGCAGCTCCCACTCCCCCTCTGCCTCCGACTACAAAGCAGCGGCCATCGAGCCTCCTCTGCCACCACGCACGCCACGACTCTCTCTGCTCCGCTGCCGGCGCGCGCAAAACAACCACCACCCCGGCCGCGCGACCGCCACAGCACAACGTCGCGATTCGCCATGGCGTCCTCCTCGTCCACGATCCCCAAAGCAACGGAGAGGGACCGCAAGCGGAAGCGGGGCGGCGAGCCGGGCACGGATGACACGCCGTCCAAGTGGCGGACGCGGCGGGAGCACGAGATCTACTCCACCAAGCTCCTCGACGCGCTGCGCCTCGTCCGCGCCGGGGCCGTCCTCCCGTCGCGGGCGCGCGAGGTGCGCGACGCGGCCGACCGCGCGCTCGCCGTCGCCGCGCGGGGCCGCTCGCGCTGGAGCCGCGCCATCCTCCTCGCCTCCCGCAGCCGCAGCCGCGCGCACCGCGTACGCGTCCGCGCCCGGGCGCCCGCACCAACCCGCCCATCCACGGACGCGCCCTGCTCCGGGTTGACGACCTCCGCGCGCGCGCCGGTGCCGGCGCTGGCGAGGAAGGCGCAGGCGCTGGGGCGGCTGGTGCCCGGTTGCCGGAAGCTCGCCTTCCCGGCGCTCCTGTCCGAGGCGTCCGACTACATCGCCGCCCTGGAGATGCAGGTGCGCGCCATGGCCGCGCTCGCGCAGGCCCTCGCCGCCGTCTCTCCCTCCTCGTCGCCTTCGTGATCCTCATCCATCCAAGCCACCTCCAAGATCCCCCGCGCATCCATGTACATTTCCCGTGCCGTGTTAGCGTGTGCTCATCAAATCAGCATGATAGGCCGGCGATTGTCAACCCGGCCGCGTGCGAGCAGGGAAGAAACACTAGCGGCTCGCTCGCTCCATGTAGATTCTCGTTATTAGTGTGGTTCGTTCCTTCAGTTGGGTGTAGTGTGAGGGTAAATGCAAGAGATTTTCGCAGTACTCCGATTCTTGGTGTCCTGATCAGCAATCTGACTGCTGCATTCCACAGAGCAATGTCGATCCTATAAAGACTGTGATTTCCGTTATTTTAGCTTGACCAAACCGAGTCGAACGAACGGGAACATCGTATGCGTACGGCGGGTAGCTAGCTGCCTGTAACGACGAAAGGACGATGTAACTATAATTCCCCATGTGGAAAGGATTAAATAACACGTGACTCGTCGGAGCGGCGGGGCCCGGCGGCAGCCACACATGGGGCGGGCGGGGCCGGAGCCGCCTGTCAGGTGGCACGCTTGCGCGCATGGCCTAGCCGCAGCAATCTCTGCCGTTGGCACTTAAAAAAAACAGAACTATTAGTAAAGTTGTCCAGTAGTACTGGAGTAGGAGTACAGTTTGGCTGTAAAAATACAGTGGATGTACCGCTCGGGTACGCGACAAGCAGCGGCTCGCTTTGGTCCGCGCGTGGAGCCCACGCGAGCTGGCTGGGTGCGGGGGCGGGCCCGCCTGGGCAGAGAGAGGCAGCCGCACATGCGCCGTGGTGGCCTCGCTGTCGCGCGGGTCCCCGGAGGTGGCTCCGTGGCCCAGCTGCCAGAGGGGCGGCGTGCGATGGCTGCACGTGCTCCGTATGCTTTTTTTTTTTGCGGGTAAAACGGACCTTTATTAAGAAGAAGGGGCTACAATCAGCTCTCTATCCTGCTCCTGTATGACAGCATCAGGGCCGGATCCGAGCCATAGTTCAGTTATCAATTCTGTCCTCGCTAGATTCGCGAGGCAGTGACTAACCCTCACTTCTGAACGGTCCACTTTTACAAAAACACACACTCTATCAAGACTAGCTAAGTACTGAATATCTGAGATGACATTGAGGTATGGAGACCGGTCCATGTTCGTATCCTTCGCCGCCGCAACAACCTGAGAACAGTCAGATTCAATGATGATCGCTAACTGGCTATGAGCAAGGGCCAGTTCCAATCCTTCACGGCACGCACATAATTCAGCTTCCACCGCTTCGACACATCTGGGTAAGTAGCGACACGCCGAGAAAATAATCTGGCCATGATCATCTCTAAGAATCATGCCAGCACCTGCTGAATTATCATCAGATTTGAAGGAACCATCAACAGAGAGTTTTACCCAACCCACAGGTGGTTTAGACCATGCTTTCTCCGGTGATTTCGCAGGCAACTCATTAGAAGTTACAGGCATAGAATCGACTATAGGCATTTTTCCTTTAATCACCAGCTCTGTATCCTTATCTACATTTTTCAGAATACGCCAATAGCCACAAAGGAACCTCCTGGAGGCAACCGTAGGGGGTAGTGGTTTTTGGTGTGTGGCCTCATTCCTACAATGCCATGCTCGCCAGGCCACCAGCAGGGAAGTGGCAATCATCTGGTCAGGTAATGCAATCAACAACTCTCTGAACCATGAGGTGGTCTGAAATCTCATATCAATGTCTGACGGCAAGCTCCAAATTTGTCTCATTGTACGCCACAAGTTGAAGGCATGGGGGCATAAATACAATGCATGACTGACCGTTTCTTTTTCCATGCCACAAATATTACAGAAGCCTGTAACTCTCATATTCCTATTTAGTTTGTTCTCCTCCGTAGCCAATGCATTTGCAGCCGCCTTCCACGCAAAGTTTTTCACTTTAGGAGGAACTTTGGCCTTCCAGATTTTCGACCAGCACGGGTCATCGGCATTGGGACGGGTACTGGCAGCTCCGAAATTACATTGTTCCGGTAACTCATTTAGTGCAAGCTTGTACGCCGTACGAACTGAGAAAACACCTGTCTTCTCAGGCTGCCATGCTACAATATCCTCAGAGGCACGCCGGGATGGTTTAATTTTGAGGATCTCCTCGGCCTCTGAATGTATAAATGTGCTCCGCACTAACTGTTCAATCCAGTTTCCTTGGTCATCTAGGAGCTCAGATACATATCGTAAACGGCTATTTCCGCGCCCACTCAGGACCTTCCCATAGGTCTTTCGAGGGATCCAACTATCTCGCCATATTCTGATACTTCTTCCGTTCCCTACTCGCCAAATGGTACCTTTCTTCAACAACTCCAACCCGTATGTGATTGCAGACCAAGAAGGAGAAGGATTTCCAGTAAACACAGTGTCTAGAAGATTACCATTGGGATAGTACCGGGCCTTAAGAACACGTGAGCATAGACTGTCAGGGTACGCGATGAGCCGCCAAGCTTGGCGAGCCAGCAATGCCTGATTAAAGATCCTCATGTCTCGAAACCCCATGCCGCCCTGTTGTTTGGACCGGATCAACTTGGTCCAGCTTACCCAATGCATTTTACGTCTTCCTTTTTCCACTCCCCACCAATAATCTCGAATCAACTTCGTTAGTTCATCACAAACAGAAACTGGCAGCTTGAAAACCCCCATCACATAAGCTGGGATTGCTTGCGCAACCGCCTTAATTAGAACCTCCCTTGCACTTTGTGATAGTAAGCTATCGCCCCAACTCAAAAGGTGCTTACAGAGTCTAGCCTGCAGGTTTTCAAAGCGGCCTTTATGCATACGTCCCTCAGGTGTGGGCAGACCCAAATATCTGTCTTCAAAATCAGCACGTTGAACCTGCAGAATTGTGCGGATGGCCTCCTGGTCTTCAGTTGGGCAAGCATCACTGAATATAATGGAGCACTTAGCAGGATTTAATAGCTGGCCCGTACCTCTGGCATAAGAATCTAGAGTACTTTTGACTCTTTGAGCTTGATTCGCCGTAGCTCTGAAAAACAGGAGGGTATCGTCTGCGAAAAGCAAATGTGAAATTCCGGGAGCCCTTCGACATACCTTCATTGAAGAAATATTATTGAGATCCACCTCATGTTTCAACAGGGTTGACAAACCATTCGCCACAAACAGGAACAAAAACGGAGAGAGAGGGTCTCCCTGTCTTAGACCGCGTGTAGGAGAAAATGCTTCCAACAAGGTTCCATTGAATTTGACTGAATATCTCACCGTGGTAACACATGCCATGATCCACTGTACCCACCGATGAGAGAACCCCATTTTATGCAGTGTAGTCTCCAAGAATGACCAATCAACTCTGTCATAAGCTTTTGATAAATCAAGTTTGTAAGCACAAAATGATGAATTAGGATTAGTGCTATGCTCCATAAAATGCAAACACTCGAACGCCAAAAGGGCATTATCTGTGATCATCCTCCCTGGAATGAAGGCACTTTGGCTCTCAGAAATAAGATCACCAAGAAGAGGCCGCAACCTATTAACCAAGCATTTAGCCACCACTTTGTATAAAACATTACATAACCCAATTGGACGATAGTCTTTTAATTCAATTGGATTATCAATTTTCGGAATGAGGACAATAGAGGTATCATTGACTCCCTCCGGCATCACACCTGTGTTAAAAAATATCCTCGCAGCTCTGATAATATCCACTTTCAACAAATCCCAATTACGCTGGTAGAAACGTGCAGGAATACCATCCGGCCCCGGTGCCTTAATAGGACCGATCTGAAAAAGGGCATCCGAAATTTCTTCATCTGAGAAATCTTTACACAAAGACATATTCATTTGTACTGTCACCTGTTCTGGGATCAAGGAAGTAATGGCCTCGCGATTTAATGACGGGTCCCTAGTGTAGAGGGACTTGAAATAAGACACGGCCATCCGTTGCATGTCAGTTGGTACAGTCTGTATCACCCCATCGTCATCCCGGAGTTTGGAGATTTTGTTGCGCCGGGCTCGCCAAACCGCTTTCTGGTGAAAGAATTTGGTATTGCGATCGCCCTCTTTAAGCCAATCAACACGTGAGCGTTGAAGCCATAACATTTCCTCCCTATACAACACTTCATTCATCTGATCCGTGGTGGCCCGAATTTCATCTCTTGAAGCATCTGACTCATGCAGCCTTTTCAGCTTATCACGTAGCCGCGCTAGTTCTCTTGTGACATTGCCAAATTTACGCCGACCCCATGCATGCAGCTGCTGAAGCATGCCTTGCATACCAGCACTAACCGAACCCAAGTCAGTCAACGATCCTAGACCTTTCCAGGCATTATCAATAGTTTCCTTCAGCGCCGGATCACGTTCCCAAAATATTTCGTATCGCATGATTTTTGCTTGCTGGAAGGGCTGCACCTCCTTCTCCAATGAAAGCAGCAATGGCGCATGATCAGAGCAAGGCGATACCAGGTGCACCACCTTGGACTCTGAAAAAATATCTCTCCAGCTGTTGTCAGCAACAACACGATCCAGACGGACCCGTACATTACGATGACCTGCACGTCCATTGTCATAAGTGTAGGGTAATCCCGAAAATCCAATGTCATTTAGTTCACAGACTTGTAAGCAATCTCTAAAAGCAGCCATCTGGGCTTCAGCTCGCAAACACGCCGAGAAGTGCTCGTACTGCCACAGTGCCTCATTAAAATCGCCTAGGACAACCCACGGAAGGGTCGAAGTACTCCGCAGCTGTGAAAGGTAAGACCACATGCGGTGCCGATTTTCCACGCGTGGCTCGCCATATACAAAAGTGACATGAAACATCGGTTCATTTGCTGTCACCCGGATGTTAGTATCAATAAACCTTTCATTTTCCTCCAATATATTCACTTGAATCGATTCATTCCAAAACAAAGCCAGTCCACCACTCATACCATTGCTATCCACCCCTGAAAAACCTCTCAAGCCCAACCGGTTACGGAGACGACGAACCTTATCTGCTTTTTGCCTAGTCTCCGAGAGGAACACAATTTGGAAACCATGAGCCCTTAAGAGGGCAGTAAGGTCACGAACTGTCGCGGTGTTTCCTATGCCACGACAGTTCCATATTAACCAATTCATTGGACCCGGCGGTCACCCTCTAGGGATGCCGCCGATGCACTAGAATTTCCAGACAATGATGTACCATCATCAAGCTTATGCCTCTTCTTGTCCTTGACCACAGGGGCAGTCTCTGTGGCTATATTTGGACTTTGGGAGCCATCACCAGTCGTAGTTCGATAAGTCAATGCCAACGGATTGCTAGGTAATTCTGGCTCCTTATCAAAAGCTAGTCGTTTTTTCGCGTTCTTCTCGGCCTCCGTCATGACGGTGTCCTTGTTTTTAACTGGACTAGAAGCCGTGTCACACAAATCCTTGTCCACAGTATTGCTTTGGCGTTCCGGGTGAACGCGCCAATCAACAAACTTCCCTCCGTCACGGCCAAAGCCCTCAGCCAGGTATCCCCTACCACGACCCTGCATGCTCTCCATGGGGTCGCCACGGCCACCGGTATGTGACGGTACACCCCTGCCACCTCTAAAGCCCCCACGAGCTATGCTAGAACCACGACCACGGCTAGGTAAAGCATGTATCCAGTCCCCAAATTTGAGATCCTTATCCTCGAACACTCCAATGCCACACTCCTTATAGACATGCCCGATTAGACCGCAAGCGAAGCAGAGCATACCCAATTTCTCGTACTTTACAGCAAAGACTGATCTCTTACCCGCAAGTGAGATCGAAACAAATCTGGTCAGAGGCTTACGTACATCATGCATGATTCTAACACGAACGAAATCACCTCTGAATCCTCCCGCAGGCAGCATCTCCACAACTTTCACCTCCCCGGCTTGACGACTGACCAGTTGTTTCACCACCGGCTCTTTCCTATATGCTTCAGGGATTTTGTGTACTTGGATCCACACAGCCATAAACTCTAAATCAACCAGGTCTGGGTCTGAGATCCCATCATACGGCGCTATGATCACAGCCCAATCACGGAACCACCAGGGACCCCGTTCCGTCACCTTCTCCCAATCGCCAAGGCAGAAGCATTGGATCACAAATCTGTTTGTGCCCACCGGACGGATTGAAATTTCCCTCGCTGGGTTCCAAGCAGCCCTCATCTGCAGGAAGAACGCATCATGGCTGAAGCCCTTACCACAATGGACCCGGGCAACCGCAAGCCAGCGAGTACTTGCCTCCAGGTCCACATCTGTATCCTCAATGATCAGATCATCGAACTCATCTTCACCAATGTCCAAACGATCAAACATGGAATTTATGCCGCCGCCTTGGGGAATCTCCGAACTGGCTGCAGCCTCTTCAGATCCTTCCTCAAGCGGCACCTCTTTGCTTGGACTAACAGGATCTGCATCTCCTTTCTTGCGCCCGAGACCATCGTTGGTAGAAGATCGCACATCCGACATGGCGACAGCACCACAAAATCCTAGCACCTGCCGTGAAAGAACACACGCCGGACGAGAAGACCTAGGTCCGCCCTTAAAGCCGGCAAGGTCGAACACGCAGGAGGGGGATTGGGGCCGGAGACGGTTGGAGATTGCCGGGTATGGATCGAAGTCGGGAAGGAGATTGGAAACTCGCCTTCAGGATCGCCTGAGGGAGGACGGGAACCCTAGGGGTACGAAGTGGGTGCGTTGCACGTGCTCCGTATGCGTGGTGGGGATGGACGGTGGGGATCGATGTCGCCGTATGATTGGCTTGCGCAGCGCTCACATACGACATGCCTTCCCGCTCCAGCGATCGACCGACCGGTAACTACACACTGCAGCCTGTAACTTGTACGTTCGCATGTAGTACTCCGTATCGGCGTACATCGCGTAATTACATGACAGTTTGGAGAGAGAGAGAGACATGCATGTGTATAGCCTGTTGCAGGTTTGTCAATTACTACTCCGAAGTTGTGTAATTTTTTTTAAGAAAAAAGTCTAAATGAAACGTTGAACTCCTAATCCCGGAAGTTGGCACTCCAAACTTATCGATCCCGGTCTATTTTAAACCCTGTATAGGTTTTGCACTTCAGAATATTTTAAAAAAAAATTATTACTCTCGCTGACAGCACTAGCCCACTTGTCATGATTATCTTCTATCCCCAATTCATCTTTCCGTGGTCAATTTTCTCCTTCCGCACACGGCTCAGTCGCGCCCGTACGTGCGTCCACACGCATACCTGCTGTTCCCGGCGTGCTCAAGCGAGCCATGGCAGCTCCTGCGTACGCGCAAGCCAAAATCCATCTTTTTATGTTGTCTAACATTTTGTTTGATCTATATTATATATTACCAAAAATTTGAGTGTGAACGAGTGGCTCTCTGGCGCACACC
Organism: Alopecurus myosuroides; assembly: GCA_028641055.1. Lineage (NCBI taxonomy): Eukaryota > Viridiplantae > Streptophyta > Magnoliopsida > Poales > Poaceae > Alopecurus > Alopecurus myosuroides. The sequence continues at coordinate 469,531,094 of CM054059.1, forward strand.
CTACAGGATACTACTCCCTCCGTTCTAAAATAGATGACTTTCACTTTTTCATATATGTATGTATAGACACTAAAACATGTCTAAATACATGCATATATGGACAAATGGAAGTCATCTATTTTGGAAACGGAGGGAGTACATGACAATGTGTGCTGCTATTTTGCAAAGATGGCGGCAAGTCTGGATAGCACCGTCATGGGCAGCGCAGGTGAACGTGAGAGATCTGAAAAAAATATGGATACGCCATGTGTGCCCAAGTGGTAAGTGAGAGTAGCATGTTCCCGGGATTAGGAGTTTAGGGTTCATTTTAGCTTTGGCCTACATGTCTAAGGTTTGTTTTGGTCCTTTTCCATTTTTTTACTGCTCCTGCGGTCGTGCCTCGTGGGGATGCATGGGCTACCAGTGCACTCTCGCGGCGACAAACGAGGTTCTCCCCCCATTAATTTTTTTCAGACCAATTATATGTACACAAGCCGGAAGAAAGTCTGATCTTTGTCTCGGCTTAATTGTTGCTGGATGAGCATACAGTCTACAGACCACAGATGATGGCTATGTGTTTCAACACCAGCCTTGGGTTACTTGCGGTGGCGGGAGAGTAGTCAGTGAGCACGTTCATACGTATTTTTTGCAACGTCAGCTCGGCCGATGCCTCCATCGATCAGAAGTTCAAGACACACGCGCGATCCAAATTTAATAACGAGCGTGTGGCGACGGCGACCTAGCAGCTACAGTCCAAGGCGTTTTGCTGCCTAGCCATTCCTAGCTCCTTGCTTAAATTCGTTCCCGGGGCCCCACCCCCCACGGAGACGGAGGGTAATCTATGTCATGTGCAATGCTCCGAGCCTCCGACGCCCATATGGCCATATGCGTGCATGGGGTCCAAGGCGTGTCGTGTCGTCGCCCCTTTTTCAGTTAGTTGCCCTTTCTCTTTTCTCCTCCCCCAGAAGGACGTCGGCGTGGCTTTACCTCGTTGCCGTTTCCACTCTCGCTGCCGGTGGGGCCGTATCCGAGCGCCATCGATCGCATCGCAGGAGATGTTTTTCCCGTTCCCACGAAAAACAAAACGCAAAGAGAGGGGGAAAAAAAACAAAGAGAAAGCGCGACGAGAGGACGTAGAGCCCACAGGCCACAACGTAGAGTGGATAAACGACGACGAATCCTCCGCTCCGGCCGGCCGGCCGGCCGCCCGGGGCCCGGTCCAAAAATGCGCGGTGCTTTTGTTGCTGGCGTGGCCGCCGATCGCACCACCAGAAACAGGCAGACAGCCCGGCGCTCCGCTCGCCCGTCCCGCGTAGCACCAAACCGTGCATGTCATCGCGGTTAAGGTACGTGCAAATTCCAAGCCGAGCAAATATTGACACTGACACGACACGCCTAATTATCCAACTCGTCACTCGTAGCGTCGACACGCAATTTACACGGTAAGTTTTTACGATGTAACACTACATCGGCGGAAGTGAGGGCGATGTGACAGCGCGTGCACGGCGGTACTTTTCTTGGACATGCGTGCGTGGTAATAGGAGTTTGCCGTACGTTCCGGTACTCATGTTCCGCTCGGTACGTATGGCTGACGGGTGATGGAGTAGGACGTTTAATTATGATGTTGTTTTAGTTTCGAGGACGAAACGGCATCAGATCTTATTTCGTTCGGAGATGTGTATGTATGTACGGACCGCGCCCGGCCTCGTGTTTCATGCACGCATATGCGTGATGTGTGTCCTGGGTCGACGCTGATCGAAACCGTAATCTCGGAGTCATTCGTACGTATGTGTGGGCAGGGGACGAGTGTGACACTCGATCCATCATGGCGGTGTGGGGGTGATCGATCGAGACAGTCATCATGATGTTTGTGCACACGAGTACTATGTACACATTTAAAACTAGGACACGGATCGAATGTGTACGCATTTACATTACATGTATAGACCCACGGTGAACTAGTCATCACTGGCTTGGATCTTGAGATCGCCAAATTAAAGTTTGTTTCTTAACAAAGATGGATCCTGATATATAGCTTCCGTCAATTCACAACGGTGACGCTAGTCGCTAATTTTTTGCACATAGGACTCTAGACCAAAGTTTTGAACTACACAATTAGGACCTAAAACGATTCTTCAGCACCGCCGCTGCCAGGGACTAGACCACTTGGCGCGGCGAGACGTCCATTAATTGTTTCACTGGTAGCTCCCAAGAGAACCACTAGAGAAACAACAACCATTTTTTATTACCATAATGATAGCGAGCCTTTATTGCAGCTGATGCTACTAAATCTGCTGCTTTTTTTTTCTCAACAATTAAGAAACATTTTTCATGACTTGTTGCACCAAACACTAAATCGCAAGATTCTGAAAAAAAAAAGGAGTTGTTCTAGCGAGATTTATAATATGAGCACCTTTGCGCTTTGCCAAAATGTAAGGGGCCATTTTCAGATTCCATTTCTTAATATCATGACCAAAATAAACTCAGTCTAGCGTCTCTTTCAAATTAACACTCCAATATCTTCTTGTCATTTTTTTCCACCATTCCGTTTTCTTTTCCTTTTTTCATTAAGATTTTTTTTTCTTTTTGAAGATTAAGAAAGATCCGAAATAACTGGAAATAAATAATAGGTGTTCCGAAGGAATCTTCTGGGAGTTGGCCATTGATACATCATATAAACATTTAATAACTATCTTTTGTAGCTCCGTAATGTTTCAGTTTATATTCCTACATATTGTCTAGATATATCAAGAGAGATCTACGGTCTAATAAGGATACTATGAAATATTTACTCATTAGGTGGTGGGGGGGGGGGCATCGAGCTTCAAGAAATTGTGGACGATCTTATCAAAACACAAATGTATAACTCCCCAGGAATTTCAATTGCTCTGATATCAACTTTGGTTCAAGCTTCCTCAGCCCGTTTTCATCAATGGACTCCTGACGACTACGAAGGAGTGTGCTTCGTTCGACACATTCCTATCTCTATATCTATTTCTATGGTGTTTGGGTTTTGCAAAACTCCATAGACATAAAATGCTATCCCCACTCCAACGAGGAAAGAATTTTTACCAAAAATTTATTGTGATCTTTCTGTTCAAATACCAATTAATTCAGAAACAACATCAGATCTGATTTCATTTGGAAATGCATGGACCGCGCCCTCATGTTTCATGCACGCACGCATATGCGTGATGGTCTTGGACGTTGATCGCAAGCGTAATCTCGGAGCCATTTGTACGTATGTGGGGGACGAGTGTGGCACTCGATCGATCATGGGGTTGCGGGGATGATCACGACATTAATCATGATGTTTTGCACGAGTACTATGTACACATTTTAAACTAGGACACTGACTACCTACACATTTACATTACTTGTATACACCGCGGTGAAATAGTCATCACTAGCTTGGATCTTGAGATCGTCAAATGAAAGTTTGTTTTTAACAAAGATAGATCCAGATAGCTTACGTCAATTCACAATGATGATGCTAGTCGCTAAATTTTTGCAAAGATTTTCCTAGACCAAAGTTGCGAACTACACATTTGGGAGCTAGAATGATTCTTCACTCCACCGATGGCGGGGACTAGACCACTTGGCACGACGTGACGTCCACTAACTGTTTCTCTTGTCGCTCCCGAGAGAACAAACATAGAAATGAGTGAAATCCGAGCTTAAACCTTACCGCCTCCCCATGTGGATTAAGACCAGGAATGCCGCTCTTCGGCAAGAAGATACGGGGAATGAAGGTCGTCCACCAGGAGAAACTGTCCCATCGCCGACACCACTGCTTCTCCACTTTGCGTTCCAGATTGATCCTGGACCTATTTGCTCCTCCAGGACAAGTTGTGGGACTCAGCTTTCCCATTTTCAACATATGGGACTAAACTGCACATCTTGAACGAGTTGTGGTATCTCCCATGCGTATAGCTCTTGTTTTTAAACAAAGATGGATCCCGATATATATCTTCCGCCAACTCACAACGGTGATGCTAGTTGCTTTAAATTTTTGCACAGACCGAGGACTCTAAACCAAAGTTTTGAACTACACAATTGGGACCTTCGAGGCAGCACCGCCGCTGCCGGGACTAGACCACTTGGCGCGGTGAGACATCCATTAATTGCTTCTTTGGTCGCTCCCAAGAGAACCAACAGAGAAACGAGTGGAATCCGAGAACCACTTTTTATTAACATAATGACAACGAGCCCTTATTGCAGCTGATGCTACTAAATCCGTTGCTCCTTTTTTTACCAACAATTAAGAAACATTTTTCATGACTTGTTGCACCAAACACTAAATCACAAGCTTCTGATAAAAAACGGAACCGCTCTAGCGAGATTTATAAAATGAGAACCTTTGCGCTTTGCCAAAATATAAGGGGCTATTTTCAGATTCCATTTCTTAATATCATGACAAAAATAAACTCTTGTTTCTATCACCTTTTTCAAATTGATGTTCCAATATCTTCTTGTCGTTTTTTTCACACTTCCTTTCGGTTTTATTTTTTTCATTACGGGATTTCTTTTCTTTTTGAAGATTAAGAAATATCCGGAATAGTTTGAAATGAATAATAATTATTCTGAAGGAATCTTTTGAGAGTTGGCCACTGATACATCATATAAACATTTAATAACTATCTTTTGTAGCTTCATAATGTTTCAGTTTGTATTCCTACCTATTGTCTGGATATACCAAGAGAGATCTACGGTCTAATGAGGCTACTATGAAATATTTACCTCATTGGGGGGGGGGGGGGGGGAGGGGATCGAGCTTCAAAAAGTTGTGGACAGTCTTATCAATACGCAAATGTATAACTCCCTAGAAATTTCAGTTGCGCTTATATCCATCACTGTAGGACTTGGGTTCAAGCTTCCCCAGCTCCTTTTCATCAATGAAATCCTGACGTCTACGAAGAAGTGTGGTTTGTTCGACAAATTTCTACCTCTATATCTAACTCTGAGGTGTTTGTGTTTTGCAAAAATCCATAGACACGTAGAAGAGAAATGATATCCCAGCTCCTACCAAGAAAGTACTTCTACCAAAAGTTTATTATGACCTTTTTTGTTCAAATAACAATTAATTTGGAAACATCGTTAGATCTGATTTTATTTGGAAATGCATGGACCGCGCCCTCATGTTTCATGCATGCACGCATATGCGTGATGTGTCTTGGACGTTGATCGCAACCGTAATCTCGGAGCCATTTGTACGTATGTGGGGGACGAGTGTGACACTCGATCGATCATGAGGTTGTGGGGATGATCACGACAGTAATCATGATGTTCTGCACGAGTACTATGTACACATTTAAAACCAGGATACTGACTACGTACACATTTACATTACTTGTATACACCACGCTGAACTAGTCATCACTAGCTTCGATCTTGAGATCGTCAAACTAAAGTTTGTTTTTAACAAAGATAAATCCATATAGCTTACGTCAATTCACAACGGTGATGCTAGTCGCTAAATTTTTGCAAAGATTACCCTAGACCAAAGTTTCAAACTACACATTTGGGACCTGGAATGATTCTTCGCTCCACCAATGGCGGGGACTAGACCACTTGGCACGGCGTGACGTGCACTAATTATTTCTCTGGTCGCTCCCGAGAGAACGAACAGAGAAATGAGTGGAATCCGAGCTCAAACCTTACAACCTCCCCATGTGGCTTAAGACCAGGAATGCCGCTCTTCGGCAAGAAGATACAGGGAATGAAGGTTGTCCACCAGGCGGCACTGCTCCATCACCGATGCCACAGCTTCTCCGCTTGCACTAGAGGTGATGAGATCCAACCTAATCACCAAAAGATGAAGCTCCATGCCTTGTCAGCTCAGCTTCCACCACAAAGACAACAATAGGAGAGGAGAACAAGATGAAGCTCCTCTAGAAAAACTGGAACCAAGGTGGGATTATTTAGGGAGTCCTCGGCTCTGCCTTTGCTGTTTGCGAGCCATCAATGGAGCAGCAAACACAACAGGGAAGCCGCCACTAGACACAAACCGGGGCTCACACGCACTGGTAGCACGATTTTGCTCGGTATCAGTATCATGCCAAACACCCGGGGGGGGCACCCCTCCATCCCCATTCTAGTCAGTGAAGCCGCCGGAGAGGGAGGAGAGAGGAGCCAGGAAGGAGAAGGAACTATGGACACTCAAGGGAGGGGCAAAGAGGGAGAGGAAAAGAGAGTACCGTGTTCATTAAATTAAAGTAATCATGACGTTTGTGTGTGGGAGAGTGCATAATGTTGGGAGAACCAGAGACACTGATTATTCATTAATGGAGATAAGGACATTTAACGCGATCTAAAAAATACCCAAAGACATCAGTGTATAACTTCGACACCACTTGTATACTAACTCACGGATCTTTGCTCATGTCTAAAGGAAACATATGCATAACCATTTATGGAGCATAGATGATAATTATGAGAATGTGTGTCCTATGCATAGAAGCTCGCACCAAGGGGGGTGGGACAGTTTCTCTTCTAGGGAGAGAGCTCCTAAGGACATCTCCTACGGGGCTGCTCAAATCCGGACCCAATTTATCCGGATTTTGTCTATTTGAGCAGTCGTCCGGGATGGTGTCCGCGCGTATTTGGTCCCTGCACCCTACGGGGCTCCTCATTTAGTGGCCCGGGCCCTATTTTTTCTAAGTTTTTGGTTCCAATGGATACTTTGAGATTAAAAACAAACACAATACTTTAAATAAAATACGAGTCATTTATTATAAATTTGACCGTTCAATAAAGACACAAATAAGTCTTAATAAAAATTATGAAGTTCAAATAAGCACAACCGAATAAAAACTCTACTGGTTTCCTACGAAGTTCCAGATGGGTTGAACCAAATCATCCCGAAGTGTAAGGTGGGTGTACTGATCACGCAACTCGTACTGGAAGTCGATGAATTCCCCAAATGTTACCACTCCTGGCTGGGGCTCCACATTCTCATCCTGAAATAACCAGTTCTCGTCGTAAACGCTGTCATCTCGCTCATCCTCTATGATCATGTTGTGCATGATCACACAAGCAGTCATCACCGACCACATAACCTCCGGGCTCCATGTTCTAGCAGGGTGCCGAACAATAGCCCATCGAGATTCAAGCGCACCAAAAGCACGCTCCACATCCTTTCGGGCACTCTCCTGCTCTTGGGCAAATCGTTTCCTCATCTCACCTTGAGGATTGGAGATGTTCTTCACAAAGGTAGCCCACTGGGATAGATACCATCAGCCAGGTAGTATCCCTTTGTGTAGTGGTCGCAATTGATATCATAGCTCACCTCGGGGGAGTTGCCTACGGCAAGTCTGCCAAACACCGGAGAGCGCTGGACCATGTTGATATCATTGTGTGAACCTGCCATGCCGAATAAACGAGTGCCAAATCCACAGATCATGCGAAGCAACTGCCTCGAGAATAACCGTGCACTCACCAACATGACCCTTGTACTGCCCCTGCCAACCAAATGGGCAGTTCTTCCACTCCCAGTGCATACAATCGATGTTTCCAAGCATCCCAGGCCACCCTCTGCTCTCGTTGATCGACAACGGTTGCTGAGTATCGGCAACCGTTGGTTCCCTCAAGTACTCCGGGCCAAATACCTGAACCACAACTTCACAAAACTTGTACATAGACTTGAGGCATATGGATTCACTCATACGCAAGTATTCATCAACCAGATCACCAGCTACTCCATATGTGAGCATCCGAACTGCCGCGGTGCATTTTTGATAAGAAGAGAAGCCAAGCTTACCGGTGGCATCTGGCTTGCACTTGAACCAATCATCAAAATCGAGCACCCCGAGTCGAATGCAGTTGAACAGGTCCCTTTTCATCCGAAAACGGCGCCGGAATAGCTTTGTCGTGTACACCGGATTGGTTGGATGGAAGTAGTCCTTGTACAGCTGGGCATGGCCGGCTGCTCTATCTCTGTCCAAGGTCGGCGCAGGGACGGGAATGGACCCTCTGAACACCGGCCGCATCCTTGAGATGTGGTCATTGACCACAAGAGTGGCAACGAGGATGTCGCTCTCGTCCTCGGAATCAGACTCCGACGAGGAGGAGTACATGATCACGTTGTTGAAGAAGAACTCGTCGTCGCTGTCCGTCATTTTTGGGCCGAGGTCGGACAAGGCACACGGACGAAAACCTTGTGTGCGTCCCGTGGGGGTGGGAGGTGGACCGGGCGGTAGACAGGCCGACGAAACGCCTGCGGGACCGGCAGCGGCGTGGGTGAGAGGTAGAGGGCGGAGGGGGTGGTCGACGTGGCCGGTGGGGGTCGAACGGCGGTGGGGGTCGCCAAATCGGCGAGCCAACGGCGGTGAGGTAGGTCGGGGGCGACGCGAGGTGGAAGGAGGGTTCGCTGTGCGCGGGCCAGGGGAAGGAGTCCGCTGGACACTTTGTTGTCCACGGGGCTGCTCAAATCTGGACCAAATTTGGTCTGGGTTTGAGCATCCACGGACAAAAAAAAACGGACCGTTGTCCGTATGAGCAGCCCATAGGGGTCTGGTTTTGGCCTAGCCTGATCATAACGGACCGGTCCGGGGCGATTGAGCAGCCCCGTAGGAGATGTCCGAAAAAAGGGTAGTAGAAAATCAACATGCGAGGACACCAATACTTTTATGTGGGAAACCACTCAGTTTATTACAATTTCTTCTCTAGAAAGTACTATTTTTTTGAACAAAGAGAGGGGTCAAAGACCCCAAAGCTGCGTGTTACTGAATGGGGTGGGTACAAATTACATCCCAGTCCTTGGCAAGTCTTGCACTAAAGACCCTAACATTCGAAAAAAGGACTGGAAAAATACATTGCAGACCCTGGACCCAGAAAAGAAACGCGATCAAGTCCCTGGTCTTCTCCACCACCGCATCGCCAGCGTCCTCCAGGTCAAGGGCACCGAGGACGGAGCACTTGCTCGAAGCTCTCCCAGACCAGCGATGAAACTCAGCCGCCAGCAGCCGGACTACATGCGGGGACGCACCACTTGCACGAAGAACGGCGTCGAGCCCTGACAACTGAGCCAACAGGCCTCCCACACGGAGGTTGAAAGCAGGCCACTCACCTGGCCTTGATACGCGGAAGCAACTCCGGCTTCGCGTGTTGAGCTCATCGGTGTAGCAACAAACCAAGCTCCCATCTACGAGAATAGAAGCAGCAGCAAAATCAGTCCTCCGTCCCTCGCCACCATGGCCGGCCAACAGAAGAACAACCGCTGCAGCTTCAGGAATCACAGAGGGGAGCTGAGAGCGCTCCAGATTCAGAGCACCTTCCTCGGCCTTATGAGAGAAGGAGAACTCCACCGCCGTCTTCTGCAGATCCCACCCCCACCGCGGGAGCCTGAGAGCAGAGAGCAGCAGCAGCAACACCGCGCAGTCGAGGGCCGGGCTCACCTGCGCAGAAGTCCTCAACGGCAGAACGCCGACTGCAGAACACAAAGTCAAACGACGAAAACGAAGCCCTAAACTACTTCTATACAAGCAAGGAAGGGGCCGGCACCCTACATCATCGCCACGCGAGCTAGCGCGAGCACTAGCAGCGGGGATGGCCGGGAAACGGGAGCGGCGGCGGCGGACTCTCGACGGGGGCGGGAGGTGGGGAAAAGAAGAGTCCACCTCGGTTAACCTCCCTCTAGAAAGTACTAGAGGGTCTCATACATCAATATCTTAGATGGAACAAGATTTCCGGCACAAGACAAAGTAATGCATTTAAACTTCACAACTTGGTGGGTTTAGGGTTTAGGGAATGAGACAAAGTAGCTTAGGTCTTAAGATCTTGAAAGTCACCGTACGTACGTCAGGCCGTACGCAGTGAAAACGTAAGGATCTATCTATCGACGTGAGCTGGTGTGCAGTTGCACGGACTGGGTTTGGGCCATGCACGGAGCTAGGTACCGGCCGATCGAGCGGGCAGACTGGATTGGATCCCGTGGAGACAAACCGCACATGCAGCGCCCGGTACTTGAGATGCGGCTAGCTAGCTAGCTAGCGCGTGCAGGTGCGGCAGCAGCAGTAGGCATGCGGCGTACCAGCAACGGTACGCTCCGTGCACGTACGCGCCCGATCCACGTCACGTCACGCTCATTCAGTTATTGCGCCGGAACGAACGAGCGACACGCGCGGCCGTACGTGTACGCGCGTGCATTTACGGTGTTGCGCGTACCGTACGTAAGGGCGCCACGTACGGCACGCTCGTACGTCGCTCGTGTGTCTGTCGGGCCGGCCGCCCAGTCGCGCGCCGCCGCGATCGCACCGTGGTGCGTGTAGCGCAACTCCGTCTAGATCCCCCGCCGGCCATGCACGGCCGGGGAGCGCGCGCGTGCGGACGCGCCCGGCCGCCGGCATCGCCGAGCTCTGTCGAGCTCCCGGCCGCGTGCTGTGTCCTGGGTCGGGTTGCAGACTTGCAGTGTCACGCACTTTGGCTGCATGCGCGCGCGTCACGACCTGCGCATACAAGTTACAACATGGCCCCGTACGTGGCCTCCCTGGGCTGGGCGGCACGTGGATCCCGTCAGCGTCGACCGGGCCACGCCGTGCCAGGCTGATCCGCGTGCGCGCCCCGGCTGGATCGGCCACCCCTGTGCGCTTGCTGTGGCGTGCGTGCGAGCGAGGGCGCGTCGAGATCGACCCCGTACCGTGCGGTGGGCACTGGGCAGCGCATGTGCGCATCCTGGGAGGCCACGATGGCCGCTCCCTGCATGTTACTCGCCGAAAGCTGCGGCTCATTCCGTTTCCCTGTCGGTTCTGTCGTCACACCGCCGTGCCGCGACTACTCCTGTCACGCGAGTCCTGTGCCAACGACTACATGGACATCGACGTGAATTTTTCTTTTACCAGTAGTATCGATCTCGCTCTTGTTTTACTCGAAGACGATCGACGAACAAAAAAGATCAGTACTAGGCAACTTATTTCTAGCTAGGTCGTAAGTATTTTCTTCTTCACCACCGTTACAGACCACATGCCATTTCCTTTTCTTCAGGTTTCAGAGCATCCCATGATGCCCAAAGCTCCCATTGGCCATTGCAGAACTAGTATAGTCCCGTATGAAAAAGAACTAGGATAGTCTCCAGAGCCTCGGTCGGTCGTCAGGTGTGACGCAGCAACCGTGACGGCATACGTACACCTAGGGTTCCCCCAGCTAAGCCATCATGGCTTAGGACCATGTACCATTAGAGCAAACAACAAAATACCATCATGCAGAACAGTACGTATCTTTCATCATCATCGCGCCAAATACAGACACAGTGAGTCGCGATTAGTCAACATCACCAACTCGACCAGTCTCAACTATTTCTTCAACTTTAGTTACAACTTATTATTCGTTACTGCTATCAGGTACTCCGTCTAGGGAGTAGTTATTAGTTACAAAATGAATGGTTCAGTTAGCAAAGGGCTGTTCTGCTTACACCAGTGGCAGCACATGAATGCAAAATTGCTAATGAGATCGCTGTACAGTGCCCCTTGGATCATTTTCACCCAGCAGGCATCAGAATTCACAGCAGGCACCCATAATTGGTCAAGGGGTCCTGTAATGAGATTACCTTTTTTTTGTTTTTGTTTTGCCTGTCCACATCTTCAATGGCTTCACAGTAAACCCTGCCACCCGGCCTTCAAAAGAGGAATGTACATAATGGCTGCTGCGCGCAATGTAAACCTACATTTTACATGCTACCGCGAGAAGCTATATGCCGATACACCCACCAGTACTACATATGCATTTGCGCAGCCATCAGAGCAGAACCAGGTCAGTTTCATCACCTCGCTACAGCTGCAAGCTCAGATCAGAATACCCTGGGCTCTCCAGATAACCTTTGGAAGGGGCAGCAAGGAGCTGAAAAGGAAACCCCGGTGCAAAGTGCCTGTCCGATGATCTATCATGTAGGATGCAGTTGATGCAAAAGAATAAGTTCCAGATAATCCACCCAGATCCTAGCCAACTGCACTCCACCAGTCAGGTGCTGCCGGGTAGCCCACCATATACTGCGGCATGGGTTGTGAGTGAAACGAGTCGCCAACGTACATACTCTTTGGCAGCTCTGATGGCCCAACAATGGTCATTGTCAGCTCTGAATGTGTACACTTCACCGTTCCGTAGACATCATTGACGACATTTTCCATGAAATCTTCTTTCAGAAAGTCAATATCGATGAGGGTGTCTGCCTGAGAGATGAGGCCCCAGTGGTACACAATGTTAGGCTTGACGACTGTATGGTCAACTTCCTGTGACGAATCTGGATCACACTCGATGCCATTACTTTCCAGCTGCAAGGAACACAGGTACAAACCATTCATAGTTTCAGTAAAGGGATAGTTGAGTTGCATGAGTATGAAAGAAACAACAAAACGACTACACCACACAAACCTTGAGAATAAGATATCGGAAGCGGGACTTAACCCATCCAGCCCAATCACTTAGTTCTTCAGAAGTTGGAGCACACAGAGCAACACGAAGAAATTGTTGATATCTTGTTGCATACGGGAAGGGTTCAAAAAGACATGTCCACTCATAATCAGGCCTCCACAAGTCCTGTACCAGCTATAGAAGAACTGCTTAGAGTTGATAAAAATAATTTCAAAGTATTCAATGTCATATTTACAATGGTCTACTAATACTTCTCAAGACGGGTCATGAAAAAGTTATCTATCACTGCTGAAAACTGAAACTGCACAAATATTTCAACATGAGTTGCACTATGTGCAGTTTTGTAGCATTCTTGTTAAGATGACAGACACGGAAAAATGCTTACAGGTACACTCACTCAAATGGTATTGTGAACTAAAACTTTAAATGACTATATCAGCGGGCTAAACCTATTGCGAATAGCCAAAAGTGAATGTGGTAAAATAAATTGATGTGAACAAGGAACATGAGATAGGTCTCATGTTGAAAGGTTCATATGCCATAGTAGTAGGTACAGTGGACTATTTGTACTCCCTCCGTTCCTAAATATAAGATGTTCTAGTTATTGTTCATGTTGACTAGGTACACACTAATATGAGTGAACATATATACTAAATGTTGTCTAGATACATATAGATATATGTGAATGTGGGAAATGGCTTAAACATCTTATATTTAGGAACGGAGGGAGTACTTCTGTATCAGGAAAAGAAAACTAGAACAAGCAAAGGTGCTGAGAGGCACAGGCATGGAGAAAAGATCTGGAGTATTGGCATAGAAATATCAGAATATGTTGGTTTATGGCATAAGTGAATTTCACAAATCTTAGTTACGCATCACCATACTAATACATAAACGCTAATAATGCTTTCAATAGATGACTAAACGTCCATACCAAATAGAATTTAGATGAAAGCTCATTTTAAAACAATTAAACAAAATCTCCGGATCACATGAAGGGGAAAAGGCATCGATTTCGGAATTCTGACTACCACGGTACCACCTGACTTAAAAAATCAGGAAGAATGCAACTACAAGTTGAAACTATCTCAATTGACTGACCTTGGTCAGAGCATAACCACGCAAAAGCTCTTCTCTGATCTTCCTGAACGTACTTTCCGTCATATTGGACACACAGAGCTCCGGTGGAGTACAAGGCATCACTATGGGCATTAAACACCCATCTGAACGCCTACATTTAGACGGCTGACCATGCAAATCTACTGGAGTTTCCCAAGGCCAGTGAGCAAAAATCTCAAAGAACATGGTGAACAGACCATTGACAGTGGCACTTGGATATTGCTTACAGACATATGCTGCAAGAATTGCTAAATGAATCCCAGCAAAGAAACCAAGCAGCTGAAAAATGGCACAAGACATGAAGCATTAGACCAGAGTATAGCTGAATAGTACTCCAATGAATCAGTAGCGCATATTACAGTATTACACAACATACATGGCAATGAAGTCCTCGCCTCCTAGCCCACAGTTTTATGCATCGCAACAGAACCTGGAAGTTCTGCATCATAATAATTGACAGATGAATTGTTAATAAAGTGAATTTAAGGTGAAAAAACAACAATTTGAAGTACTCTTGTGCAAACTTAGTAATGAGCAATCATACAGTCACGCATAAATCTAAGGAAACAAGAGCATGCTAAATAAGTACAGAGAAATAAGAATAAAGAGTTCAAGTAAATAAACTGAGAAAAAGTGTAGATTCAAACATGACTGTATGTCCCTGATGTACAATTATGCAGGGGACAAAAATATCACCTCTGCGTTCGGTACTAGCTGCACAATCTGCTCATTAACACGAACTCCAGACAAACTTCTCCAGCTCCGTGCATCAAGTCTACGAAGAAACTGAGGACTAGATGAATTTATAGCCTGCAAGAGCAAGTAATCTCATCAAAATACGGATTTTCTAATTTTACATAGTACCAAGTCTAAATGACAATGTAGTTTATTTTGTAAACATCACTGAAGGTGCAGAACCGAGAAGTGATTTAGAAGCATGACTGCAACAAAATAAGATGCTTTGGATGCAAGTTCTTTTGATCAAGGTAATTTCTTTGTAATTGTGTTTAACAAACAGAAAGTTGGTGACTTCATATAAGAATATGTGGAGTGTTCTAGGCCTGGTCAGAATGAATTCTCGAATGAGCGTTTTGGCTAAGAAAATATAACTTTCTACTGTGCTACTATCCCCAGGGACACATGATTTGTCGCTTTGTATTGTGATCAGCCTGACGAAAAGTTGTTCGAGTCATGCACATGTTGAAACTACAGGTAAGCAAACGAAGCAAAGTACAAGGTGTTCCTTTTTTTCTCAAAGTCGATGTTTTTTCAGGCTGATTTCAAGAAACAGCGAACACAAATGAGACAACGGCGTACAGTGCGCTTCACCTGAATAATACTCCCTCCCTTCCTAAATGTAAGATGTTTTAGCTCTTTACTACATTCACACATGTCTACATGTATCTAGACAACTTTTAGTGTATATATTCACTCATATTAGTCCACATCTAGACAACAAGAGCAGTAGCTAGAACATCTTATAATTAGGAACAGAGGGAGTAGTAAAATGATATTAGATGACCCAGAAGTTGTTTTTGTGAGGCCAGGGTCAAATTGTGGGGTTGATGTCAAGTAGTAAAACAAGTGAGAACTTCTCACATGGATAGTGAAGCTTGATGCTCATGATGAACAACATGGGTTATCTGATCTTTTGAATGTGGTGTCAGATATCAGGCACGATTAGTGAACATCTAAAGAGACGAGGAAACAGATAGACAGCATGCGGGGTGTAGAATGGATGCTAGCTGAGTAGCTGGTGACCCAAAACGCCAACACAGCGTTTTTCCACAGGATGGCAAATTGCCATAAAAGAGAACATTCTATCATGTGTCCTGAAGATGGATCAAACAGGAAATTGAGAATTATATTTCAACTGCACAGAACTTCATTCAGTTCTGAATGGCAGCCAGACACCAGCAAAAGGTATCAGAGACCCAGAATGTTTGGTGATTCTAATTGTGGGGTTTAAAGAGATTAAACAACAAGATGACGCCCTTAGTTCCTCAGATCAGAGGCACTTTGACTATCATTATCTACAACAATATCGTCCCGTTTGAATATCCGAGGTAGCTTTGAAGGTTCTTAGTAAGCTGTTCACTAACAAGTTCGCTCCAGTAGCTAAGAATGTGACTGTAACATAACAAGACAGGTTCCTTAAAGACAGACGTATTTTAGAAGAGTTGATAGTGCAACAAACTTGCCTCAACTGCATCAATAACGGGGAGCTGGGCATATGTAAGATCAACTGAAATTCCGCTGAATATGAATCGCATCAATGGAACCTTGGCATTTTCTACAGTCTGCAGTCCTGATATTTCCGGCCTGCGCTGAAGAATTTGTCGCAGAACAACAAAGAAGTGGTGCTGCAAGATCGACCTATGTTAGCATCTTAAGCAGGGTGAAGAAACATGAAACACAAATGACAATACTTACTGGCAAGGTTGCGATACAAGGACCAATACAGAGCGCATCGATGTCAGATTCAGGTCCATGAGCCTTAAAAACAAAACAAAAACCAGGTCAACAAACGCACGTCATTTATTGCATCATACGCGGTAACTAGATCAAATAGTAGGTGAATAAGTAGTATGTCACAAGTCGCGGAACTTACAATGCCACTTCCAATTAAGCTACAGAGACAAAGGAGCAGGCATTATAAACAACAGAGCGTTTGTGCTCCAGTTTGTGTGATCTACCTTCGTTTCAAAAGATGCTGGCTTAATTGCAAAAAAAGGTGTGAAATGTTCAACCTAGTAATTATTACAGACATGAAATTGTATAGAGCTGGAAATAGGGGATAATCCAAGCAATACGGTAGGCTTAACATAACTGTACATGATAACCCTGCAAAAATTCTACTCCTTCTTGCAAATAATCACACCACTTTTCTCCCAGTGTCACTCTTACCCCTAGCGTGTAAGAACCATAGGTCAGGACCGTAGCCGTCACCCGGCTTGGGGGCACCCTCTGCTCATAGCCCACTACCTTGGCCCAGTCCATCACTATCTGCGAGGGCAAGGGGTGCAGACACAACGAATCAGAATCTCCACTCCGGCACAAGTAAACGCACGCTGGAATATCGAATTTTTAATCCCGGAATCCCAGGGCCCGATTACCTTCTTGAGCTTGCGGATGACCACCTCCCTCGTCCTGTCCTCCTCCGGTGTCGGAACAGCACCCTCGTCCTTCAGGAACTATATGCCCCCAAGCGAAGCGAACACGAATTAGTTAAAAAATAGTCGGAATTGCCGCAGAAACCGGGGGAATTGGGAAGCATCATGAGCTCACCTGGACGAGGGAAAGGCTCCGGCGGGAATCCATTTCGAAGAGGTTGGGTGCAGGGAGCAGGAAGGCGTGCGGGACATAAGGAGCCAGATGGTGTCCCGCGGGCAAAGGAGGCGGCGGAGGCGGAGGCGGGGCGAGGAAGACGGGTAGGGTTTGGGGCACGGGAGCCCCGGGGGCGGCGTAGGCCCAAACTGGGAGCTCCGACGCCATTGCCGGCAGAGGATGATAGGCGGCGGCGGCGGTAGTCGGAGATATGGGGGAGACGGCGCTCGCCGGCGGCCACACCAGCGGCGGTGCAGACGAGAGGGGGAGGAGGGGCAGGGAAATTTTCCTCCTTTTCTCTCCTCGCTTTGTTTCTGAAGTTCGCTGGGGTTTTGTGGGGAGACGACAGAGAGGAATAGGAGAAGAGAAAGGCGGCGGCAGTTCATGTCGCGTGGGGGTGGCGTGCCGGGATGCAGCTGGGCCAGGCGTGTCAGTGTCAGAGAGAGCACCGTACGTTGGATCCGGGGCAAGGACAGCGGTGCTTCGGGAAACTTCCTGTCCTTCTCTTCCACCGGTAGCACGTCTTAAATTCGGGTCGGATTTTTCGTGCTTAAAAGAAATTCGGCTTTCCAAAACTAGTTTCCGAATTTGAAGCAGAAAACATGCATTCGGATTTTCCTGAAATGCCCGAAATACACATATATGACGAAAATGACAGGAAACTATGAAAATCTTGACAACAATTCTGTAACATTTCTGGACATTTTTTAAAGCATTTCTGAGTCTTATTTAGACAACACAACACAGAAACAAATGACAACAATTTTATAGAAAAAAAAGAAGCTAATAGAAAAATACAAAATTTCGGCAGCACTTCTTTTGTATTTCAGCATAAAAAGCAGCAATTCAATACGATATAAAAATAGCAGCACTTCTACAGAATATTAAAGTTCACAGAACTTGAACGAGTGCAAACCCACACATAGTACAGAAACATCACAACAACAATTTAAAGTTTAAAAACAGTAGACTAACCCTTTGACAAGAATCTTTCAAAAATTTCTTCAACTTGGCTTTCTCTTTGAAGAAACAACGAACAACATCTCTAGTGCAAGTTCTTCTTGATGGCGGATTGAAACGAGGGAGGCCTTGGACATAAATTTCCTGAAGCCGGACTTCTCACCAAAAGCAAAGGGTAGCTCATATTCGATTACCATCTCCGCACATGCTTCCTTGAGAGCTTCAGCATCAAACTTCCAAGTGGCTGGGACTTCTTTTTGAGTTGCTTGTAGAGTACTTTGACTTGGATTTTTATTGAACTTGTGAGAATTGCGCTTGCATACATTGAAGTGCCTCTTCAAGGCCGAGGTACCATCTCTCTTCGACTCAGCGTTAATTTCACGCGAGTAATACTTGCAGTTTCCAGCTTTCACCACCTTGCCATCCAGGATCTTGATGAAGTGTTGCCAATACTCTCACCTTGGTTCCATCTCCTTCCTTCCCTGTCCTTTTT
Source organism: Alopecurus myosuroides (assembly GCA_028641055.1). Classification (NCBI taxonomy): domain Eukaryota; kingdom Viridiplantae; phylum Streptophyta; class Magnoliopsida; order Poales; family Poaceae; genus Alopecurus; species Alopecurus myosuroides. The sequence continues at coordinate 469,549,335 of CM054059.1, forward strand.
CTTTCTCGGGTTCCTTGTCCACATCGATGACCATCTTTTCACTGCCTTGCCCTTGCACATGTACATGCGCAGATTGCTCCGTTTCTGGCTGTGAAGCCGAACCAGAATTGAACTCCTGTGATGGCTGGTTTCTTTCGTAATCCATGAGCACAATTGAATTGTCCGCTTCTATGGGATCAGTCATGTATAAGACATGTAGACAACAATATTTTGTCAAACATACCGCAAATAAGCACAATCAAAAGCAAAATACATAACTTGTGGCATGAGACCAAAACATGTGGCATGAGACAAATTCAAGCAAGGTTTATACTTTAGACTATAACAAATAAGCAAGGTTTATATATTTAAATAAATAGAATGGTTATATTCAAATAAGCAAGGAGGTCAGGACTGAACATATAACAGGACAACCATCTATACAACTCTTGAAAATTACATATAACAGGACTTGACATATAACAGACGCCATTTATACAGAATATTGCACTTTCAAATTACATGCTAATTACTCAAATTTCGAGTGGACCAACCCACTGAATTGACAACTTCATTGTTGATTCATTTCCTACTTACTTTTTAGTTCACTATGTGCATATGTCCTTAAATTTTCAGTTCACATCAATTCTTGCGTTGAGGTTTGCCTCCACCGTGTTTAGTGTCGGCTAGTTTTGGGGTGTGGCCTTGGGGTTGGCGTGGATGTCGGAGCGGCAACTCCGGGTTTCGTCTTGCGCGAGTTTGCCTCCGCCGTGGTAGTGTCGACTATGATTGCTAGGGCGGCATGGTCGTTGACTCGAGTTGTACTTTTTTCATTTTGGGGCTTGTACTTCCTGTTTGCTTTTTTTATATCAATATAAAGGCAAAGTATTGCCTCGTTTCAAAAAAAATATGACAAAATGCGTCAATCACGCAAGTTTCTTTTTATTCTGTACAAATAAAGGCATGTGTTAATTAGACTAAGGATGCTCACAATGGCGAGTAAGGGAATACCCAACGCTCCACCAAATTTGACTAAAATCGGTCCTGATTTGGTACGTTTAGTGTGGTCAGGACCCGCGCTGGGCCGGACCCACGATTGGGACCAAATCATTCCAATGCATCCCCCAATTCGGTGGTTTTTAATTTTTTCAGTTTTCCCTTTATACCTTTTCCTATCCATATATATGATGAATATAAATAGGAAATAAAGTGACATTACGAAGCAATAAAACATACGAAGGTTTCAAATACACATATGCATGTTTAAATTACAAATATTTCGAATTGGTCCAATTTAAACATGTCGACAAGAGGGAATAGAAAATCATGGCTAGCGGTCCCGAATCTCTTTTTGCCTCTTGATCATCCACTCCTTTTGCACAGGGTTCATGGAGCTTAAATCAGCCGTCATGATCCGGTTCTCCTTGTTAGACTGTAGGACCACGTCTCTGGGACTCCACCACCTACGCACGCATGCAGCCCGTGATCAACGTACATGCCTAGCTTGTAGGATCTGCTAACAGTTTGTGCGTGCGCGTGACTCTCTCTCCCCCTCATGTACTTCTCTCTATAAAACCGTGTACTCATTGAGTCTTTGAATATACACAGCAGTAGTGTATTGCACGCACCCTAAAATCCATCTACCTAAACTTACATGGTACCAGATTAGAATTTGATCATATGGACCACGGTGTCGGCACTATGCCGGTCTTCTCCGACGCCTTCGCCGGCCCAGCTACCTCTGGCGTCACAGCAACAGTCTCCGTGTCGACCTCTCTGCCTCTGTCATAGGAGGCCCCGCGGGCCATTGCCCAGGTCCCCTTACCCTCTCTCTTTGCTGCTCCTGCCATAACGCCGTCCGTCAACATGCATGGCATCCAGATCCGCAACATCATCCTAACCGTCTCGAGCTGGCCACCGGCTCGTACACGCAGTGGCGCCACATGATGGAAATTGTCGTCGACGAATACGACGTCCTTCACCACCTGACGGTCGATGCCGCCCCCGCGCATCCAGATTGCGAGTGGCGTACGGTGGATCCCATTCTCAAGCGGTGGATCTACGGATCCATCTCGCAGGATCTCGGCGCCATGATGATGGACCCCCGGAAGACCGTGCGGCAACTCTACGTCGCGCTGGAGGCCATCTTCCTCAACAACAAGCACACTCGCATTGTTCACCTCACCACCGACCTCCATGATCAGCGCCAGGGAAGCCTTGGCGTCAGCCAGTTCTGCCCCCGCCTCAAGACCATCGCGGACGCTCTCCGCGACGTCGACTAGCCCGTCTCCAAAAATGCCCTCATTACCGTTGAAAGATCATCGTCCGTTTTGGTAATCATATGACAACATAACCATTTGATCTAATGTTTGTTCAATGGATGAAAATGCCCAGGTTATTAGGTTCACTAAGTTTATGGGGCAAATGATCAGTTTATATGAAAAGTGCAAGGAGAAACGAATCCAGAAAAGTGAAATATGCACGGGCGGAGGCTCTGGTGTTTCCACCGGAGGCTCCGCCCAGGATCCGGTGGGGGTCCGGTGGAAGCTCCGCTAAAACCCCGCTCTGGAGCAGGTGAGCGGAACCAGGAGCGGAACCTCCGGTGGAGTTCCGGTGGGCGGAACCTCCGCCAGTTCCACCGGAGGCTCCGCCATCCTCCAACACACGCGCTGCACGCAAAAAGGGATCCGGTGGGGTTCCGGTGGAACCTCCGCGTAAATGCCCTTCTGTTTGAGCAGAGCGGAAGTTCCACCGGAACCTCCGGTGGACCTCCGGTGCCTTCCCTTTCCTAGGGTAGCTGGGCTCCGGTGGGGGGTCCGGTGGATGATCCGCTTAACTGCCTTTCTGTTTGGGCAGAGCGGATGTTCCACCGGAGCCTCCGGTGAGCTTCCGGTGGACGAAACCTCCGCAGGTCCCACCGGAACCTCCGCTCAGTATTCCAGCGCAAACTAGTTGTTGCGCTGCGCAACTGTGGAGCAAGCTGAAGACCACCGGAGCCTCCGGTGAAGACCACCGGAGCCTCCGGTGCCCTGGACTGCAAATGGTCACTTAAATGCAAGGGGTATAAATACCCCTTCCCCTACCTCTTAAATGCCAAGCTTTTCCCATTCTCTCTCCTAGCCATTAATGAAAGCTTCAACCACCTAGATCTCCCACTCCGTCCACCCAAACACTCCCAAACTTGGTGGAGAGCTAGAGGAGACCTAGATCCACACTTCCACCAAAGGAATCTCAAATCCATCCACCACAACCTAGTAGATCAAGAATCCTACTTGAGGCCTAGAAACCTTAGTAGATCTCGTGCTTGTAGTTTCCACCTTGTTGCAAGAAGCTACGGATTGCTTGAGAGCCTCCATCCATCTTGTGGAGTGACCTCAAGTCCTTGTAAAGGTTTGGTCAACGCCTTCAAGTCGACCTCATAGTGGAAACGAGCATCTCCCTCACCGGAGAAGCTCAAGGAGAACAAGGTGTGCACAACCGTGCTATTGAGGAGCGCCTAGGTGGCTCCCCACCTCTCCAACGTAGACGTACTTCTCTTTGAGAAGGAACTACGGTGAATCATATCCTTGTCTCCTTGTTTACACTTGTTGTTTTCTTTACTACCTTACGCTTTACTTCTGTTGCGCATATCGTTTTGTTCACATAGGTTGCTCACCTAGTTGCACATCTAGAGAACCTTACTTTATCTTGCTAAGCCCCACTAAAAGGAAAAGAAAAGAAAAATTGGTAGTCAACCTATTCACCCCCCTCTAGTTGACCATAGTGCACTTTCAATTGGTATCAGAGCCTCGGCTCTTACTAAGGGCTTAACCGCCCAAGAGTACAATGGTCGATGAAAATGCCCCCGGAAGTTCTAGTGCGGAAATATCCAAAATGGCCGACACTATATCTAACCTACAAGATACAGTTGGAGTTCTCCAAACCGAGCTATCTAAGGTTAGCTCTAGTGTTAGCTCGGATATGTCTAGCATGAAGAAAATGATGGAGGCACTGATGGGGAAAACCAAGTAGTCCACGGAACCACCTCTCACTACCAACGATGTTAGCTCGGACGAAGATTCCATTCCGGATATCGACGAGATGGAAGCTAACATCGCTTTAGCTAAGGCGAAAGGCAAAGCAAAAGCCGATAAAAAGGCTAAGGGTGGTGTGAGCTCCGAGGGCTCCAAGTCTCAATCGGCTAACGGTTCGGGGTCTCAATCTAAAGTTCCACCACCTCCCAGTTACGACTCTATTCACCCTATTGCCACTATGCCACACATGGTTAATGTTGTAGTTCCTCCCATGCTTAACACTAACGAGTTTTCTTCTTGGAAGTTCGATATGGAGTCTCACATTTTAGGATCTTGCACCGCATTGTGGAGAAGCATTCTATATGGATTTCACCCTCACGATCCGAACAACTTGACTCCAAGAGAGGATGTGGAATTTCAACTCAACAAGACCGCTCTTGTGACTATCCAAAAGGCCCTCCCAAGAGAACATCTTGAACACATTCGCGGTATCAAGACCGCCAAGGAAGCTTGGGATAAACTTGACTCCTTGTTCCAAGGAAATGCTAGCATCCAATCATCAAAATATGATGTTGCTCTCGACAAGTCCGAGAACTTCGTCATGCTTGAAGACGAGAGTCCCGAGGAGCTATATAGAAGGGTTGTCACTCTTGGCAATCAACTAAGGGATTTTGGGAAAGAGGAAATCTTCGATGAATGGATCAAGAGGAAGTTTGTCAAGGCCATAACCCCATTTGAGAAGAACCTCTCCACGAGCATTCGAACAAGATCCGACTACAACTCCCTCAACTCCATTGGAGTGCTAAGTGAGTTCATAGCCATATCCTTATCTCACAAGAGTGCGGATGATGCTCTTGCTCGCTCTAGGGGACATGGAAAGTCTCCCAACCTTGCCTTGAAGTACAAAGCAATGGCCAAGATCGAAGAAGTTGATGATGATGATGATGATGATGAGGACTATGAAGACACATACAAGGGTGCCCATAAATGTATCGCTCTTGCCATGCAAGGGTATTGGAAGAGATGGGAGGCTCACAAAGCCGGTGCCCCGAGACCTTCAAGGGACAAGATCTTTAGGAAGAAAGGGGAACGGCCAAGGACATGCTACAATTGTGGAAGTGCAAACCACTTCGTCAAAGAGTGTCCCTTTGAGCCAAGAGAAGAGAATGAAGGAAATCTTGTTCGCAAGGACAAGAACAAAGCTCCACAAAACAAGAACCTCGCTAGAAGAGTCCCAAGGGCTCTATATGTTCAAGAAGGCCCCACATTGGAAACATACTATTCCGGAGATGAAGGAGAAGATGAAGTCGTAGGTGTTGCCCATGTCGCCATAGCTACGACCTCCTCTTCATCGGTCTCTCTATTTGAATCTCCCAATGAGAAGGCATCGATCCGACCTACATGTCTCATGGCAAAAGCCACCGCGGTAATCTCTTCCACCTCCAAGTCTATTAACACTAGCTCTTCCTCATTATTGGATTGTGTTGAAAACATTGTTGATGATGAGGAGGCCAAGAACCTAGGATCTTGGTTGTGTAGTCTTGAAGGTGAAACTAAAGAAAAAGTAAAAGCTCTCCTAAGGCAACTTGATGATGCCAACTCTCTCATTGATGAGAAAGAGGAGATCATCATGACCTTGGAGAATCATGGCGGTAGCAATGTGAATCATGATGATGAACTAATCAAGGCTCTTGAAAACGAGAGATCCATGAGAGCCTCTCTTGAAGAAAAACTATCTAGTTTACAAGATACTTATGCTATTATTATTTCTAAGCTTAGAAAAGATAACGAAAAATCTCTTGCCAAGCTTAAGAAAGAACATGCTAAATCTCTTGTTTTACTTAAAGAATTTGAAGAGGAAGAGTTGAAGCTAGGAATAGCTCACCAAAAACTTGACGAGGAGCACGACAAACTAAAAGAGGAGTTTAAATCTCTTAAGGAAATTCATGACAAACTTGCCAAGTCTCGAATCAAGCTCCTAGCTCAACAATCTAATAAGCATGTTGCATCTTCATATAATAGCATTGTTATTGCACCTACCTCTTCTACTACGACTAACAATGTAGGGAAGGAAAGAATTCTCAATGATGCAATAAGTTCTCAAGGTGCCAAGAAAGGAAAAGAGGGACTTGGTTTTGTTGCCAAGTCAAAGAAGATATCCAAGGATGTCACCTCTCCCTCTCAAAAGGTTGTCTTTGTGAAAGAGGGTGAGGTGACCAAAGAAAAGGAAACCAACGCCATTATGGGTGGTGATACCTCTAGGGGGAGCATCACTCATAATGACTTCGCCGGAAAATATAACCCATCTTATGTTCTTATGAAATCTAGAGATGGACATGTTTATGCTAAATACGTTGGTACTTCTTATGGTGATGATTATCATTGGACTATTTGGGTTCCTAAGACCCTTGTGACTAACAAAAGAGGACCCATTGAAGGATGGGTACCTAAATCAAGAAATTTATCTCTTGTAGGGAAATGCTTCCGGGTCTAACAAATGGACAGTGGATAGTGGTGCATCCCAACATATGACCGGAAGCCGCGACGCAATAAGCAATCTTGAACCTCCTCTACCTCATCTCAATTGCGTCACTATTGGTGATAAGTCCGAGCTTAAGGTATTGGGACGAGGCAAGGTAGCAATCTCAAATGATTTATCAATTGAGAACGTTCTCCTTGTTGAGTCTCTTGGCTATAATTTGATGTCTGTTCTTCAACTTGCGAATTGTGGTTTTACCTCGTTCTTTAATAAAGAGAGTGTGATTGTCACTTGGGAGACATCTCTTAAAGTAGCCTTTGTTGGGTTTGTCGATAACAGCATGTATGTAGTGGACTTCTCAAAAGAAGACACGTGTGCCGCGACATGCCTAATGGCTAAAGTTGATGTGGGGTGGCTTTGGCATCGCCGACTAGCCCACACCAATATGAGAATGTTACATGATCTCCAAAGTGGCAATCACGTTCTAGGACTAACCAAAGCTAAGTTTGCTAAAGATCGTGTGTGTAGCTCTTGCACCTTTGGGAAGCAACATGGGGAACAACACCCAACCAAGACAACAATCTCCACCACAAGAATTCTCGAGCTCATTCACTTAGATCTCTTTGGTCCACTATCCTATGATAGCCTCGGAGGAAAGAAGTATTGTTTGGTGATTGTGGATGACTATTCAAGATATTGTTGGGTGTATTTCTTCAAGAGGAAAAGTGAAACTCAAAGTAGAGTCATCGAGTTCATCACTCTTGTTGAGCGCCAACACAATGCTACCATATTGGCAATCCGGAGTGATAATGGCTCGGATTTCAAGAACTACACCGTGGAGGGTTTTCTTAGTGAAGAAGGCATTGCTCATCAATATTCCACTCCTTACACCCCTCAACAAAATGGTGTTGCGGAGAGAAAGAACCGGACTTTGATGGATGCGGCTAGAACTATGATTGCGGAGTTCTCTTCTCCCTATAACTTTTGGGCCGAAGCCGTGTCCACCGCATGTCATGCCACCAACCGGTTATATATTCGCAAGATCTTGAACAAGACCCCCTATGAGATTCTCACGGGTAAGAAACCGGATGTATCTTACTTCAAGGTCTTTGGTTGCAAGTGCTTCATTCGCAAGAAAGGAAAACGGTTGTCAAAATTTGAGACTAGATCTTATGAGGGCATTTTTGTTGGCTATGCCACAAACGCTCACGCCTATAGAGTCTACAACAAGTCCACCGGACAAGTTGAAGAAGCTATAGATGTGGTGTTTGATGAGGATAATGGCTCCCAAGGGGGGCGTATAGATCATGGTGTTGTAGGAGATGCAATTCCTCCCATCGTCATAAGAAGAATGGGGATTGGTGAAATAATCCCCATTGAGGGACACCGGATGACGGAGGGAGAAGGACTATGCCCCACTCAAGTGGAGCCATTGACTACACCCATTGATGATCAAGATATCCAACAAGATGCACCAAGCCCTCAAGCTAACAATCAAGGCCAAGCTAATGAACAAGGCCAAGCAACACATCTAAATCATTATCAAGATTCTATTATTGTTGAGAATGCTCAACCTAGTGGTGATTCATCACCCATCTTTGATCAAGGACGAAATGAAGATGGACATGTCTCCGATGAAGAAGGTGATTCTCAATCAATATCCAAGGAATCTTTGGAGGAGATACTAGCTCGAAGAGCAAAGAGAAGGCTAGAGAATCTTGAACAAGCGGGTCATACGGAGGACATGATTCTTGGACAAGTTCGTGGAAGAGTGGTCACTAGAAGGCAATTGGCGGATTTTAGCAAGGCTCATGCTTTTGTCTCCTTCATTGAACCCAACAAGGTATATGAAGCTCTCGAAGATCAAGATTGGCTTGAAGCCATGCATGATGAACTCAATAACTTCGAGCGCAACAAAGTGTGGAAATTAGTGCCAAGACCCAAGGATTGCAAAAATGTCATTGGCACCAAATGGGTGTTCAAGAACAAGCAAGACAAAGATGGCATTGTCATTCGCAACAAGGCAAGATTGGTGGCCCAAGGTTTTTCTCAAGTCGAAGGTATCAATTTCGGTGAAACTTTTGCCCCCGTAGCTCGCCTTGAATCCATTCGTATCTTACTTGCCTATGCATCTCATCATAACTTCAAGTTACAACAAATGGATGTCAAAAGTGCTTTCCTTAATGGTCCCATTAATGAGTTAGTATATGTCAAGCAACCTCCGGGCTTCGAGGATCCCAACCACCCCGATCATGTCTATAAACTTGATAAGGCGCTCTATGGACTTAAACAAGCTCCACGTGCGTGGTATGAGCACCTTAAAGAGTTTCTAGTAGATCATGGGTTTAATGTTGGGTTAATCGATCCCACCCTCTTTACCAAGACGGTTGGAGGTGACTTGTTCATATGCCAACTCTATGTGGATGACATCATTTTTTGGTCTACTAACACCTTGTTCAATGAGGAGTTTTGCAAGCTTATGACCGATAGGTTTGAGATGTCTATGATGGGAGAGTTGGAATTCTTCCTTGGCTTTGAAGTAAATCAATATTATGAAGGGACTTTCATCAAACAAGCCAAATACACTCAAGACATGCTCAAGAGGTTTAATATGAATGATGCCAAACCTATGAAGACTCCTATGTCCACTACCACCGACTTGAAACCCGACCCCAACGGTAAAGAGGTAGATCAAAAGGTATACCGCTCCATGATTGGCTCTTTGCTCTACCTTTGTGCATCTAGACCCGATATCATGTATAGCGTAGGTAAATGTGCAAGGTTTCAAGCCTCCCCAAGGCAAAGTCATTTGGAAGCTGTGAAACGGATCTTTCGATATCTAGTTCATACCCCAAACTTCGGTCTTTGGTACCCCAAGGGTTCAAGCTTTCAGCTCATTGGATACTCGGATGCGGATTATGCGGGAGAGAAGACGGATAGGAAGTCCACATCCGGGGGTTGTCAATTTCTTGGCCGCTCCTTGGTATGTTGGTCCTCCAAGAAGCAAAATTGTATTGCTCTCTCCACCACCGAGGCCGAGTATATCTCCGCGGCAAGTTGTTGTGCCCAATTGCTATGGATGAGGCAAACCTTGAAGGATTATAATATTCATTTTGACAAGGTGCCTCTTCTTTGTGACAATGAGAGTGCTATCAAGATTGCCTACAACCCGGTTCTTCATTCCAAGACGAAGCACATTGAGATCCGTCATCATTTCATTCGGGATCATGTTGAGAAAGGTGATATTGATCTCTCATATGTCTCCACAACGGATCAACTTGCCGATATCTTCACGAAGGCCCTTGATGAACCAAGATTTCGAGCTTTGAGGAATGAACTAAATGTCATAGATTCCTCCAACTTCACTTGAAACCTTGCATATCTACCCTCATTATGTATGCTATTAGGCTTAGATGTAGGCATGGACATAGGGGGAGCACTACTCAACTCATGAATATGCACTCCCCCTATTATGCGAAAATTAAATCATCATTGCATATCTAGTCATTTGTGACTTACTGTGCTTAATTGTGAGTAGTAATTTTGGACCCAAGATATATCTTCGCGGTGCCAAGTTACACACTCAAACATGGTGGCCTCGGCCACCGACCATTTCGTGTTTTGGATCTTTCACGTTTATCATACCTCCGTCTTGACAACTCGTACGGGTTCGGTCTTCTATCTTTTTGTTGCTTTTTGCGGACCCCATCGAGTAATGTCTCTCGTATATCAGTAACGTTTTTCCAACCCAAGCCCCACTTGCCCAAACCCTTGTTTCTATAGTATTGCTCGTGATTTTCCAATCTTGGCGTGCCAAAATTCCAGTTGGGCGGAACCTCCGGTGAAACCACCGGAGGCTCCGCTGGGCCTGTCCACCGGAACACCACCGGAGGCTCCGCTGGGTCCCTGTGGCTCAGCGGGCCAAAACCTAATGTTTTGGGACATGGAGCAGAGGCTCCGGTGGATCCACCGGAGGCTCCGCTGGCGGGAGCGGAGGCTCCGGTGAATCCACCGGAGGCTCCGCCGGAGGAAAATTTCTGTGGATAAGTTGAGGGCGCGCGGGGTAAGTGAGATCCAATCACATTTTCCCCCACCCGCCCCCATCTTCTTCCTCACGAACCGCCACCGCCCCCAAGCTCTCCGCCGCCGGATTTGGGTGCTCCACCGCGGGGAGGCCTTCTCCTTGCCTCGGGACGCCCCGGGAACCTTCCCTCCTCCCTTTTTCACCATGGATGCAGCCGGTACGTGCTCTCTCTCTCTCTCTCTCATCTAGTTGATGGATGAGATGCATAGGAGTTCATGTTCTAGCCTTCTAGATTTTTGGATTTGGAGTTTTAGGAGTGGAATTTCCCTAGTACAAACCCTAGCAACCTAGAAAATGCATGTTAGGCTTGAATCGTTGTGGTGGTAGGGGAGATTCGTTTACCCTAACCCTAGATTATTCAACCCTAACACTATGTATCTTGGTTTCTTGGTTTTGTGTGTGCTTTATCGTCTCGAGCTTTACTCGTTCTTCATGTTCTTCTTGCTTTCTCTCTTAGATGCTTCCGGTTCGAAGGGAAAAGGGCAACGGTACAAGACCATCGGCCGCCGCAAGCCTCAACCCGTGGATGAGATTGAAGCCGAACTTGACAGCTCTCAAGGCAAGCGCAAGCGCTTCCCGGCTCCCGAGAAGACTTTGCCAAGGAGGAACACCACACCAACCGCCTCCAAGATGTCCGAGGCTATGTTCTTGAAGGAAAGGGGTGCGAACCCATATGTGATTGCCCGTGATCGTTTGATGCCCCAATTCCGGGGTAAGGATCCTCGTTTTCACACCGTCTTCCAAGGGCAAATTTACAATGAGATTTTGATGAGGAAGTCAAAGGAAAATGTCGTCCCTCAACACGCAATTAATATTGGACACATGGAAAGGAATCACAAGTACTTTGGAGAGGCTCTTGAGCTTATTCAAAAGTTTGGTCTTGGTCCCATTATTACTCTTCAACAAGATTTCGACGAAGAGCTTGTTTGTCAGTTTCTTGCCACGGTTCATCTCTCCAATGAGACCGAGCGTAACATGATTTGGATGACAAAGGATAGACAGCTTGACATCACATGGAAAGATGTTGGCATCATTCTTGGTGGCTACCCAGATTTTGGTCCATTTGCTGAGGGAGAAGAGTTTGCCAACGGATGGTTCCGAGTTCATATCATTAACACCTCCTCACTTGCCAAGGATGGACTTACTCCTCTCTATCATTGGAAGAAATACGCCGTTGGGTTTGTGAAGGGCCTCTATCCCACATATGACATCATGTTGCGCATCTATCGCGAGACCATCAACCCAAAGGCGGGCAATGTGGATGAGATTCAAGGCTTCTTGAAGAACCTTATGCTCCTTACTCACCAACACCGGATGGATGACACTCCACGCAAGCTTGATGTGTTGGATTATATTTGGAATGAGTTGTGGTATGCCATTGGCAACCGGAAGAATGCTTGTTTTGGGCCATTTATCATGAAGATCATCCTTGACGTATGGAATAAAAAGTTTCCGAATGAACCTCTTGATGATGCACATTGGATATCTCACACGGAAAAGAGGCTTCTCATGAAAGATCACACCGAACCCGTTGTGCATCCCACTCCCGCCATCCGCAAGCACAAGGCTAGGCCTCGCATCATTGTTGATGAGGAAGAAGCCGAGGGTCCATCTCAACCTCCTCCCTCTAGCAATGCCTTCAAATGGATGGCACGGGCTCTCAAGAAAGTGTTTCGGTTGAACAAGAAAATAGAGCAACATCAATGGGAAGCACATTATGATCGGGAACTCAAGGACCGCAAAAAGGCTCAAGCATCTCGTGAACGTCTCCGTGAAGAGGGTCTCTCCATTGAATCCCCGGCTCTTGATAGCATCACAGATTGGGATGCATGGCAAGCAAAGGACTCCAAGGGCAAGCTCATTGAATGGTCCGAGGAAGAAGGAGAAGAAGCTACTAGCTCTCACCGCCGTGCCCCCTCTCCGGATTCGGAAGCCTCTGACGAGTGATCTTTGGGACGTTAGCGTCTTCATCTCCCTCTTTTGGTATCTTGATGCCAAAGGGGGAGAGAGATATATTAGGAATGGGCATTTGCATGGGTCTCTCCCTCAAGCTTTCTCGATTTGCATCTCTCTTTTGCTTGAGGGAGTTTGGCTTCGTATTTGAACTATTTGAAACTTCGTTTGTTTACATTAGTCGTACCTATTGTGGACCTCGTTATATTATGTTCGTGTGAACCTCGTTTGATATTATTTATGTGTTATGTGTGTTATGTGCTATCATTGTCATATCATTCTTATATATCATGCCTTAGATGATCTCAATATGAAAGGAGCATATCTTTAGGGGGAGCTCCGTTCATATTGTGTCTATAATCATGCAAATAGTTATGTTGTCATCAATTACCAAAAAGGGGGAGAATGAAAGATCATCGTCCGTTTTGGTAATCATATGACAACATAACCATTTGATCTAATGTTTGTTCAATGGATGAAAATGCCCAGGTTATTAGGTTCACTAAGTTTATGGGGGCAAATGATCAGTTTATATGAAAAGTGCAAGGAGAAACGAATCCAGAAAAGTGAAATATGCAGGGACGGAGGCTCCGGTGTTTCCACCGGAGGCTCCGCCCAGGATCCGGTGGGGGTCCGGTGGAAGCTCCGCTAAAACCCCGCTCTGGAGCAGGTGAGCGGAACCAGGAGCGGAACCTCCGGTGGAGTTCCGGTGGGCGGAACCTCCGCCAGTTCCACCGGAGGCTCCGCCATCCTCCAACACACGCGCTGCACGCAAAAAGGGATCCGGTGGGGTTCCGGTGGAACCTCCGCGTAAATGCCCTTCTGTTTGAGCAGAGCGGAAGTTCCACCGGAACCTCCGGTGGACCTCCGGTGCCTTCCCTTTCCTAGGGTAGCTGGGCTCCGGTGGGGGGTCCGGTGGATGATCCGCTTAACTGCCTTTCTGTTTGGGCAGAGCGGATGTTCCACCGGAGCCTCCGGTGAGCTTCCGGTGGACGGAACCTCCGCAGGTCCCACCGGAACCTCCGCAGGTCCCACCGGAACCTCCGCTCAGTATTCCAGCGCAAACTAGCTGTTGCGCTGCGCAACTGTGGAGCAAGCTGAAGACCACCGGAGCCTCCGGTGAAGACCACCGGAGCCTCCGGTGCCCTGGACTGCAAACGGTCACTTAAATGCAAGGGGTATAAATACCCCTTCCCCTACCTCTTAAATGCCAAGCTTTTCCCATTCTCTCTCCTAGCCATTAATGAAAGCTTCAACCACCTAGATCTCCCACTCCGTCCACCCAAACACTCCCAAACTTGGTGGAGAGCTAGAGGAGACCTAGATCCACACTTCCACCAAAGGAATCTCAAATCCATCCACCACAACCTAGTAGATCTAGAATCCTACTTGAGGCCTAGAAACCTTAGTAGATCTCGTACTTGTAGTTTCCACCTTGTTGCAAGAAGCTACGGATTGCTTGAGAGCCTCCATCCACCTTGTGGAGTGACCTCAAGTCCTTGTAAAGGTTTGGTCAACGCCTTCAAGTCGACCTCATAGTGGAAACGAGCATCTCCCTCACCGGAGAAGCTCAAGGAGAACAAGGTGTGCACAACCGTGCTATTGAGGAGCGCCTAGGTGGCTCCCCACCTCTCCAACGTAGACGTACTTCTCTTTGAGAAGGAACTACGGTGAATCATATCCCTGTCTCCTTGTTTACACTTGTTGTTTGCTTTACTACCTTACGCTTTACTTCCGTTGCGCAAATCGTTTTGTTCACATAGGTTGCTCACCTAGTTGCACATCTAGAGAACCTTACTTTATCTTTCTAAGCCCCACTAAAAGGAAAAGGAAAGAAAAATTGGTAGTCAACCTATTCACCCCCCTCCCTCTAGTTGACCATAGTGCACTTTCAACCGTGCTCACGCGCGAGCTGCATGAGCGCCATCAGATGACGGCCAAGATCCTGCAAGCCGGGACGCACACCTTCTACGACGTGTGCAACATGTTGCTCATGGACGATATGCAATCTCGTGCTACCGAGCGTGTCTCCTCTCAATCTTCCCTCATCCATCTCGGACGTGATACTGGTGGTGGCGGCTACGGCGGTGGTGGTCCTGGCGGCGGCGGAGGACCTCCACCCACTCCTGGTCACCCTCGCCCTCCTGCCCGCCACCTACGGCGCCCCGTCCTCGCCATGACCCTATCAGGGCAAAACCAAGCGCAAGCGCTACACCGACCACGGGGGCTACTCCGACAACGGAGCGTGCTCCTTTCAGAGTCACGAGCAGCGGCCCTGGACTGGCTACGTCCAGGCTTGGCCGGCGGGCTTTTTAGCGCCCCGCTTCCCTCCTCCTGGCCTTCTCGTCTCCGGGTCGCGCCCTCCTGAGCAGGCGTTCACTGCCCTTTGCCCCTCCACACTATGCGGGAGGGGGTCCAGTACGACGCTCCACCGGCGGTGCTCCAGGCGCCTCTCTACGGAGCCCCGCCGCCGCCTCAGCTGCTTCCTCCGCAATACATGCACCACTGCACCGCGCCTCCATCGCACTACGCCGCGCCGCACCAAGACTACACAGCGCCTCCATCTCACTACGCCCAAGCTGGCTCCTCACATGGAAACACCTTCGAGCAATCTGCACTCATCGACGCTCTCTCGGGCCTGGCGCCCATTCTTCTTCACATGCAACCAGTCCTCCTCCTTCGCAAAGCGCACCACAAATTTGTTGTCCCCAGTCTCCTTGATACAAAAGCACGCCTTAAAGTTCACGTTCCCGTTAATGAACACCCCAACCCTATCACTTTGCGAACGTCCATCATGAGAGTAAACGATTTATGAGTAAACGTCCATCATGCATAGTGTTAGAGGAAATGTCGTGTTTAATTATGTTAATTTTGTTGAGAGTTACCACTAATGAAAATATGATCCCTATGCCTTGTTTCCAACCATTGCAACACTATTTTCTACAATTTTCACATGCTTTTGTCACTTGTTACATTGATGTCATTATTATTTCAGATCACACATATCACCTCTTTCGCTTCATATTACACCACTTCCATCGTCTCTTCGCCGAACCAGTGCATCTATACAATTAACATTGTATTAGGTGTGTTGAGGACGAAAGGGAATCATCCCATCATCACGCCCCCAATTGTTTTCTTCCACCTTTTGTTAATAATATATTTTGTTAAGTGCTCATCAGGTGTGGTGAATTGACAACTAAGCTACTAAGACTTATAGGTATTCTTTGGCTTCCCTTGTGTTGAATCAATAAACTTGATTACACTTACCCTCGAACACTGTTGCGATTCCCTACAGTCGTGGGTTATCAGTCACACGCATAAACAAAAAAAATGCACACAAAGTTTCACGTCTGTCGAAGAATAATAGGTAATAATCCAAAACCATTATAATTTATATTTTGTATAATTCAACATCATACAAGTACTCCAACTTACAAAAAAATAAGATGGGCTGTTGCAAGAATCCATTTTCTTTAATCTAGTGCAGAGCATTTTCGCATTCAGTAGTTAGAATAAGCAGGAAAAAAGCTAGCTGATTTAGTGAATATATATAGCTTCAATTATATATGGAAAAGAAAGAATAGCTCTTACCAATTTTAATCAGCTACTTTTAAAATATAGTGATTTTAGGATGGCATGAGCATATAATATTCAAAAAATACGACAATTGTAATCTAGATACAGATCTCAAATGTCCACTCGTGTTGTCATGGTGATAATAAGAGCAAAAAAACATTCTTTCAGCTTAAATACTGGTTTTAGTACGTGTAATAAATTGAGAGTGCAGAATTGCACATGCATGTTTGGATGTCCGACTCAGCTACTTATCTAACTAATCAGATCATATGTTGTAATTTCATAAACAGTAAATCATAGGTGCTCCGATCCGAAATTTGCTTGTCGCAAGAAATTTCATAAACATAGAGAGAGGAATTTTTTTTGACTAACGTGGTTTACAACACATGAAACATTAAACTTTTATATGTTCTTCATAAACGTCCTTTTCCTTTGCCTTTGGTTATTGGTTAGTGATATTCTTAGAGCTGTCCTATTCCTCTTTGTGGATTCAGTACTAAACTTGGTTCTCCACCTTATTTTTCAGTGACACCTTCTTATTCTTTCTTTATAGTCACCCTTTTAGTACTAAATGGAAGGGGAAGTTCATAAACCGTGGCCAAGACAAGACGGCCTCCCGACTGCAGCCATGGAAGGGGAAGTTCATAAATCGTGCCGGTTGTTCGGCTCTTGTCAAATCGGTTCTATCCTCAATGCCTATCTTCCTCCTCACAACTATCAAGGCCGATAAGCGCACCCTTAAGGCTTTCGACAAGCTTAGGAGGGGTATGCTATGGAACTGCAGCGACTCGGTGAGTGGTGGCAAATGTAAGATCAGCTGGGACAAAGTTTGCCGCCCAAAGCAGTTGGGGGGACTCGGCATCCTCAACTTGGAAAAGTTTTCCAGGGCTCTGCGGCTGCGATGGTTATGGCATGAGTGGGCGTCTCCGGAGAAACCTTGGGTGGGTTCCGAAACGCCAAATGACCGCACTGACAGGAGTCTCTTCAACGCTGCAACTATGGTCACTGTGGGGAATGGCCTGAAGGCCTCTTTCTGGGGATCCACGTGGCTCGACAGCCTGCCCCCCAAGGTTATTGCGCCAAACCTTTTTGCCGCATCGAGGAGGAAGAATAGGAAGGTCCACGACACCTTGAACAACTCCCAATGGATCTCCGACCTTTCCGTGGATAACTTCACCACCGAGCACATCTCTGAGTTCGTCCATCTTTGGGGACTCCTTCATGTGGTCTCCCTGAACCCGTTGCTCGAGGACTCCATCTCTCGGACCCTCACGAGCTCCGGGCTCTACTCGGCAAAGTCTGCCTACAAGGCGCAGTTCATCGGCGCCTCTCCCTGTTCCTTCACGAGCCTCGTCTGGAAAACCTGGGCTCCCCCAAAGTGCTCATTCTTTGCTTGGCTGGCGGTCCAGAATAGGCTTTGGACGTCCGACCGCCTTGCTATCAGGGGTTGGCCCCATCAGCCTCTCTGCCAGTTGTGCCGCTGCCAGCCTGAGACGGGGCGCCACATTCTGTTCGAGTGCAGATACTCCAAAAAGATTTGGGCGGACGCGGCCCTCTGGATGAAATGCCCCTCGCTCATGCAACGCCTCGAGGTGACCAAGCCTACAGTCCTCGACTACTGGAAAGACCTGGCGGCCGCCCTGTCCCCCTCCCTCAAGGGTCTGCGGACGGCCATCATCCTCATCTCTTGGGAGATTTCGAAGGAGTTTAATGGAAGGATTTTCAACAGTATATTTTCGATGCCTTCGACCCTCTTCCAGCTGATCAAAGGAGAGAGCAATACTGGATCCGCGCTGGGGCTAAGGGTTTAGCTAACCTATTGGGATGATCGTTTCTCGCAACTAGTTTCCTTCCGATGTAGCTGTTCCTTTTTATTTTCCGGCTTAGGCCGTGCTTGTCGTTTGTTTGCTCCTTCTATATCAATATAAAGGCAAAGTTTTTGCCTCGTTTCAAAAAATAGTCACCCTTTTCCTCGCCCCTTCTTAAAATCATCTTGTAGTATCCCTATCATCAGTATACAACATCAGTAACTTTATGGTGGCGGAAATATATATAAGGCAAAATAGAAGCCCTATAGTTTGCGGAACACATCGTGCAATTTTTTTTATGGTTCTGAACAAGGCACTCCACCATTAATTGGGCCAAAAATTGCGAGAGCTGACTACAGAGAAATAAAACCTCCAACATGTCGAAAGGAGCATCTCGCAGTGCATACCATCTCAGTTTGCAACAACAAAGTGCACCACACCCTCCTTCCCGTGCTCTCCAAGACGGCGGAGTAGCCGACTGCGTCATTTTATTCAGTAAATACTGGAGATGTAAACTGTTTACGACTAACAACAGTTAAGTCAGAGGAAAGAGCCCTGCAAAAAAAAAAAGTCAGAGGAAAGAGAATGAGTAGATCTAAGAGAAGAGTTTCACCTGGGCCTTGTAGATGAATCCGCCCAATCTTGAACCTTGTCAACTTCATTCTCCCACCCACCGGCCCTGCTGTCCTTTTCTACTCGCCCACGATTCCGGCACTGAGGCATCTTGGGGGCGGCACGGAACCTCCTGCTCGGCGCCGGACGCATAGGACACGATTCCTACAATGTCGTGACAGATTGTACGACATCGGTGTGCATAGGTACGTACAAATGTTCATGAGAAGTGGGCCCCGTATTTAGACCTTAAATAGTGGGGGAACAAGCCCACACGTACAAGAAAAAAAACCCAGCGACCGGTGGGGTTGTAATGTTGACCTTGCTGTCCATATCATAGTCTCTTAGCTAGATCGACCGTGCATACCATAAACCCTAAACCTACGTCTGTACGTACGCCCAAGTCGTTGATCGCTCCCACGGGCCACAGGAGAAATCCATGGCTGACATCGAGAATCTTCTTCCCAGCGGCTCTGCGGCAAGGGCGGAGCCGAGCCGGCACGGCTTCTGGGCGTGGAGGGAGAGGTTCGTCCTCGCCTTCCTCACCGCCTACGATCCCGACGCCGACGACAACGCCGCCGAGGGCGTCGCTAGGGCGGACGGCGAGCAGCGCAGCAGGGTCAGATTCCTGTGTTGGTGCGCTCTGCTCGACCTGCTCGCCATGGTCGGCTTCTCGCTCCTCCTGGCCATCGAACCGTCCACTGCCGCGATCACTGTCGGGTATGCTGGCCTGGCCGTCGCGGCGTTCTTTGCATCCTTTCTCCTTCATCTATGTGACTCGATTTTTCAGGGTAGAATAGATGACCAGAGGATCATTGACTCGATGATGTAAATGCATTCAAACTACTTTGATGTCGATTGATTTGACCTTGCATGCATGTCTCGTGTCGATGCTAGTAAACAACACTTTTTTTTTGTTAATTTCTCCTGTGCTTGTACATGTGATGTAATTACTTTGCTTGACCTTATTGACTTTGTATATCCGAAAGGCGACGGTGGGTGTGTCAAACTGCTTTGTTCAACAGTAAGGAACATATGAGACACCCAAAAAAGATCGATCTGGAGAAAGAAATGGGAGGGCTTCCATGAACCCTGGCAGCCGGGCTTTGATCTTCGCAGGCTTCCCTAGGCTGATGAAAGCTGCACTATGTGGATGTATGATGTTGATCAAGGCAGAGAGCCGTACTCGGGTATTCAGAATCGTCTACTGTTTGTTATTTGTCTTAGACTTGCCCCATGTGTTTGTGTTCAGAATAGACATTATGTGTTTCTCTGTTCTGTTGGTGATAGAGGCGCGTCAGCTCTCTTGGTTCTGGTCTCCATTTTTTACTTTGATCCATTTGCTAGGGGAGTATATATCATCTGTCGGTATAGTCTTATCTATCTTTACTATTAAGGTTGCTGTGGTGGTATGGTGTCACACTTCACTAAAATTATAGAAAGAATGCCACCACACTCATTCTTTTTATTTTATTTTTGTCTCGCATGCAGTCTTATCTTGTCAAGTTTGTTAGATTTGTTAGCTACGTGCAGCCTTATCTTTACGATTAGGAGTTGGTATGTTGGTACGTCTCACCTATCGTCCGCCGCGTCGCTCGTCCGCGCCGAGGGATCTCCGCACGTGGGCCAAACGCCCAACCCCAATGAAATTCCATCGTCCGCTCCTCAGTTAGCGTTAGTTTTCTATTTTACCGGCACGCTATTAAATTTATTGATTGCTTGCTTTGATTTCTCTCTCGGCCGCTCGACGGGCTCACCATGCAAGCGCCGCCGCATGTGCATTGCCGCCTGGACTGGACTCGCCTCTCCCTGCCTTTCTCTCTCTCAATCTCGCATCTCTCTTGGCTAAGTAGGAAGACTCTTCGTGTGCTCTCTCTCAATCTCGCATCTCTTTTGGCTAAGTAGGAAGACTCTTCGTGTGCTCTCTCTCAATCTCGCATCTTTCTCTATGTTGTACATGGGGACGAAGTAGGAAGACGACCGGCCCGATCTAACTTATTTCTTCCACCACAGCCGGAAGGCATAAGCTAAACAGCAGAAGCCGGCCGTGGCGAGGACGTACAGTAAGTCCTTCACTGCCTAGGACTTCGATTTGCTTCGATGGGAGCTGATGGCCACATGCCCACAGGTGGGAGGCACCGGTAGCAGCAGATTTTTGAATGGATTCTCTTTGTGAGATCGAGTCAACAAACTCACATTTAACTTAGTTTTGTTTATCTGATTTGTCATCTTGGGGCTGCCGTGTATAAGCGATATTGATTGTGCGGAAAGCGATACCCCTGATCGGGGCACGGGGTCGTATTATATAGGTGGTGAAGGGGAACGTAGCATAGAAAACAAAAAATTTCCTACACGCGATAAACCCAAATAGCCAAGATCTAATCTATGAGATGAAAGGCAACGGGGAGAAAGAGAGTCTTGAGATAACATACCCTCAAAGACTCTAAGTGGTACGAGAAAAGATCTCGTTGTTGGCGTAGTCGTTCTCAGGCCGATCCCGAGCGAGAAGAAGAGCACCGCAATCCGGCGGTGCCTCCGTAATCGGTCACACGTTCAGCTCGATGAAGACTTCCGTTCCCTCGTTCCAGCGGGTTGCGGAAGTAGAGGATCCCTCCGGAATTCCAGCAGCACGACGGCGTGGTGGTGGTGAAGAATCCCACGGTCAGAGCTTCGCCAAGCCGGAGACCATGGAATGGAGCAGCGGGTGGAAGGAAAAATGTGTGAGCAAGTGTGTAGAGAAGAGAGATCCCTCACCCTCCTTTTATAGGGGAGGGGGAGGCAGCCCAAAGGGGGGGTGCGGCCAGCCATGGGTGCCCCCACCCCTTCCTCTCTTCATGTGAGTGGAAGCTCCACTCAAACCCACTCAAAATTTCTTAATTTCCCACTTGGAAAATCCAAAGGTTTTTCTTTAATAAATAAATAAAACATTTTTATTTCTTTATTTATATTTGTTAATTCTATTCACAAACATTTGCATGCAGCACCTCGAACCATTTGTTAATTCTATTAACAACCATTCGATGAAAAACCCCTTGAACTATTTCAATTTTCCCCGAAACAATTCCGGAGCTGCCCAAAATATTCTCCGGCATTCCGTATCCTCTCTAACGCTTCATCGAACCTTAATTGTGTCTCCCTACGGTTTGCGAATATTATAGACATGATCGAGACTCCTCTCCGATCAATAATCAACAGCGGGATCTGGAAATCCGTGATGACTCCTATACATTCAACGATGACTCTCGTGATCGTGTGAACCTTTCAACGTCGTAACGATTTCCCTTTGTCTCGCGATATATTACTTGTCCGAGATCCGATCATCGGTATCCACTATACCTTGTTCGATCTCGTTATCCGACAAGTACTCTTTTCTCGTTCCGGTGATATAACATCCTAGTGATCAAATCACTTGCTTGCAAGCGGTGTTGATGTGATATCACCGAGAGGGCCCTGAGTATATCTATCTGTCATATTGGATGGACAAATCCCATTCTCGATCCATGAGCTTCAACTAACACTTTCCGAATATCCAATGCCACCTTTATAGTCACCCTTTTACGGTGTGACGTTTGATGTCATCAAAGTATTCTTTCGGTATTAGTGATTAACATGATCTCATGGTCTAAGGAATAATGTTACTCCGAATGTAAGACATAACAACAAAACTAAATGACTTGATCGTATTGTTATACTTAGTTAGGGTTTAAGTTCATCATGTCATTCTCCTAATGACATGACCCCGTTATCAACAACATCCAATGTTCATGATAAGGAAACCTTGATCATCTGTTTAATAAACGAGCTAGTTAAAAGAGAGGCTTCACTAGGAACGTTGGTTTGTTTATTAATCACACATGTATCAACGTTTCCGGTTAATATAATTCTAGCATGAGAAATAAACATCTATCATAAACAAGGAATAACATAACAAACACTTTATTATTGCCTCTCGGTCATATTCCCTTCAGTCTCCCACTTGCACTAGGGGCAATAATCTATATTACATAGTGATGAATCTAACACCCATTGAGTTTTGGTGTTGATCATGTTTTGTCCTTGAGAGAGTTTTAGTCAACGGATCTGCCACATTCAGATCCCTATATACTTTGCAAATCTTTACATCCCCATCCGCGACATGCTCACGGATGGAGTGAAAACGGCGCTTGATATGCTTGGAATTCTTGTGAGACCTTGGTTCCTTAGCATTGGCTGTGGCACCATTGTTGTCACAATAGATAACCATTGGATCCAACGCACTCGGAACCACGTCTAGTTCGGATATGAACTCCTTCATCCAAACTGCTTCATGTGTTGCCTCCGAGGCAGCAACATATTCCGCTTCTGTTGATGATCCCGCCACCACGGATTGCTTGGAACTCCTCCAGCTTACAGCTCCTCCATTCATAATAAATACGTACCCGGACTGAGACTTAGAGTCATCCGGATCAGTGTCGAAGCTAGCATCGACGTAACATCTTGCGACGAGGTCTTCTTCACCACCATATACGAGAAATATGTCCTTAGTTCTTCTTAAGTACTTTAGGATATTCTTGACCGCAGTCCAGTGTTCCAAACCTGGATTGGATTGGTACCTACTAGTCAAACTAATAGCATGTGCCACATCCGGTCTTGTACATAGCATAGCATACATGATAGAACCTATGGCTGAAGCATAGGGAGTCTTATCCATCTTTTCTCTATCTTCTGCTGTAGCTGGACATTGAGTCTTACTCAACGTCTTGCCTTGCAACATAGGTAGGAACCCTTTCCTACTATCTTTCATTTTGAACTTCTTCAAAATCTTGTCAAGGTATGTACTTTGCGAAAGTCCAATTAAGCGTCTTGATCTATCCCTGTAGATTTTGATGCCTAATATATAAGATGCTTCACCGAGATCTTTCATCGAAAAACTACTGTTCAAATAACCTTTTACGCCTTTTAAAAGTTCTATATCATTTCCAATCAAGAATATGTCATCCACATATAGTACTAGAAATGCTACAGAGCTCCCACTCACTTTCTTGTAAATACAAGCTTCTCCGTATGTTTGGACAAATCCAAAACCTTTGATCACCTTATCAAAACGGAGGTTCCAACTCCGGGATGCTTGCTTCAGTCCATAAATGGAACGTTGAAGCTTACACACCTTGTCAGCATCCTTAGGATCAACAAAACCTTTGGGTTGAATCATATACAACTCTTCCTCAATGTCACCATTAAGGAACGCCGTTTTGACATCCATCTGCCATATTTCATAATCGAAAAATGCAGCAACTGCTAACATAATCCTAACTGACTTAAGCATCGCTACTGGTGAGAAAGTCTCATCATAGTCAACTCCTTGAATTTGTCGGAAACCTTTTGCGACAAGTCGGGCTTTATAGACGGTCACATTACCATCAGCGTCAGTTTTCCTTTTAAAGATCCATTTGTTCTCAACGGCCTTGCGGTCATTGGGTAAATCTACCAAAGTCCAAACTTGATTTTCGTACATGGATCCTATTTCGGATTTCATGGCTTCAAGCCATTTGTTGGAATCTGGGCTCATCATCGCTTCCTCATATGTCGCAGGGTCATCACCTCCATCTACCATGAAGTTTAATACGGGATCTCCGTATAGTTCAGGAGCTGTGCGCTCCCTAGTTGACCTGCGAGGTGCGGTAGTTTCCTCTATTGGAGTTTCATGATCTTGATCATAAACTCTCTCTTCATCTAACAGGGTCGGCTCCGGAACAACTTCCGGCGCTGCGCTACTCGCCATTCCAAGAAGAGAAGGTTCAATAACCTCGTCGAGTTCTACCTTCCTACTATTCACACCTTTCGAGAGAAACTCCTTCTCCAAAAAGGATCCATTCTTGGCAACAAAAATCTTGCCTTCGGATCTGTGATAGAAGGTGTACCCTATTGTTTCTTTAGGGTATCCTATGAAGACGCATTTTTCCGCTTTGGGTTCGAGTTTATCAGGTTGAAGCTTCTTCACATAAACATCGCATCCCCAAACTTTTAGAAATGACAGCTTAGGTTTGTTTCCAAACCACAATTCATACGGTGTCGTTTCAACGGATTTAGATGGTGCCCTATTTAAAGTGAATGCAGCGGTCTCTAGTGCATAACCCCAAAACGATAGTGGCAAATCTGTAAGAGACATCATAGATCGAACCATATCTAATAAAGTACGATTACGACGTTCGGAAACACCATTACGCTGTGGTGTTCCGGCAGGTGTGAGTTGTGAAACTATTCCACATTGTTTCATATGCATGCCAAACTCGTAACTTAGATATTCACCTCCACGATCAGACCGTAGAAATTTAATCTTTCTGTTACGATGATTTTCAACTTCACACTGAAATTCTTTGAACTTTTCAAACGTTTCAGATTTGTGTTTCATTAAGTAAATATACTCATATCTACTCAAATCATCTGTGAACGTGACAAAATAACGATATCCACCGCGCGCTGATACACTCATTGGTCCACATACATCAGTATGTATGATTTCCAGTAAGTCTGTCGCCCGTTCCATAGATCCAGAAAACGGGGTTCTAGTCATCTTGCCCATAAGGCATGGTTCACACGTTTCAAATGATTCATAATCAAGTGATTCTAAGAGTCCATCAGAATGGAGCTTCTTCATGCGTTTAACACCAATATGACCTAAGCGGAAATGCCACAAATAAGTAGCAATATCATCATTTAACTTAATTCTTTTGGCATTCACATTATGAATATGTGTATCAACATTATCAAGATTCAAAAGAAATAAACCATTCTTCTCAGGTGCATGACCATAAAAGATATTATTCATATAAATCGAACAACCATTGTTCTCGGACTTAAAGGAATAACCATTCCGCATTAAGCAAGATCCAGAAACGATATTCATGCTTAATGCGGGCACCAAATAACATTTATTGAGGTTTATAACTAATCCCGATGGTAGACGTAGAGATAGCGTCCCGACGGCGATCACGTCAACTCTTGATCCATTGCCAACGCGTATCGTCACCTCATCCTTTGCTAGTGGTTGCTTATTCTGCAGCTCCTGTTTCGAGTTACATATGTGAGCAACCGAACCAGTATCAAATACCCAGGTGCTACTGCGAGTACTAGTAAGGTACACATCAATAACAAGTATATCATATATACCTTTGTTCACTTTGCCGGCCTTCTTATCTGCCAGATACTTGGGGCAATTGCGCTTCCAGTGGCCAGTACCCTTGCAATAGAAACACTCAGTCTCAGGCATAGGGCCATGCCTGGTTTTCTTCTCGGCAGTAGCAACAGATTTGCCACCCTTCTTGAAGTTTACCCTTGGCTTGCATTTCTTGCCTTTCTTGAAACTAGTGGTCTTATTGATCATCAACACTTGATGTTCTTTCTTGATCTCCACTTCAGCAGTTTTAAGCATCGAGAGAAGCTCAGGAAGAGACTTCTTCATGCTCTGCATATTATAGTTCATCACGAAGTTCTTGTAACTAGGTGGCAGAGATTGGAGAACACGATGTATCCCTAGCTCAATGGGAATCGATATTCCCAAGGCTATGAGCTTATCAGCGTATGCAGACATTTTGAGTACGTGCTCACTAACGGAGCTGTTCTCTTCCATCATGCAGCTAAAGAACTTTTCTGAAGCGTCATAACTCTCAACTGCGGCATGGGTATCGAAAATCATTTTCAATTCTCCCATTGTGGCATAAGCAGTGCTGTTCTCGAAACGTTTTCGCAGCTCTGGCTCTAATCCATAGAGGATGCCGCATTGAACTATACTGTGGTCTTCTTGTTGAGTCAGATAAACATTTTTATCTTCATCAGAAGCATCATCAGCGGGCTGGTCACCTAGAGGTGCATCAAGCACATAGAGCTTCTTGCAAGCGGTGAGGAGAATCCTTAGGTTAAGTGCCCAGTTGGTAAAGTTGCTTCCATTGTTCGCTAATTTCTCTTTCTCCATGAACATATTGAAATTGAAGGTAGGTGGTGCCATGATCTACAACATATTTGCAAAGACTATTTAGACTATGTTTATGATAAATTAAGTTCAAGTTAATTCTAAAATTATCCCATGAACTCCCACTCAAAAACAACATCCCTCTTAGTTGTCTTTAGTGATTACACAAACCAAATTCACTACACCGAAACCGATCATCACGTGAGACGGTGCAGTTGCAAAGGCGAACATCAACATGTTCATCATATCATTCATATGACTCATGCTTTACCTTTCGGTTAGGTGTTCCGAGGCCATGTCTGTACATGCTAGGCTCGCCAAGTAGAACCGTAGTATTGCATGTGTTTCAAGGCCATGTCTGTACATGCTAGGCTTGAAAACACCCGTTGTATGCGAACGTTGAGTCTATCACACCCGATCATCACGTGGTGTCTCGAAACGACGAACTTTGTTAACGG
Organism: Alopecurus myosuroides; assembly: GCA_028641055.1. NCBI lineage: Eukaryota > Viridiplantae > Streptophyta > Magnoliopsida > Poales > Poaceae > Alopecurus > Alopecurus myosuroides. The sequence continues at coordinate 469,576,248 of CM054059.1, forward strand.
TGCATACTTAAGGAAGAACACATTATTATCTTGATATTAAGTGAGAGGGATCATCTTATAATGCTACCGTCGTGATCTAAGCAAAATAAGATGCATAAAAAGGATAAAAATCACATGCATGGATAATGTGATATGATATGGTCCTTCTTGCACTTGATCTCCATCTTGTGCATCATGGTATGATCTCCATCATTCCACCGGCGTGGCACCAAGGTCCGTGGCACCTCCATCTTGATTGTCCATTACAACATATCACATGGATATGACATACATCACGCAGGCCATAAAATAAGACAACCATATGGCTCCAGCCGGTATGTCAATAATTTACAAAAGATATCATCTCATACATAACGTTTGTAACATTGACCATATCACATCACATGCCCTGCAAAAACAAGTTAGACGCCTCTAATTTATTTTTGCATATTTTACGTGGCTTTGTGCTTACGAGGATATAACCGTTCATACCTACGTACAAGAACCACAACGTTGATAAAACATATTTTTAACAACCCTTTGTAGATTAGATCTTAACTATAGTAGGAGAAACGGACACCCCCTCAGTCACAAGTGAGACAATTCTCGCGTACATGGTACACGTAAACTTAGTCCGGGGCAGCTTTATCCTACTATGCCACTAAGATCATAAAATACTCAAAGAGACAAAAACATGATCATCAACGCCCACATACTCCTATGTGTTCTACCCGTACAATTCATCTACGCATAGATCCGGCTCTGATACCACTGAAGGGGAACGTAGCATAGAAAACAAAAAATTTCCTACACGCGATAAACCCAAATAGCCAAGATCTAATCTATGAGATGAAAGGCAACGGGGAGAAAGAGAGTCTTGAGATAACATACCCTCGAAGACTCTAAGTGGTACGAGAAAAGATCTCGTTGTTGGCGTCGTCGTTCTCACGCCGATCCCGAGCGAGAAGAAGAGCACCGCAATCCGGCGGTGCCTCCGTAATCGGTCACACGTTCAGCTCGATGAAGACTTCCGTTCCCTCGTTCCAGCGGGTTGCGGAAGTAGAGGATCCCTCGGAATTCCAGCAGCACGACGGCGTGGTGGTGGTGAAGAATCCCACGGTCAGGGCTTCGCCAAGCCGGAGACCATGGAATGGAGCAGCGGGTGGAAGGGAAAATGTGTGAGCAAGTGTGTAGAAAAGAGAGAGCAGTCACCCTCCTTTTATAGGGGAGGGGGAGGCATCCCAAAGGGGGGGTGCGGCCAGCCATGGGTGCCCCCACCCCTTCCTCTCTTCATGTGAGTGGAAGCTCCACTCAAACCCACTCAAAATTCCTTAATTTCCCACTTGGAAAATCTAAAGGTTTGTCTTTAATAAATAAATAAAACATTTTTATTTCTTTATTTATATTTGTTAATTCCATTCACAAACATTTGCATGCAGCACCTCGAACCATTTGTTAATTCTATTAACAACCATTCGATGAAAAACCCCTTGAACTATTTCAATTTTCCCCGAAACAATTCCGGAGCTGCCCAAAATATTCTCCGGCATTCCGTATCCTCTCTAACGCTTCATCGAACCTTAAGTGTGTCTCCCTACGGTTCGCGAATATTATAGACATGATCGAGACTCCTCTCCGATCAATAATCAACAGCGGGATCTGGAAATCCGTGATGACTCCTATATATTCAACGATGACTCTCGTGATCGTGTAAACCTTTCAACGTCGTAACGATTTCCCTTTGTCTCGCGATATATTACTTGTCCGAGATCCGATCATCGGTATCCACTATACCTTGTTCGATCTCGTTATCCGACAAGTACTCTTTTCTCGTTCCCGTGATATAACATCCTAGTGATCAAATCACTTGCTTGCAAGCGGTGTTGATGTGATATCACCGAGAGGGCCCTGAGTATATCTATCCGTCATATTGGATGGACAAATCCCATTCTCGATCCATGAGCTTCAACTAACACTTTCCGAATATCCAATGCCACCTTTATAGTCACCCTTTTACGGTGTGACGTTTGATGTCATCAAAGTATTCTTTCGGTATTAGTGATTAACATGATCTCGTGGTCTAAGGAATAATGTTACTCCGAATGTAAGACATAACAACAAAACTAAATGACTTGATCGTATTGTTATACTTAGTTAGGGTTTAAGTTCATCATGTCATTCTCCTAATGACATGACCCCGTTATCAACAACATCCAATGTTTATGATCAGGAAACCTTGATCGTCTGTTTAACCAATGGGCTAGTTAAAAGAGAGGCTTCAGCTAGGAACGTTGGTTTGTTTATTAATCACACATGTATCAACGTTTCCAGTTAATACAATTCTAGCATGAGAAATAAACATCTATCATAAACAAGGAATAACATAATAAACACTTTATTATTGCCTCTCGGGCGTATTCCCTTCAGGTGGACAAGTCACGAGCGTATACAGGTTGGAGTAGGAGTAGGACTCGGTACAACCACCGATCCAAACTAAATATGGAAACCTAACACGTATGCTATTCATACTTTAACACCCTCCCTTAATCTAAGCTCTAAGGAGATTTAGATTACGCTTAAATTCATTTAGGCTACTAACAGGCAAAGCTTAGTAAAACCATCTGCAATCTGATCTTTGCTTGATATAAACTTGATCTCCAGTCCTTTGCTTGCAACTCGTTCTCTCACGAAATGATAGTCAATCTCAATATGTTTTGTACGGGCATGGAATATAGGATTTGATGATAAGTAGGTAGCACCAAGATTATCACACCATAGACAGGGTTTTTCTGACATCTTTATACCAAGTTCATTAAGAAGTGCTTCCACCCAAATGAGCTCAGCTGTGGCATTTGCTAAGGATTTATATTCAGCTTCAGTACTGGATCTAGAAACTGTTGCTTGCTTACGAGCACTCCATGAGACAAGATTTGGCCCAATAAATATAGCAAATCCACCAGTAGAGCGTATGTCATCAATGCAACCTGCCCAGTCTGCATCTGAAAATGCACTAAGCAGTGTAGAAGAGGACTGTGTGAAGGTTATACCAATATCCATTGTATGCTGAACATATCGTAGAATCCTCTTCACAGCTGTCCAATGAACAATTGTTGGTGCATGGAGATACTGACAAACTTTTTTAACCGAAAACGACAGATCTGGACGAGCAATGTCAAATATTGCAAGGCACCAACAATGCTTATGTATTGTGTACTATCTTCAGGACCAAGAGGATTACCAGTATGTAAGGACAATTTTTCTGATGATGAAAGTGGTGTAGGAGCTGGCTTACATTGCATCATACCTACTTTTCCAAGGAGCTCACGTGCATATTTTGCTTGTGTTAGACATAAACCATCCTGTATCTTTTTTACCTCTATGCCCAAGAAGAAATGTAGATCTCCAAGATCCTTAATGGCAAAGCTTTCATTAAGATCCTTTACCAAGGCAGGAATTGCATCATTTGAAGAGCTGGACACTATGATGTCATCAACATAAATCAGCACAAATATTACCACACCGGACTTGTTAAAAAGAAACAAAGAGGTGTCAGTTTCAGATGAGGTAAAACCGAGATCATAGAGCCTTGATGTGAGCCTAGAAAACCAAGATCTGGGTGCTTGTTTCAGTCCATATAGAGCTTTGTCAAGTCTGCAAATATAATCAGGTTTAAGAGTATCCTCAAAACCCGGGGGTTGCTTCATATAAACCTCCTCTTCCAGAACACCATGTAAAAACGCATTCTTGACATCTACCTGCCTTAGAATCCAACCACGGGAGACTGCAATTGCTAGGACAACTCGAATGGTTGCTGCTTTAATAACAGGACTGAAAGTTTCTTCATAATCAATTCCATATCTTTGCTTAAAACCCTTTTCCACAAGTCTAGCTTTATACCTGTCAATTGTCCCATCTGCACGTTTCTTTATGCGATAAACCCACTTGCAATCAATTAAATTCTTGCCTTGACTGGGGGGAACAAGGTGCCATGTTTTGTTATGCATTAAGGCGTCATTCTCTTCCTTCATTGCTTCATGCCAATGTTCATCACCAAGTGCTTCTGCAAGTGTATTTGGCTCACCTGTGGAAGCAAACATACCATGCCTAGAAGAATCTCTTTTATATATTTGTGGTTGTCTCCCATACCTTATGGTCCCATCTGTATAACCTCTAGGTTTAACAACACCTTTTTGTAGACGTGTACGCAGTGGAGCAGCAGGAGTATCTGCAGAAGTCTCCGATCCAGAAGATCCAGAAGAATCAGAACCCTCCGCACTGTTGGCCACATCTCCTGATGGCGCAGGAGATCCTTGCTCCGTACGGTCGACAGGGTCACCAGACGCACCTGTTGGCTCTGCTGTCGTTGCAGCGCGACGTGGCTCTCGCTGATTGCTCACCGCCCCGCGCACCAGAAACACTGCCCCGCGCACCAGAGGAGGAGGGCGACGTGTCGCTTGCTGATTGAGTGTTGTCCCGCGCATCGGAGGAGGAGACCAGGGGATTATTTTCTCCGCGCGCGTCTGTGTCAGAGGCAGGGGAATCAGGCTCAGTTTCCGTGCCCACCTCAGGATTATTAGCTGTCGGCGAATCTGCCTCGTGATCAGAGGCAGCAGGTGAATCATCATCGGATCCAGTGTCCGTTTCGGCATTTTCTGAATTGTCATTATCTTCAATTTGAGAGCTAGTTTCTTCATCAATTTGGACAGGATTTTCAACAGCTTCCTCAATGACCTGTGTAGCATCAGTAATAGGGACAACAACAGTCATATGATCACTAATTTTTACGTCCCCATGAGTAGATGGAATATCCAAAGGAAGAAGCAATATTTCACGTTTAAGACGAGCACCCGCATTGGAATGCAAAGAAGCAAAAGGAAACACATGCTCGTCAAAAACCACGTCTCTAGAGATATAGACACGACCAGTAGAAATATCAAGACATTTGACTCCCTTGTGACGTGGACTATAGCCTAAAAAGGCACACATCTTAGAGCGGAAAGAGAGTTTACGTGTGTTATAAGGACAAAGATTTGGCCAGCAAGCACAACCAAACACTCTAAGTGCATCATAGTTGGGTGTAACATTTAGGAGGCGTTGAGTAGGAGATTCAAAATTCAACACCTTAGTAGGAAGCAAGTTTATGAGGAAAGTGGCTGTGAGGAAGGCTTCATCCCAAAATTTTAAAGGCATGGATGCATTTGCAAGCAATGCAAGACCAACCTGAACAATATGATGATGTTTGCGTTCTGCAGACCCATTCTGTTGATGGGCATGAGGGCAAGAGACATGATGGGTTATGCCAACTTTCTGGAAGAAACTGTTGAGTTTTTCATATTCTCCCCCCCAATCAGTTTGCATAGTGATGATTTTTCGATCAAACTTGCGTTCAACAAGTTGTTGAAAATTAATAAAGACTTGATACACCTCAGAACGTTTTTTAAGCAGATATATCCAAGTGAATTTGCTAAAATCATCAATAAAGCTTACATAATATGAATGTTTGCCAACAGAAACAGGTGCAGGACCCCATACATCAGAGAATACTTGTTCCAAAGGAACAATGGAAACACTAGTGGAAATAGGGTAGGGCAACTGATGACTCTTAGCTAACTGACAAGAATCACACACATGAGAGTTGATTTCAGGAGTATGATCTATTTTATTTTTCCTAAGAACTTGCTGAACCACAAAAGATGAAGGATGTCCTAAATGGCGATGCCACGTAGATGAAGATGGCTTTATTGAAACGAAGGCTTGCTTGGAAGTTCCAGTGGAGAAAGGTATTAGGGGATAAAGACCATCATGACAAGGCCCCTTAAACAGAGTTCTCCTTGTGGCCTGATCCTTGATCAAAAAATAGAAGGGGTGAAACTCAAGAAAAACATTGTTATCAAGAGCAAGCTTATGAACAGATAAAAGATTTTTGGATGCATTAGGGACATGAAGAATATTCTTAAGATGTAAAGAATCATGTGGGGTACGTAATATTGAGTGACCAATGTGACTGATGTGCATACCTTTGCCCTCAGCTGTGTGAACACGATCACGCCCCTTGTACTTGTCACGTGTAGTGAGTTTGCTCAATTCTCCTGTAATATGATCAGTAGCACCGGTGTCAGAGTACCAGTTTGTGTCAACACCATATGATGCAGTATTGGCTTTCTTTTCTCCACTTTTATCATCATGATCATCATCACCATCACTGTCACTTTCCCGGCGCCACCAACAATCAGCAGCAGAATGTCCATGTATTTTGCATATCTGACATGTCACGTCGACATAAGGGGTAGGGGCATGGCTGCGATACCCTCTAGAGCGACCCTCACGCCGACCATCACTCTCACGGCGACTATCTCGACGTCCATCACTTCTGTTGCCATCACCTCTGTTATCACGACGGGTATCATCGCGACGCTGATCACGATCATCACGCCGTGTATCACTACGACGCTGAAAGTCTCTGTCATCCCGCCGTGAGTAACGTCCACGCTCAGGAGAATCATCACGCCGTCCCTTACGCCGATCAGGGCTGTCACGGCGACCCTGGGTGCGATTTCCTCGGCGTGCGATATTGGCTGAAGAGGTAAAAGAAGTTTCAGTAGCCTCATCATTGCGTATATCATAAGATGATAGGAGGCCAAAAAGATCATCAAGCTTTGTTGCGGGATTGCTATCAACTCCAGTAATAAGGGCGTTGTATGAACTATCAAGCCCATGTAGTAAGTATCCGATCAACTCATCATCCTCGAGAGGTTTTCCAGCGGCAGCTAACTCAGAGGCATAGCCTTTCATTTTAGTGAAATATGCAGCAGCTGTGAGACTTCCTTTCTTGGTGTCATTGAGAGCAGACCGGAGGTGTTGAACCTTCGACCTAGAGGCTGACGAGAACATGGTGGTGATGGCTGTCCATACTTCTGCAGTAGTTTCCATCCCGAGAACATGGGAGAGAATATCCGGGGACAAAGAATTTAACAGGAAACGAAGTACTTGTTGATCCCTTGCTATCCAAACGGCATAGGCCGGATTCTCAGTGTTTATCTTTTTCTTCTCGGCATCTTCAGCTTCTATAGTTTCGGCAGGTGCACGGTCGCTTCCATCAAGCAATCCCATGACTCTTGCTCCTCGAAGTGCAGGGAAAACTAGAGCTTTCCAGAGAAGGAAATTGCCACGGGTTAAGAGCTGAGTTGGGGGCGAACCAAGAGCAGCAGCCAAGGAAGTCATGACTCCAGAGGAACTCATGGTGTTTGTCGAGATTGATCTTGTATCTGTCTGTCTGGTTTATTGAGGGCGGCGGCTACGGCTGTGACAGCGGTAGCGGCGGCATGATATTGGCTTGTAGAATTTGTAGATCGCGGTGGCGGCTGATCGAGCGGCGACGGCGAGTTGTGGTATTGGGCGGCTGTGAGACAGCGGCGACGGCGAGTTTGTAGTATTGGGCGGCGGTGGCAGCTGAGAGACAGCGGCGACGGCAGCAGGTATTGGAGTATTTGCGGCGGCGACTTCAGAGAAGAGGTCAGCGGCGGCAGCTCGATGTCGAGGAGAGAAGGGGCTCTGATACGATATAAGCGATATTGATTGTGCGGAAAGCGATACCCCTGATCGGGGCATGGGGTCGTATTATATAGGTGGACAAGCCACGAGCGTATACAAGTTGGAGTAGGAGTAGGACTCGGTACAACCACCGATCCAAACTAAATATGGAAACCTAACACGTATGCTATTCATACTTTAACACCGTGGTCTCTGCATATTGCTTTTTGCAGAATTTCTTATGCTGACAAGGTGTTCGATGGAAGTCATGAAAGGATGCAGATAGGAGTATGCACAATAACCTTTATAAATGTAGTGCTCCAGTGATACATGAGTATAAAAGTTCGGTGACAGGTGTGGGTGTACGTGCAGGTTCGTGCACCCGAGTGCAGGGCCGAGCCAAGGCCAGGGGTAGGCGACGGACTCCAGGCGTGGTCCTGGTAGCCAACCGGGATGACCAAGGCGGGGTGACGCTTGCGAACAAATGGAGGTGTGCGGACGGAAGGAGCTTTTCACGGCGTAGGAACGAAGGGGAGGCAGGAAGGACGAGCCAGTGGGCCTACCCTTGGTGCTTCCGGTGACCACCTCCACAAGTTGCTTCTCCTTCCAAGGTTAGCTGAACCATATTTTTATTCTCTTTCTGATATACTCTTTTTTGCCAATATTTCTAAAATGCTTTGGCAAGCTCGGATGAGATGCAGCAGACATTCTTGCTATTTGCAGATATTCCTGGTGTGTCTTCTCCCCTGATTTGGTGACACGCCATCGAACCCTGGCTGTGGCCAATGCTACTGCTGCAACCACTCATTGATGGAGACGAGGCCGTGTGATAGGTTCAATAACATGGCAAGATGCAAAGTCCACGGCCAAACAAATTTCAGATGTGAGGTGGAAGCGAGGGCTTGGATGCCAAACTCAGTTTTGCTAGATCCATCATATAGGTAGTTGTTCCATCATTGGCAAACTACGATGCAAATCATGAGGGAAATATCCGGAGCTTACTTAGCCTCTGTAAAAAAATCTTGAACTCTGTATTAAGGAAAATATCTGGAGCTTACCCCGTGGTCAGTATTTAATATCATTTTTGGACCATTCTTTATACCTGCAGTTAGTCGATGTCTTTTTAGGACTGTGATTTTTTAGTTATTATTCTTTGCATAATTTTTGTTACTACACTGTCATTTTTTAACCCATCCACAATTCATTTGTGCCATTAATAAAATTTTCTACCTACAGTCAGTTTATGACAATATATGGTTAGATCGCTTTTCAACTTCCTAAGAAATTTTCTTGAGAACATTTTGGATTAAATAAATTCCTCAATGAAATGTAGGGAACTGACTGCGGGGTTGACACATATTCTGTTCTTTGCACATATCATGGATGTGCGCTGCGGCATCACATTGACCTAAACGTATGGAGTGGTTCCCATAGGAGGACACTCAGTTGTTGACATTTATATTATTCATTTACCATGCTTTCTTTCACTTGGAACTGAAAAGCAGCTATTTGGCAGCTGACATGGCATCGAGGATTTTGTTTTTTCTGTCACTTTGTTTTATATATGAGCTGAATTTTGGATGGAATATAGCTTGTGTGCATATTCTTAATCGTTGAATAATTTGTGGAATAGTTTTTAATTCTCCTTTGCTTTCCTTTATTTTGAAATCAAGGTACCTGGTCAACATGAGGGGAATGATCTTGCATCAACACCAAGAACAACCTCGGTACCTGGCCCAAGATCCTTGACCTCAATCTCAAGCAAAACGTAACGACCAGCCTTGTTCATTTCTTTCAAAATCTAGCTCATCGTGTCATTTTTATCTATTTCTAAAAAACAAATGCAGTTTTTGCACATGAAATTTATTTTTCTAAGATTTCCTTGTATTTTTGTTCTGTAAATGTGATGTTTGCAGATCCTGCATTCTAAGAAGTTTTCTTTTCTGCCGCGTGCGAGGATGCACTTCCACCTCAAGTGGCTCGAGGACTTTTTTATTTAGCTCAGAATGACGATGCTTGATTTTGTGTGTACTCAAATGTAAAGTGAGATGAAGTGACCATGCTAGCTGTTGATGAATTAAGCTATATACATTGATTCTTCTTCTATTTTCTTAAATGATTAAGTTAAAGCATGGAGAAGTATCACTTCTGGGTTCATCAAACATGTTTCTTTTTAAATGTAAGCAGCCTCCATGCATACCATTGATACCTTCGCTTACAAAGACTGATCATCACTGAATTACCCATATCCTTGGTTGAATTGGTCACGGATGAGAGTGTAGCATGAAGGAGAAAAATTCTTGGTTTTGGTATATTTCTCAGGACATGGAAGAAGAATGCTATAGTGATTTTGATATTGTCGCGACTTCATACCCAACAGACCTGCATTTTGTCCTATATTTTCTCCGTTTTGTTCAGATTTATTTGACGTCCCCAATTTCAATTTCTTAGGACCTCAAGGTAGGGTCCTATACAACTTTTGATATTGCTGCAAGTTCATACTAAAAAGACATGCATTTTGTCCTATATTTTCCATCCTTTTGAGATTTATTTGATGTACCAAATATATTAAAGATGTGCAACTGTGAAAGTTTATTTGTAGAACCGTGCAAAGAGAATTTTGGGATCAGATAAAACATTTTTCCGTTATTATTTTTATGAAAATATCATTTGTCAACATGTCGTGGACCTTAATTTTTTATGGAAGTTCATTACTATGATTAGAGCATTTAATATGAATGCTTTAAAAAGTGCATCGATACAGCCTTCTAATTCAAGCAAAACGTAACTACTCATGTTTTTGGGTTGAATTTGGTCATGGATGAGAGTACCAGCCTTGTTCATTTGTTTCAAAATCTAGCTCATCATGTCATTGCTATCTATTTCTCAACTTAAAAACCATTTTTACATGTGAAATTTGTTTTTCGAAGATTTCCTTGTATTTTGATTCTGCAAATATGATGTTTGCAGATATTGCATTCTAAGATTGTTTTTGTTTTCTGTCACATGCGAGGATGCACTGCCAGCATAAGTGGGTCGACGACATTTTTGGTTTTCTTAGATTGGCGATGCTTGATTTTGTATGTACTCAAATGTAAAGTAAGATGAAGTGATCATGCTAGCTGATGATGGATTCAGATATATGTTGATTCTTTGTCTATTTTCTTAAGTGATTAAGTTAAAGAATGGAGAAGTAGCACTTCCTGGTTCATCAAGCATGTTTCTTCTTTAAATGTAAAGCGGCCTCCATGCGTTGGGCACTCGCCTTCCAAGGCCGCATTGATGTTATGTTTTGTTCCACCGCCTCGTGCGCTGAGTAGAGGTGTGTACAATCTCTTATTTGTTTGTTAGAACCTGGTAAGGATGAACTCATGTGCGGCGTGTTCTTACGTGTGTGTGCCATGTTTCAATTCATCTTGCACCATATTGGGCACCGATGACGTCCTCCCACCAGATTGGGTACATGAAAGAAATTATTTTGTCTACGATTCCTTACATTTCCATTCCGAGGAGACAATATATTGTCAAAATAATATGTGATGTCATGTAAAAGATGATTTGTAAATTTCAATTTGTTTGGCATAGTTTTGTTTTTAGATTTTGTATATATTGAATGTAGGCCTTGATAGATATTTTATTCTTATGTAGGAAACAATGGTTCTTCGGGGCATCAAAGGTGGACTAGAGCTGGCCATGAAAGATGGAGGGTGGGAAGATGGAGGGTGGATGGAAACAGAGATGGTTATGGATCGATATCTTACAATAGTAAGGTACAAGAAGTGGAAAAAGAAGATCAGATGAGCACTCAGTATGGTCACCAGAGTGAAGAGGATAGACATTTGTAGAGATTATATTGGAACGAGAGGAATGTCTTAACCATTGCTGTAGTCTTTTTATCGCCTCGTAGCAAATTAATGGTGCTTTTAAAAAAAATCTGACCTATACAGTATATTTATTTTTATTCATGCCGTGGGGTCGCAAAGGCGGCGCATTTGTTTTCATCAAAGAATAACGAGGGACAAACATTGTTTTAAAAGTGGTCATCTTTCATTATGTGTAAATAATAAGACTTCTGATATGGCATAACATAGAAGATCTTAAGTGATGAGCTATGGAACAACTACGACAGTTACCACTGATACACAGCTGGGACATATCATTTGAGTAGACAGACATGGATGGGGGGGGCATATTATTGGACATGTGACTACAAAGTACAATGGCGACGTTGGAGTGAGGTGACTATGGAATACAATGGTGATTTTATTGGAGTATAAGGTGACTACAAAATATAATGGTGGATAGGAAATACACTAGATTGTCCGTAGCAACGCACGGGCATTCAACTAGTAAGAAAGAATTGTTCTTTGATCCATTTGCTAGGGGAGTATCACCTGTTGGTATAGTGCAGTGTCGTACGAGAATTGAACAAGGAACGTCGGATGCAAAAGCCATTTCGTTAATTAGTTCCACATTGCCTACTTACTTCACCAGTTTGCACATAACAGCTACTATGATCAAAAGCTATGTAGTATAAACAAGAGTACAAAGTATTGAATGAAAATACATATACAACAAGATAGTAGTAGTGATTTGAACAAAGCTATGATCAACCATTACATAGTAACTATCATATTCTCGAAAAAACATAGTAACTATCATTAAATTTCATGATGCACGATTCCGAATTCAGATTATGGTATTACAGAAGGGGAACTCACGTAGCAAGATCGCCACAATATCTTGGCAGTCTCAACCTTGTCTACTGCTTAAACCGTGGGAAGGAACAAGCCGAAATGATTTTATGTGGCAATTCTGTTGACCCTTTGGAAGGACCGAAATAAAAGACTGGGAAAAACAGAAGAGTAGATCCACTCTTCATCTCAGGCTACCTGGTGAGCCTGTGCTTGCTGCTGCTTTTGCACATTGGCTTTGTGTTCAACATGGTTATTCAGGGGCTAAGTGTTTTAGGGGCAAGGCGGCTAACTTGATTTATAAGGTATGTTTGGATTGTGGCCGGTAGCTACCCTGCCAATTTTTTGGCATTGACCGATTACATGGGCTAGCATTTGGTTCCTAGCCCAACTACTGAAGCCACGCCAATTTTTTGGTCGATGCGGCCGATTCCGCGACCACATCCGGGCGAAAGTGGGACGGACGAATCCCTCGCCAATATTTTGGTGTGCCCTGGATTTGGCTGGGCAAAAGTAGGCGTAAACCAAACAGCCCCATAGTCCCCAGCTTCTCCAACAAAGAGGGACGGAAGGGTGGAATGCCCTCAAATGGATCCACGTATCCATTCATTGACATGAGAGTTTTATCCGCATGAAGAAGCGACCAAGCAATGGTAAACTCCAACTCAGGGTTGCCGACTTGACACTTATGTTGCGTCAGAAGCTCACCACCAGCTACGTGATTAGGGCATGTACAATCGTTGATAAGGTTGTCTTATCTTTAACTCCGCCACGTTATATAGATATGACAAAAAAAAACATGTTGTACAATGAGCTATTTTTTTATCCTATCACTAACAACAAAATATCATAAATATGTGGTGAGACAATTATGCTAAGAGGTGATCTCTTGAGAGAAGACAAACATCTTTTTTCTGTTTCTCTCTCCGCCAACTAAGCAATTATCCCACGGGTCATCGCTAAGAGAGAACCATTGTACATGTCCGCCCTTAGCAGCGAGGGCCGCTCCCTTCTCTTGCTCCCTCTCGGATATGCACTGCACAGGTAGCTACTTCTACAACATAGAACTGGACATAAGTACAGAACAGGAAATTTTCATAGCATTAGCAAACCAGCATGGAAAGTTTGTACCAACAAGAAACAATAGGATCTACTCCCTCCGTTCAAAAATACATGACTTCCATTTGTCCAAGATATGGACGTACGTTGTTACTGCACACAACTATCTACTTCTACAACAGGAAATTAGCTAGAAACTGGCCAAAAACTGACAAACAAAAATAAAATCTACAAGTCATATCATCATATTTATAAAATTGAGAAAGAAACAGTACAAATTTCAGTAAGAGAGCCCGAATCAATGAATCAATGAATCAAAACGTTTCTTTTACAGGAATGAATAACATTAGGTGATGCAACATGAATACTTCGAACTACTTCTATAAAAGCTTGGATTGCAACAATGGGGAATATCTATAAGTTTAACCGTGCCTTCCTTATTTCCTTTCCAATTGGCTCTCAATTGCATTTGTACTTACATTTTAGTACTCAGAGCAGTACAAAGCGTATTAAAATTTTAGTAAGAAAGATATGTTATCATGTTTATATGGGAATCTACAGATACTGTTGTCATGTTTAGTGTTTACATGAGAATCTACAAACAGCTGTGCCACAAGAAACAATTTTATAATTAGACATATACTGTTTGCATGTAAAAAGATCTTCAATAAAGAAAGACCACGTAATCCTGTGCGAAGAACAAAAGACATGAACCGAGTGATACCACCCAAGGAAGAACCAACACATTGTTCACATGGCCTAAACACTAAGAGCAGTCAATGGCACAACAGATAGAGACATAGTAGTCCACGACATAGAATAGCATTAATATCACTGGACAAACTATCTAGACAGAAATCAATCTACTCCGATATTCCCAGCTTCTCCAACAAAGAGGGATCGAAGGGTGGAATGTCTTCAAATGGATCCACGTATCCATTCATTGACATGAGAGTTTTATCGGCAAGAAGAAGGGACCAAGCAATGGTAAACTTCAACTCAGAGTCGCCGACTTGACATTTATGTTGAGTTGTATGGCATTGTTCGGGTGTGATGAAGACCTTTCCATTTGCAGATATGTCACCAGATGGCGCATAAGCCTGCACTATAACTTCTAGCTGTCCTTGCAATTCCACCGAAACAACCTGCCTTGACAGATTGAGGTAGCCACCACATTTACCCATTGCCATACTTCTGGAATCAAAGAGCACAATTTGCCTATGTTTAGGCTCAATGCCATCTTCAATGCTGCCTGCGAAGCATACAACTCTGACTCCACACTCAAAAGGCGACGGTTCTCCGACATGGAAACCTAAGAAGGTAGCCTGGACCGATTCATTGAGTTTCTGATATGATAACTCTATTTTGCAAAGGTGGTTTTCAATATTAGCGCTAGAGCGAACACGACGAGTATAGCCACCATTGTAGAAGAATATTTCGCTGATCAATGGCCTATCGTGAGATTTCTTTCCACGGTGGACTCTTAACTGAATCTCAATTTCAACAGGTTCCTCCAACACAATTGCACGGTGTGGTCCAGTCAATTGCAAAAAAGGATCCTGCAATCATCATCATTGTATCAGAAAAGGGAATGAATACCAAAAAAGATATTACAAAGGTTCATAGTAAAGAATAGACTAGTTCTTTCAGATCGCACGTTGGAACAACAAGGAGGCTTTAGCCTGAAGTGGAAAAATAAGGCCAAGCGTTTAATACACAAAGGTTCGCTTGTGGTTAGGATCAATTATTGTGAGATGCATTTTTCTGAAACTGGTAAAGGTTTACAGCAGGAAATTATCTTTCACCCCTGCTTTTCAATTTAGCAGTTGAGGTGTTTTCAAAAATGCTTTTTAGAACTTCTGAACATTAATCCTATTTCTAGTCTTCTTACTAGTTTCAGGCCTAGGGGTATTCTGATATTTCTTGAAAATAACTTTGAGATGGCAATGAATTTGAAATGACTATTGTCACTGTTTAGACAAATTTCTGGTATGAAAATCAAATTTTCACAAAAGTAACTTGGTTCCTTTAAACCTCTAGGAGGAAGAGGCCAATATCTTTGCCCAAAATCTTTGGCAGCAAATAGTATGGCTGTAGCCAGGTTGCAACAAATTCTTCTTTATGTTCTGGGAAATTGTCTGTTATCTTAAGACATGTAAAACCGGATAGGGGATTCTATTGTTTTCCGTTTATTTGAAATGGATCCGAACCTTAAGATCTAAAATGCAAGAAAAAAAAAGTGTTACCTGTTCGCACAAGACTTGGTAGTCATCCCTTGAACGAAGGAACAAAGGATTCCGGTTCTTATCAACATCATCCCGTGCCGCAACCACGCCGTAAACCTTCAGTGGCCACTGGATTCCTTTTATTTCTGCGATCTTGATCGAACAAACCTGAAATGTTCTCCCAATAACAGCACCTATTGAGCTGCACCCAGGTGTGCAGTGTGTAAACATCATGGAACTCAGTAATGCTGCATGCAAACACCAAAAAAAAAGGAATTCGGTGTTAGAAGCTATCTAAAGTGTGGCCATACTGATCTCTATTACTAATCCATACCACGATTCAATTGTTATTTTGTCTCATTTACTCGGTCATAATCAGTTGTCACTTCTTAGTATTTAGTATGATGTTTGCTTTGGCCTATTGGTACTAGATGTTACGTTTTCAATCCATACACAGGCTTGATTTTGCTAAAATTATAGCATATGTGGTTCACTGGTTCGCTTTGGCATATCCGTGTATGGTGAGGAGAAATAATCAAAGTCCATCCGGAGTTAACTAGATAAACAAAAAAGTGGTGACGGACAACAAGATGTGACCTTTGCGGCGCATACAACATCTGCTTCGATCCTTCTACAACAACACCTCTGCCATGTTGTCTCTAATTATTTCTACCTTTTTTTGGAAATTTCATCTGCTTTATATTAGATAGATAAACTGAAGAACGTTTAACAGAGAACATGTTTCCTATTTTATTGTCTGTAATTACTTCTACTTAGTTGGAGCCTTTTCTAAGAGCAAGAAAACTGAATTAGGAACGCCAAAAATACGCGGACAATTTCTGGTGTAATAAAGCACATGTTTTGTTTGGCTTCCTACCATGTATAACCCCGTATTTTGAGAGCCGCATCTTTGTTTGCACCAAACAGATGAAACAACCGTGTTAACATGACCGCAATGATGTTTCAATTTTGAAAATACAACCTGAGCAACGTTAGAATACCATTTTGTTCATTAATATTTTTTATGGAACATTATTTTTTTTTCTATTTCTACTCAAGTGAATTGAAAACATGTCGCTGGACATTTCGAGACGTGCTATGCACATTCACTCTTACTAGTTCAGACAAGGAAGAAAATATCGAAGTAGATAAAAAAGGCACATTAGCAATAGGTTGCAGCTGTTGCATGGATGATTACTTACAAAGGTTTTCGAAGGTTTTGCCTTTCCCATTGCCCCATTCACGTTCCCAGTTACGACGGTAGGAAGCAAAGCACCTCTCCTCTACCTCCGTGTCAGAGCTGTCCACCCACGGCGCCTCCTCTGTCTCTGTGGGGGTTTTGTCTCCACCCATGCCAGCTTCGATTTTACCTCTGCCCACCACAGCTTCTCCCTCAACATCCGCCATGTCGCTCCCCTTCTGCTCCTCTGTCTGTTTGGAGGCTCTGCGCACCAACACTTCTCCCTTGACTTCCGAGCTATCGTGATCCTTCTCTGTCTCCATGGCCACCAACTGGCTGTCCAACTCCGCTGTGCCTGTATCTGCATCGCCTTCCTCCACCCAGGGCTCATCTGTGGCTGCATCTGCATTGCCTTCCTCCAACCAGGGCACCTTGGCTATGGCTGCATCCACCAAGGACGCCTCGGCTATGGCTGCATCACCTCCCTCCACCACTGTATCTATCTCTGTGGCTGCTGTACCTTCGGATTCATCCAACTCTGCACCAAAATCCTGGGCAGGATTGCCTTCCTTGGCATGGATAGAACAGAATCGACCGATGGCATCTGAGACTGACTGCAACTGCCGGATCGTGGTTTCTTGCCGATTCACTTCTTCGCTGCCTATTGGGAAGGCACCCAGTAGTTCGTCGAAGATACGCTCGTAGAAACGCACTACTTGCAAGTCGAAGCCGACCCTCTCCCCCTCAGGCTCGTCCTCCTGCTCTGATAGGCACGGCGCCGCGACGTCGTCCCGTAGAAACGTCTCCGCGATATCTTTCGCCGCATCCTCGATCCTCTCCCTCACTATTAAGTCAAACTCCCGCCGGATGCTTTGGCTCAGCTCCCTCTCGATTAGAGCGTTGGTGAGCACACGCAAGCGCTCTCTCGCATAGTAATGGATCATCGAGGCCTTTCGCTGTATCGGATCGCTCGTTGGCGGAAACAGCGATGGTGTCCGGCTTGATAGGTCAAGCTTCTCCGGTGATCCGGGCTCCATCTCCGCCGCTCTTTTCTTTGGGGGCGGGCGAGGGGAAAAGGAAAGTCACAAAAACCCGCCGCCGCTCCGCTCTTTTCTTTGGGGGCCGGCGAGGGGAAGGGAAAGTCACGGAGAGGGTTTCTGGCTCGACCCACAATTGTGACTTGTTCCCGCTGGGATATGGCCCTTCCGATTTTTATTCCAGTTCGGTTTCCGTGTGTGTGTGGCTACCGTAGTCCGTAGTCCATCCATACATGATTTAATCTTTTTACTGCACTATACATTTGTTTTTTTGACAATCAATACCATGATCATAATTTGTTGACAATGTAGTAGAGCACCTGGTTTGCGAACACAAAACCTTTCCGGCCGCCAGTACACAGTAACTATCATGAAATTTCATAATGCACAATTCCAGATTCAAATTATGACATTACAGACGGGGAACTCGCGTAGCAAAGATCGCCACAGTATCCATCAGTCTTGGCAGTCTCAAACTCGTCAAGGAACCCCCCAAAGACACAAGTACACCACAACATTTACCACTGCTTAACCGCACCAAGGAAGAAGTCGAAATAATTTTCTGTGGCAATTCCGCTACACTACCAAAGAAAAATAATTGGCAAAGGATAAGCTAACCTACCAACACAGTACAAGGCATGAATATGTGACCACTGGTTTCTGTTGACCAGCCCTTTGGAAGGACTGAAATAAAGACTGGGAAAAAACAGAAGAGTAGACACACTCTTCGACTCAGGCTACCTGCTGAGCCTGTGCTTGCTGCTGCTTTTGCACGTTGGCCTTGTGCTTATGCCCAGCTATGTGGAACTCGTAAACCTTCTGGCTGTTGACGACCACATTGCACGCCGTGCAGATCTTCACCCCACCTTGAGCCGCGCCAGCCTCAAGGACTCGCCTCTTCTTCACCTCCAGGTCTTCTGGGGTTGCTGAGGAGCTCTTGTTCTTGTTCTTCTTTGGCTGTACAGCTGGCATCACGCCATTAGCAACGGCAGCAGCAGGTTCTGCACTTGCTCCGACAGCACCGTTCGGAGGCTTTGCTGGTTTAGGTGTGATTGCGTCTTGTAACTTCTGCAAATTCTTCTTGTGCTTCTTACCGGCTTTATGGACCACGAGAACATCTGGGGTGTCGCACTCAATCTTGCAGACCTCACAGGTCAATGGCTGCACAACCTTCGGTGCTTTCTTCATGAACTTCCTCGGAGCATTCCTTGGAAGAGGATGGCCAAAATGGGCGTTCCACTGAGCATGGTGCATGACCGTGGCGTCAGCTGCTGGTGCCATTCCACTTGGAGCTTTCGCAGCTGCTACCTATGGAAACAATATTGATATGAAGTTAATAGCAAGGGATGAAAAATATAGTGTAACAACTGACCAGCAGATACAACTAAAGTGAACTGAACAACATAACTGAACAAAAGATGTGCCATACAGTAATTCAAAGAAAAAAGTGTCATACAGTTAAAGGTGAATAGAGCCTTCTTTTGAAAAAATTAGTTCATGCACGTGTGAAATCCATGTTACTGTGTTAAACATGCTTATTCACAAATTCACATTAAACTGGGCTAAGTATTTTAGGGGCAAGGGAATAACTTTGATTTATAGCCATCCAGTCTGATGATGCATGGTAAAGGCAGTGGATTCATTTTCCATGTATTTTTTTACACTGAACACATTCTATCCAATATTACTATTTCAATATGATGAAGCGGATGACAACAAATGATACCAACATATCAATAACACCTGCACATACACACATGATCCCATCAACTAGGTATCAAGAAGATAAGGACTTGCCAACAACCACCTCTAATACTAACCGCTGTGCCTCAGCTTAAGACATGCAATGCAGCACTGGGAGCACTACAGTGGTACATAAAGAACAAGCCAGACCCATACCACCCATGCAGATCAGAGGTGAAGTTGGAGTAAGATCTTTTAGACGAGACCAGCAGACTTCCACTCAAAGCACATGACGACTCTGTGGAGCAATCTGTCCACCTTTTTGCTATGGTGGATCTGAGGCAGAGTTTGATGATATGAAACCAATGTTGTTCTTGAATTTGACCTTGGTAAAGAAGTCTGTACAATGAAGTTCAGATGGCACAAACTGAAGATCGATGTTTAACTGCTTACAAGTTACACCTATGGAGCAATGGCCAACATGACACTAACCTAAACTGAATCAGAAAATGGAGTTTACTAAACGTGAATACAATAGACAGTAACTCTCCTGAAATATCGAAGCACATAAAATAGATGACAATATTGAACTGAGACAAGATCACTGACGAGCCGACTAAGATACAGACTAAACAGGCAATATCCAGCTTGGTTACAGTGGTATAGACAAAACTGCCCACAATGTGAGCCCTAGCGGTGCACTCCGACTCTAACTTGTCCTGAGGCTGCATGTACCAACAGCAACTGGATTGTGGATGGAATGCATGTTGCATCAATATTGAAACTGCGCTTAGATTCCTTGACGCCATAGAAGAAGAAACAGAAAACACTTGTTGTCATTGTCAAGCACAAGGGTATGTGGCTATTAAGAAAATAGTGTTCGCGTTGTAGCTAGATGCGCGTTGTACTTTCAAATAGGGTTTGAGTTAGTAGTCCTCCTATAGCCCTTTAGGGTATTGCAATGCACTCAATCTGTTCGTTGGGTCTTTCAAGAATTAACCGTCATCAAATACTCGGAGAACAACAAAAGAGGCTCCCAACAAGGATATTCAAATTGGAGGGGTCTTTACTTAATCCAAACAAGGATGCAGATCATGCTTCCAAGAATCTTTCGTAAAGAAATTGATCCACAAAAAAGGGGAGCATCTGTTAATCTGTTATTATCTTTCCCTCAGACTAGACACCAGACTTTCGCATCCTCCAAGATGGGTAATTTCAGCTTCATTTTTTGTTTTCTTGGGGGGGGGGGGGGGGGGGGGGGGGGGGTAAGTGAGGAGGGGGAGACAAGGGAAAACGTCAACAAAACAGATTAATGCTAATGTCAAAACCATTAAATGCATCTATCAAGTTGTCGGTAAAAATCGAGTAATGAATTTTCCTGAATTGAATCGGCGAATATAATTCAACAAAGAGATGTTCACTTCGGGAAAAAAAAGGTAGCACTACAAACGGGTCCACATACTAAGAACACTACATGTGCAAGTTATCATCATTCAATATTCCCTAAAATTATAGTTAGACAACACTCTTTGTACCCCCCCCCCCCCCCCCCAATAGTCCTTGTGGGCACTGTTTGCAAGCTCATCTCCAGCTACCAGCTTGATGCATCCATGAGACAAACAACTCTTTCAAAGAAATTTCCCATTGTGATGGTCTAGCTCTTCAAAAATATTATAATTTTCCATCGCTATTTCATATAGTGTGACCTATTTCGTAATCAACAGCTTTAGTACCACAGGATTTTTTACCAGATATGGGAGAGAAGGGCCATTGAACTTCTTTTCCACACAATTACATAAACAAATGCATCCTCATCATGATTTTCGTTCCATAAGGTATATCAGAGTCATGAAATCATATGTGCTATTTTTACCCAGATGGGAAGGTATACAAGTTGACATGTCGCCCTCTTAACTAGGTAGTACTAGTAGATCTACATGGTAAACATACACATTTGATTTTATTTCCCTAGGCTATGTCAAAATGGTCAAGTCGCATATACTGTACAACTAGCCCAGGTCTTCAGCAAAGAAACCAGCCATCCGTTTTCTAGTTGTACCAATTATTCTGCCGCACATCATAATCTATATCTGTCCAAATTTTTCATCTGGGCCTGGAGTTGCACATATATACAGAGGCTGCCACCGCCAAGTGAAAAAGTAACGGCTCAACCTTCGGAGAAAATAGCGAGCGACACTGTCTTTGTTCCCCTTTCCTCCACTACATCCTTCCTCAAAGTTCAAGGCGAAGCAACCGTCGCCGAGAACGGCTGAATCCATGCACGTTACCCCTGCCGCGGCTCCGCTCACTGGTCGTGGAGTCTGCTCGCGGGCGCGCTCTGCCGTGCACTACCCTGCTCGGCGCGGTATGCCCCAACACGTCCGTGGTTGCCGGCGAGCTCCACCAAGATCCGTTCTCCTAGCCATCTCGCTACGCGCCGGTGCCAGCAATCTCAGCCCCGGTCCTACCCTTGCCGTCCCAAAGTTGGATCTTTAACATGGATGCGATCTTCCTGGTCCCTGGTCCCATCCTTGATTCTTATGCCTCCGCTATGTACTGCACCTCAAGGTCATGGCGATGTGTTCTGCCTGTGGCTTGAGATGTATTACTACTTGGTCTTGATGGATATCCATCGATTCCAAGAATGAGTAGATGTTGTTTGGTACTACTTGGTCTTGGATATCCATCGATTCCAAGAGTATGTGATACGGAGTACAGGTTTATTGAATTTCTATTCAATTTTTGCATAACCTTATTCATTGATCTAACTGAAAAAGGGGATCCTTTTTATAGTGGCATTTTTACTACTGTGAAAAGTTGTACTGTAGTAGTTAATTTCAGGCCTGTGTAATTTTTTATTCACGTCCAGGTCCAACTGCTATGATCCTCCGTGGTTCCACCCTCTCCCACATCACAACAGATTGAGCTATGTGCTTACAAAATCATTAGACTGAGCTATGTGCTTTTCTGACAGGGGATTGATCCAAGCATTGAAGCAGAGGTCTGGTAGTTCCTTCCGGGAGTGTAAGCACTCTAAAAACATATGATCTGAGGGCAGCTGCTTGCATATTTTCAAATTTCTGTATGTATAAGTCAAATACTTCCTTACTGCAGTAGGATTTGGAACCAAACGGAGGTTGTACTTACTTTCTGCACTTTTCTCTCCCCATATGTTTGTTTGTACATTATTGGGCAATGTTACAGTGGTAAGCAAGTGTTAACCTAAAAATGTAGAAGATCCTAAATTTCTCTGTAGCATTGACCTTTCTTTTACGTTATTAAACATGTTATAATCTGAAAATCGTACATCCTCCTCGAATACGCATGACCATGACCATGAAATGAGTCTCTTACTAGGTAAAGACAACCCGATTCTCTGAGTTATGTTGTGTTATTTTAATAGGATAGCGTGAAATAAATTTTCTCCCGTTGCAACGCACGGGCCCTTTTGCTAGTTACTTAAATTTACAATAGTTCAAACTAGGTCGGAAAATGCCAAAGGGATTATCTTTCGGTTGCAGTCACCAATATTAACAAAAAAAAATCATGAGAAATTCCTACTAAACAAAGTTAGATTTAACTGCAACTCATTCTTATTATGTTCTTTGGTGATTTTACACATAAAAAGGATGGCATGCTATCTTTCGGAGGCAGTCACCAAGTCTAACGCCATTAACCGGTAATGGCAGAAGGCAGCAATCGAATTCTCTGGGGGCAGTAGGGATATGGCTACAATTGACAACCATATGTATTTATGTGAAGAACAATCAATTTGAGAGGAAATCACCAATGAGGCCCGATTGCTGACCATGCCCTACTTTCTTATCTACTGAATCCCCTTGAAATCCACCTAAAATTCACCACACCCCGTAGAGAAATCACGGGCTTTGCACCAAATCGGAAGCAGTAAACGCACTGACCTGCGCGTAGCGCCGGGGATCGAACCCGAAATGCTTCCCCGCCTCTCTTCCGGTCGCCGCCGCAGCTGCCTGCGCCGCCGATACAGCCGGGGCCTGAGAGGCCTCGCCGGCACTGAAGTAGTACTCCGGTAGGCCTCCTCCATAGGCCACCGCCGAAGGGTCGTAGTAGTGGAACGTGGAGGCGTACGGGTTGTATTGCGCCTGCGTGTCAGTCTGGGCGGTAGGGTTGGAGTAGTAGTAGGAGGACGAGGCGGCGGAGGGATCGGCGACGGCGGAGGGGTCTGGTTGGTGGTACGTCGGGTAGGCGTAAGGGTAGCCGTAGGGCTGGTGAGCGTAGGCCGGATGGGGATCGGCCGCCGGCGCCGCCGCCGCGGCGGCGTGAGCGGCGTAGTCCATGGTGACGGTGAAGGGGTGTGGTGTGGCGTAGGTGCGACCGGTGCGATCACCGTCCGGGTGCAGGGGGAACAGAGCGATATCGGCTTGTCTCGTGCTCGGCAAAGCTTTTTTTACTTTTCACAAATTGCGATTTTTTTTTTTTTTTGACATAAACGGTGAGCTTTATTGATTAACCAAACATGGATTCAATACAAACCGTCCGCCGGATAACCTCCGGAGACGAACCACGCCACACAAATTTAGAATGAAACTCAGAGGACCGCGCTAGACAGTGTGCAGCCTCATTACAACATCTACTCACATGTGATATAGAAACCGAGCCTAGATCTCTCAATAGCAACTTGATGTCCTCAACCACCGGAGCAACAGCAGACCGATCCCGCAGAGGTGCCATCACCTTTGTCACCACAGATAAACAATCAGAGGCAATTCTTACGTTGCATAAGCCCTCCTCTCGTATCAGTTCGAGTGCTGCGTGAATTGCGTATGCCTCAGCCAACTCGGGATCAGCAACCATAGGCCTACTTTCCACACTCGCCAACACACATTCTCCCAAATGATCACGGATCACAATGCCATAGCCCATCGAGCCAGAGGAGGAAAAAAGCGCAGCATCAACATTAGCCAAGAGAGTACCTGTTTCAGGTGGCCTCCACCTAGTTGATGGAGCAGAACCATTTGAAGAAGGAGCCTTGTGTTTGTACAGGTGCTGGAAAATCATCTGAACATAGGAGGTGATCTTCAGAGCCAGGCTTTTCGGGTGGCAGGTACCCCCATCCTCCCGCAGTTTATTTCGAAGATCCCAAAGATGCCAAAAAGCCACGGCCATGGTTGTAGCTTCCTGTGCACTGCATCTAGAGAGGAAGTCGAAACACCACTGTTTGGTAGATTGAAACCCTTTGCGATTTAATTCAAGTGGCAGGTCCTTCTTCACCTCCTTCCACACTTCGCGTGCAAAGGGGCAAAACAGCATCGAATGTTCCACGGTTTCTTCACAGCTACAATGAACACACGCTGGAGAGGCCGGTATCTTACGGTGTCGAAGCTGCTGCCCACTAGGAAGACAATCATGAACAAAACGCCAAACAGTGATCTTCATTTTACCCGGGGCGATGACAGACCACAACGCCTTCCAACTCTTGGCCTCGTCTTCCCCTTTAGATGACATGCCACTTCCATTCTTACATTGTGAAAGAAGCATGGACTCCCTCCTTGCCATGTGATACGCCGAACGGACGGTATACAGACGCAGCTTATTATGAGGCCAAGAGGCAAAATCATCTCCCCCCAAATGGCTGATCGGGATAGCAAGGATTTGAGCTGCCACATCATCAGAGAACAGACCACGGATCTCATTTTCATTCCATTGTCCAGATGGCAGTATAAGGGTGTCCACCTTCTGATCAGCAGGGATCTCCCTTCTCGGGTTGAGCAGGAACGGTGCGATCCCTGGGATCCACCTATCCGACAAGATGCATGTCGATTTTCCGTTGCCAATACCCCATAAAATGCCCTGCTTAAGCAGTTTTCTACCATGGAGAATACTACGCCATGTATAAGATGCCGAGCTCGGACAATCAGCCGACCAAAAATCACCATGAGGGAAGTACCTGCCTCGCAGCACACGAGCACATAACGAATTCGGATCAGTTAGGAGACGCCAACCTTGTCGGCCAAGCATGGCTTGATTGAAGATTTCCATGTCCCTAAAACCCATTCCTCCAGCATTCTTAGGGGAAGTAAGCCACTCCCAAGACTTCCAATGCATTTTCCGTTGCCCATTTCTAGCCCCCCACCAATGGTTAGCAACAATCTTCCTCATCTCTTCACAAGTGGCAACAGGTATCTGAAAACAACTCATGACATATGTTGGTAAAGCCTGTATCACAGCCTTTAGCATGGTTTCATTACCTGATCTCGAAAGAGGCCTATTAGACAGACCGTTAACACGTTTCCACATACGGTCAAAGAGAAACCTGAATGTAGCAATTGGGGATCTTCCAATTCGAGTAGGCATCCCGAGATAAGAATCTTGGAGGGATTCATTATGCACACCCAAACTTTGTTTAACCTCCAACTTGACTTCCTCAGAACAACCAGAACCAAAGAAAATGGTAGATTTTGTTAAATTTATTCTCTGACCCGAACCTTGACAGAAGGTGGAAAGCACACTTTGTAAGGCATCAACACTCCTCTTATCACTCCGAGCAAAGAAGATACTGTCATCTGCAAAAAGAAGATGTGATATAGAAGGTCCAAGTCTACCATTTGTAATACCTTGTAGTGCTCCTTGGGCCTCCTGTTTTTGCAGAAGACCAGATAAACCCTCTGTGCATAAGAGAAATAGATAGGGGCTGATGGGGTCCCCTTGGCGAATACCCCGAGACGGTATCACCGGTTCTGTTAGATCACCATTCACCTTAACAGCATATCGAGTCGAGGTGACACATCTCATCACTGACTGAATCCAAGAGGAAGCAAAACCGAGTTTAGCAAGGCAACCATGAAGATAACTCCACTCCACCCGGTCATATGCCTTCATCATATCAATTTTCAAGGCAAAGAACGGCCTCTTAGCTCTCTGTTGCTTGATGGTGTGTAGACACTCGAAGGCAATCAAAGCATTATCCGTAATGAGTCTCCCCGGGACAAAAGCACTCTGATTTTCAGACACAATATCAGGCAGGATCACTTTGAGACGATTAGCAAGCACCTTGGATGCAATCTTATAGAGCACATTACATAAGCTAATAGGGCGAAAAAATTTCAGATGTTGAGGGTTTGTAATCTTCGGAATCAAGACAATCACCGAATCACAGAAACCCTCTGGTAGCTCCTCCCCAGCAATAAAACTCCGCACAGCGCCACAAATTTCCTCCTTGAGAAAGTTCCAATGTTTCTGATAAAACAATGCCGGGAAACCATCAGGACCCGGTGCCTTAGTAGGTCCCATTTGAAACAACGCCTCTTTGATCTCCTCATCCGAATAATTCTTGCAAAGATCATGGTTCATCTCACTTGTAACCCGTGGGTGTATAGCATCCAATACCTCGTCACTTGATAGGCCCTGTTCAGAGGTAAACAATTGCTCATAGAAGTGATGAACCCGCTGTTTTAGACCGTCGGCATCAGTGCAAACCGAACCATCATCATCAACAAGTCGAGAAATTCTGTTTGTTTTCTTCCTTGCCGAAGCCCTAGCGTGAAAGAAAGCCGTGTTTCTGTCTCCCTCACGCAACCAGTCCACTCTCGAGCGTTGCCTAGCCATGATTTCCTCCCTCTCAAAAAGTTCACAGAGATCCTTTTCAACCTGGCGAATCTGCCCATAATCAGCATTGCTCAACCGTAACCCCTGTAGTTTACCCTCAAGTAATTTGATCTTCTTTCGGACTGACCCAAAGCAATCCTTGCTCCACTTGCGCAAGGAACCAGCAAGCCTATGAAGATTATCACACGTGGACTGCAAAGAAGACCTGCCAGTTCGGCCCTCCAGCCACGACTTCTCCATAGTTTCTGTATAGTCTGGTGCACGGAGCCAAGCAGCTTCGAATCTGAATTGCTGTTGCACCCGCCCCTGCTGTGGCCTAGTATCCAATGCATGCAGACCAATCAAGACAGCTAGATGGTCTAAAGATGTTGTAATAACATTTTCCACCCCATACCCAGGAAAGAGAGACATGAATGCTGTGTTTGCCACTGTCCTATCCAGCCGAACAGAGGCCTGGTTCTCACCCTGTTGACGGTTAGTCCATGTAAATTTCGGGCCCGTATACCCAAGATCAATCAGACCACAAGTCTCCATACAATCACGGAACATTGACATTTGTGCATCTGAACGTTCCGACAGCCCCAGGTGTTCATCGCTGCTTAACACCTCATTAAAGTCGCCGCAGCAAAGCCATGGGCCCTCCCACATCGGATGGAGTCGACGAAGGAGATCCCAAAAAACCCGCCGAGAGTCCCTGCGTGGCTCTCCATACACGAAAGTGGCTCTCCAAGGAGAAGAATCCTCTTTCGAGATGATAACATCGATGCAATGAGAATTGTAGCACTTCAGGGAAACAGAATATGGTTGCATCCAGAATAAAGCCAGCCCCCCACTAAGACCAGTACTGCTCACCGCAAAACTCCCCGTGAATCCAAGAGACCACATGAAATTTTGCACACGAGAATCCTTCATCTTCGTCTCCGAGAGAAAGAGGAAGGTGGGTCGGAAGAACCTCACTAACCAGCGAAGCTTGCCAACTGTCGTGTCCGACCCCAGCCCACGACAGTTCCAGCATAGGAGATTCATTGCGTGCGGCAGGGCTGCTCCGCAGCCTCTGCCAGATCCGCCGATCGAGGTGAGAGTGATGGAGAAATCCTCTTCTGTTTCTTGTTCGAATCAACCAGTGCTAACTCAGTAGATCCTCCATCCGTGGTAGCTGCAAGGATGGAGGTTTCAGCTCTGTTCGAGGGAACAAGAGCAAGTGCCATATTGGGGTCCGGCAATTCTTCCGAGGTCGGTACAGTAGCCTTGGGTTTATACCCTTTCCTTTTCTGGCCACTCATACGGGGAGCATCTCTCTTGGACTTTACCAGCTGCGATTGAGAACCAGACCCATCGCTGCGAATAGTCGAACCACGGTTCGATCTTGGCTTACGAATCTTCTGCGGAGACGTGATCTCCCCAGAGCCCGATGTGTCAGGGGCTTTGTTTCCCTGTCTGTTCTCGGCCGCCCCTTTGTGCTTGGATGCCTCGCCTTGGTTACCCGCAAAGGATCCGTGGCTGGATCGGTCACCAGAAGATTTCCTTCGGTCATCAGGGACGCACAACCTAGAGCCATGATACGGTAGTAACCCTTCGGTGTCCCTCTCCGCAGGCATTGGACACATCGCAGAAGAATGCCCCAGGGTCCCGCAGGAGAAGCAATGGATGGGCATACGCTCATACATCACCAGGTAGACCTCCGTACTCTGTCGCTTAGCGGAGAAGACAGAGACACACCGCGGTACAGGAGCAAGAGCGTTGATAGTGACACGAACTCTCAGATAGTTACCCCATGCACGACCTTTAGAATCCACATCCACCTTTTCCACATGGCCAATATTACCAGCTAGACCTTTCCCTTTGCTATCATTCATCAAACCGAAAGGCAAATTCAGAATTCGAGCCCAAACAGTGAACTTGTTGAAGCAAATATCACCAGGCCGAAGGGAAGGATCAAAATCCCGCAGCAAGACACCATGCCTGTTGATGTGCCATGGAGCTCCCTCTAGGATCCGATCCCTATCCACTTGAGAGCAAAATTCTGCCAAGAAAATGTTCGGACCCAACGGACGTAGTTCAAGTCCTCTAGGGTTCCCCCACGCCGGGCGGAGAACCGCTCTGATCGTGTTGATATGGAGAGGGTTTGGTGCTAGCACCTTGCCCACAAGAGCCCACTCCGGGCACCCAAGGAATTCTTCGTCTTCATCCTCAAGAACGAAGGCAGTAGACTCCTGGGTAGTTAGTTGGAGGCGTCCCATCATCTCTGCAACCTTGTCGCCAGCAGATGATGTGCCGGAGCAGGAGCCCTCCTTCACATGTCCCTTCTGCTTCAGGTCCGCATCCTGGACCCGCAGATCTTGATCACCAGCCTTCGAATTGTCCGGAACTAAATCCACCGCCTCCGATGGTGCCATCGCCATCCTCCTCGATCCACGAAAACCGCAACTGCCAAGGGTGGGCAGCGACCGAGGGACGCCCCTTGATCACCCCGAACAGGCGAGAAACACGGAGAGGGAGATGGAGTCAAGGCAGGGAGGGGAGGAAGAGGAGAGACGACGGGGTCAGCGATCCACCGTCATCAAATTTGGTCGAGGAATCTACGGAGTCGCCATCGCTATCGCGAGAGCAAGCCCTAGGTAACCGACCACAAATTGCGATTTGGGTGCACCGCCCCCAGGTCTAAACAACGGCCTCGGGTAAAATCGTGAATTTTGTTTACAAAGCTAATATGGTGCCTGAAAATTGTTCAGGCTACCGATCAAAACGCTAGAAATCTTATTATTCACACACCATGCACGTGTCATTTCATAAAATTTAGAGTATATCTTTCATGTTACCTCTTGGGTTGACTATGCTACACTTTACCACATTTATGTTTGATAAAAAATACTTCCGCCATTTCACAATGTAAACCTTTCTAGCAAACTATGTAGAAACATTTATCAAAGTTTTCCGATCTTTTTAGGCTTTGGATCCGCTCCTTATGCACAACCTCGCGATGTTCCCACCAGAGGTATCATCCTGCCACCTCCACAAGCTCGACGATGTGCGGCTGCCAACTGATAGGCGTGATTTCATGCTTCATACATAAGGGGTGCTCCAACACTGCTTGTCCCGTTTGGTCTAGCAATGAAGCTTAACAACAACAAAATCCAACCCCATGTGCTTCCAAATCGGTTTCGTCTTAGGGCACAAGAAAAGCATGTGTGTCACATCTTCTACCCCTTCTTCGCAAAATGATTAGTGCGTACTCACTTCATGTGTGTGTTGGACAAGAAAACTCGACAAGGTATAGGCTCCTGCATCACACTTCAAAGAAAAATAGTCACCTTGTGCCGCCACCGTTAATTTTCATATGGGTTTCCACACCTGATGATAGTTCGCTCGTCTATCTTGTTGATCATTATTAAATTCACTTATAATTGGTTCTCCCACTCCATGTAGTATGTCGAACGAACTGAGAAAGTACCCTTTTTTGTTATGCTCCATGCGACAAAATCACTCATCTCATGTGATGACAAGGGAATCATCACATTGATGTTTTTGGTTGTGACATTATGACATATTGTTGCCACATTTGCTTATTTCCCAAAACCTAGCACTTCACTAGACGGATATCCTTGAAGATGGCTGATATGGCCGGTATGATTTGAGTGCGACCGTATTGTCGAGTGTTTGTAGTATGGTTCAGGGCAAGGGGTGCCATAAGCCGTGTGGTAGAGCGTAGGGAAGTAGCCGGTAGCGGAGACACAAGTTTACCCAGGTTCGGTACGTCGAGGAAATGGCGGCACCCTATGATACGTCATAAACGTATCCATAATTTATGGTGTTCCATGTTGTTTTCTTATTGTTTCCCACATGTTTGCTATACACTTTATGTCATTTTTATCGATTTTTCGGACTAACCTATTGACAAGATGCCACAGAGCCAGTTCCTTGTTTTCTGCTGTTTTTAGTTTTAGAAAAGTTGTTCTGGAAATATTCTCGGAATTGGAAAATTCGAAGCCCGGAAGTCTTAGAATTCCCGAAGGTTCCGCGGAGTCCCGAAGAGACCCGGAGGGGGCACACCATAGAACGGCGCCCCCTCCCCCCCGGGCCGCGCCATGGGGTGGTGTGGGGCCCCCCGGCCTCCACCGCCTTTGCCCTTTCGCCTATTTGTACCCCCCGAGACGTAAAACCAAAAAACATACCACATCGTCCCAAGAAACACCCGAGGCCGCCGTCATCGTCATCCCGAGATTGGGAGGGTTCTGGAGCTCTCCCCGGCACCCTGCAGGGAGGGGAATTCATCACCGGAGGGGTCTACACCACCATGCCCTCCTCCAAAGTGATGCGTGAGTAGTTCATCCTTGGACTACGGGTCCATAGCAGTAGCTAGATGGTTGTGTCCTCCACTTTATGCCTCATGTTTAGATCTCGTGAGCTGCCTCACATGATCGAGATCATCTTTATGTAATGCTACATGTTGTGTTTGCTGGGATCCGATAAATGAGGAATGCTGTGTCTTTTGATTATCAATCTATCATGTTATCTTCATGCTTATGTTATTTATGATCTTGCATGATCTCCGTTATTAGTAGATGCTCTGGCCAAGAAGATGCTAGTAACTCCAAGAGGGAGTATTTATGCTCGATAGTGGGTTCATGCCTCCTTTGCATCTGTGCTCGAGTGACAGAAACGTGACGGATGGAGGATGTGTTGTTTCCATTAGGGAGAAAACAACAATGCTTTGTCTAAGGATGATGTTATTGTTTTCATTACACACTTTGCTTACTGCAATTGTCTGTTGCTTGCAACTTAATACCCAACGTTTGTTCGGATGATATTCGGAGGGTGGATTATTAGACATAGATGCAGTTGGATGACGATCTATGAATTTTGTTGTAATGCCCGCATGAATCACATAGTAATCTTTGTCTTGCATATGCACTACGGTGCAGCCTTCATTTCTGTCAATTGCCCGGCTGTAATTTGTTCACCACACATGTTATTTATCTTTCACGGAGAGACACCACTAGTGAACTGTGGACCCCGTCCATTCTCCTCATACTGAAAAAATACCTACTACTTTCATACTGTTTTCCTGCTGTTTTCCACACCATACGTTTAACCTCTTTGTGTTCAGCAAAATCGGTGAGATTGACAACCTCACTGCTACGTTGGGGCAAAGTGATTTGATTGTGTTGTGTAGGTTCCACATTGCTGCTGAACCGGTAGTGCGCCCTGCCACCTCAGATGCATCAACCTTCAGAGATTGCTTGTCCTCCTACTGGTCGATTCGACCTTGGTTTCTTTTCTGAGGGAAAACTTGCCGCTGCACTCTTCACAACCTTCCACTTGGGTTTTACCAACGTTTGCATCCAAGTTTTCTGGCGCCGTTGCCGGGGAGGAAGAGAATCTCTGCAATGGGAGTCTCTCACTTCCAATCTCTTTACTTTGTTTTAGTTTTGCTTAGTTTATTTTATTTTGTATTGTTTGCTTCTCTTTATAAAAACACACACAAAAAATTAGTTCTTATTCTAGCTGTAGTTTTATTCCGGTTTTTAAATTTTGTTAAAATGACTACTCCTGAGAACACTAAATTGTGTGACTTTACTAGTACCAACAACAATGATTTCATTAGCACACCTATTGCTCCACCTGCTCCTACTGCTGATTTTTACGAGATAAAGCCTTCCCTATTAAACCTTGTTATGAGAGAGCAATTTCCTGGTGTTGGTACTGATGATGTTGCTGCCCATCTTAATAACTTTGTTGAACTATATGAGATGTAAAAGTATAAAGATGTAGATGGAGATATTAAACTGAAATTGTTTCCTTTCTCTTTGAGAGGAAGAGCTAAAGAATGGTTGTTGTCTTTGCCTAGAAATAGTATTGATTCTTGGACTAAGTGTAAAGATGCTTTCATTGGAAAATATTATCCTCCTGCTAAGATTATATCTTTAAGAAGTAGCATTGTGAATTTTAAGAAACTTGATAATGAGCATGTTGCTAAAGCTTGGAAAAGAATGAAATCTTTAGTAAAGAATTGTCCCACTCATGGACTGACTATTTGGATGATCATCCAAACCTTTTATGCAGGACTGAATTTTTCTTCAAGAAACTTTCTGGATTCAGCTGTTGGAGGAACCTTCATGTCCATGACCTTGGGAGAAGCAACAAAGTTTCTTGATAATATTATGGTAAATTGTTCTGAGTGGCACACTGAGAGAGCTACAACTGGTAAGAAGGTAAATTCTATTGAAGAAACCTCCTCTTTGAGTGATAGACTTGATGCTATTATGTCTATGATTGTTAATGGCCATGCTCCTATTAATTCAAATAATGTTCCTTTAGCCTCTTTCGTTTCTCAAGAAGAGCATGTTGATGTGAACCTCATTAAAAATAATAATTTCAACAACAATGCCTATAGGAATAATTTTGGTAGCAACAATTATAGGACATATCCTCCCAATAATAGCAATGCTTATGATAATTCTTATAAAAAAATGTGTACCCTATGATCTTGAGAACATGCTTAAAAAAATTATTAGTACAGAAACTGCTTTTAATAAATCTCTTGAGGAAAAATTTGTCAAAATTGATGTTCTTGCTTCTAAAATTGATAGCCTTGCTCTTGATGTCGATTTTCTAAAACTAAAGTTCATGCCTCATGATGTTAAAGAAAGTTAAAATTTAAATGCTATCCAAATCCGAATTGATGATAATGGTAGGATGTTAGCTGAATTGCATGCTAGATGGGAAAAAGAAGATGAAATAGATAGAAGGAATAATATAGATAATGTTTGCACCATTACCACCACTAGTAACACTAAAGCTTCTCATGCTAGAAAACCTTCTACTATCAATGGTAAAGTAATTGGTGTTGGGAACACTCCCACTTCTGTTATTAAAAATACAAAACTGCCTGAAACTGCTAAAAATGCTCCTGATAATAGTGCTGAAATTTTTAGAAACATGGGAGACAATGGTCCAATTACCTTTGATAAAAATGATATTAATTTTTATTATTACAACATAACTTAAGTTATTAAGTTCTTACAAAAGCTTGCTAGTTGTCCTAATGCTAGTGCTATAAATATGACTTTCACAAAACATATTACAAACGCTCTCATGCAAATAAGAGAGGATGAATTAAGATGTGAAGCCTATATCCCTAGGAAGATAGATGATGGTTGGGAATCCATTATTAAAATGAAAGTGAATGATTTTTATTGTAGTGCTCTGTGTGATCTTGGTGCTAGTATCTCTGTTATGCCCAAGAAACTCTATGATATTCTTGATTTACCACCATTGGAACCTTGTTGTTTGGATGTTCGTCTTATTGATAATGTTAGAAAGAAACCTTTGGGGATAGTTGATGATGTTCTTATCATGGATAATAATAATCTTGTCCCCGTTGATTTTGTTTTCTTGAATATTAAATGCAATGCTTCTTGTCCAATTGTTTTGGGAAGACCTTTTCTTAGAACTGTTGGTGCTATTATTGATATGAAAGAGGGGAATATTAAATTCCAGTTCCCTCTCAAGAAAGGTGTGGAACACTTTCCTAGAAAGATAATGAAGTTGCCTTTTGATTCCATTATTCGAACAAGTTACAATTTGGATGCTTCTTTACTGGAAAACACTTGAATCCACTTTTATGCGCCTAGCTAAAAGAAGTTAAAGAAAACCACTTCTTGGGAGATAACCCATGGTTTTATTTTTGCTTTTTTCTATGTTTTCTTTGATTCAATGGGTTGTATACTTCTGTAGAAACTCCTTTGTATCTTTCTTTTCAAGTTTTAGTAGTACCAAGTAAGGTTTCTGACGAGAGTTGGAGTTGGTTTTCGGATTTCTGCGCAGGAAACAGATTTTTGCTGTCCACCGTAAAATATTGTATAATTCACAGAAAAATCGAAATGAACTGAAATTTTTTGTGCTTATTCCTCGTCTAATTCCACAAATTTACCTTTCTTTTGTTTTTAGATCTGAGCAACATAAGATCCTCGAAAAAATTTGTCTTTACATATTGTTCTAGTTTTGACAGATTCTGCCATTTTTCTTGCATTTGCTCTTTTGAGATGTCAAGTGGATTTCTTTGCTTCACGAAACATCAGTGGTTGTATCTTATGTTTAAAAGTATCAATAGCACTTGTGCCATACAAAACCAATGGATTTTTAATTGTTGCACTAACCCTCTAATGCGAATTACTCTTTGAGTGTTGTGTGAATGAAGTTTTCAAGGGTCAAAAGAAGAGGGTGATATATGTGATCAAGAAGAGTGCAAGGTGAAATCTTGGGATTACCCCTTGGTTCAGCCAAGAATATTTTTAGAAGACTCAAGAATCTAAGCTTGGGTATTCCCAAGGCATCCCCTTCTCCATCAACAATCTATTAGGTCACTTCTAGTGAAACTATATTTTTATTCGGTCACATCATATGAAATTTACTTGGAGCGTCTGTTATTTTATTTTTGTTTTATTTTTTTTCCTTGCTTCAATAATATAGTTGAAACCTAGCATTATTTGTTTGGGAGAGAGACACGCTCCTCTTTTTCGTTTGAATACCTTCTATGCAAGTATTCTTAGTTTTTCTTCTATCTGGTGCGAAAATTCTTGTTTAGCTCTTGTTTCATTGCATCTCTTATTCAGAGTTGTTGGTTTTAGTAGTGTTATGTGAGTACTCCCATGTTTTCTTTCTGTAGCATTTAGAGAGTTTTTGTTAAAGCATATTTTGTATGGTGCTTGTTGGGAAAAGAAACTGCTGCTTGAAGTAGAATTTTTAACGATGCAAGTAGAAGCTTGTATAGACTATGGCTAGACTTTTTCATATCATGCTAGATGTTATTTTAGTTATAAAGCCTTTTGGTTATTAATTATCATGATTTGTATCAAATATCTGAGTTTTTTTAATGTGCCATTGAAAGAATCATGAGTTGTTCTTTTCATATTGAAGCATAAATTTGTGGTGTTCTCCTTTGAATGTTTTATTTGGTTGAATTAGCGCATTCTCACATCATGTTTATGACTATGAAACAGTCACTTATAGCCTCCATGATAATTTAGTTTTTTAACTTGTGGTACCACTTATGCTTTAATTAATGATGCTTATGTCGCTATGCATGATTATGACTCTTATGCTCTCTTGATTTGTCGCTCCCAATCTTTTGCTAGCCTCCACCTGTACTGAGTATGAGCTCTAGTCATGCAATACAACTCCCAAAAACCAAAGTTTTCCCATTGTATCCACCATACCTACCTACATGTGGTATTTAACTGCCACTCCAAGGAAATTGCTCATGTGTTACCTTTAAAACCTTCAAAATTACTCATGTTTTGTGTTCCTGTTTTTGCTCATGAGGACGTAAATAGAGAATATTTATCTCACTTGTTGATTGGATTTCACACCCTGGACTAGTGGCTTCATCCTCTTATCCAATTTATAGAAGAGCTGGCAGCAGGGTGCCTAGCCCCAAATTAATACAAACAAATTCTCTTCACTATTTTTTCCCTGATTATCAGTCAAAGCCTAATTGTGTAAACAAAAGAGAAAGAGAGATGACCTTCTACACCAGTTGCGTCCTTCATATGGGAGTCGATCTTGCGAAGTCTAGTTGGCTTGTGACATATTGTATGTTATGTTACCATTCGTTGACATTAGCATACACCTCCCTAAACATAGACACTCCTCCACGGTATGTGATTGTTGGCAAGCACTCGAGGATTCGGTTAGCCATAGTTTGTGTAAGATGGACGGGAGGAGTGTCAAACATTTTATACCTCTGTTTAATAAAATAAAAGATCTAGCACATGAGTGATCCATGCTTCCCTCCGCAAAGGGCCTTTCTTTTACTTTTATGTTGAGTCTCCATCTTCTAACTTTATGCACGGTTGAGAGAGCATAGTTGCAATTCTGAGTTTTATGTGCATTTGTCCCAGAAACATTATTAATTGATTCATAATGTGTTATTGCTTGTTCTCTAATTATTTGTTCTAGTATTCCTCATGAACTTTGAAGGTGTCCTGGCATTTATGTTTTGCCCCGCTCTTAAGGACTAACGAAATATCACTTTGCGATGCTTTATCTATACTTGAAACAAGCGTATAACTTTTGATGCATTGTTATTAATGATCTTTATTCGTGTTACTTCTCATGATGCAAGGTGATTGCTATGCTTTATTATTAAAGTTCTATTTATCATGCTTGTGTTAAAAAGTTCTATGATCTCAGCTTACATATGCTTTTACATATTGATGATCAAGTTTATGTTGGTAGCATGTCACCTCAGAAATTATGTGTTTTTACCGTTTACCTACTCGAGGACGAGTAGGAACTAAGCTTGGGTATGTTGATACGTCATAAACGTATCCTTAATTTCTAATGATCCATGTTGATTTCTTATTGTTTCCCACATGTTTGCTATACACTTTATGTCATTTTTATCGATTTTCCGGACTAACCTATTGACAAGATGCCACAGAGACAGTTCCTTGTTTTCTGTTGTTTTTAGTTTCAGAAAAGTTGTTCTAGAAATATTCTCGAAATTGGAAAATTTGAAGCCCGGAAGTCTTAGAATTCCCGAAGGTTCCACGGAGTCCCGAAGAGTTCTGGAGGGGGGCCACGGGGGGCCGACACCATAGGGAGGCACCCACCCTTAGCCGCACCATGGGGTGGTGTGGGGCCCCCCGGCCTCCACCGCCTTTGCCCTTTCACCTATTTGTACCCCCGAGACGTAAAACATAAAAACTTACCACTTCGTCCCGAGAAACACCCGAGGCCGCCGTCATCGTCATCCCGAGATCGGGAGGGTTCTGGAGCTCTCCCCGGCACCCTGCCGGGAGGGGAATTCATCACCGGAGGGGTCTACACCACCATGCCCTCCTCCGAAGTGATGCGTGAGTGGTTCATCCCTAGACTACGGGTCCATAGAAGTAGCTAGATGGTTGTATCATCCACTTTATGCCTCATGTTCAGATCTTGTGAGCTGCCTCACATGATCGAGGTCATCTTTATGTAATGCTACATGATGTGTTTGCTGGGATCTGATGAATGAGGAATGCTATGTCTTTTTATTATCAATCTATCATGCTATCTTCATTCTTATGTTATTTATGATCTTGCATGCTTTCCGTTATTAGTAGATACTCTAGCCAAGTAGATGCTAGTAACTCCAAGAGGGAGTATTTATGCTCGATAGTGGGCTCATGCCTCCTTTGTATCTGTGCTTGAGTGACAGAAATGTGACGGATGGAGGATGTGTTGTTGCCATTAGGGAGAAAACAACAATGCTTTGTCTAAGGATGATGTTATTGTTTACATTACACACTTTTCTTACTGCGATTATCTGTTGCTTGCAACTTAATACCCAACGTTTGTTCGGATGATATTCGAAGGGTGGATTATTAGACATAGATGTAGTTGGATGACGGTCTATGTATTTTGTTGCAATGCCCGCATGAATCACATAGTAATCTTTATGTCTTGCATATGCACTAAGGTGCAGCCTTCATTTATGTCAATTGCCCAGCTATAATTTGTTTACCACACATGTTATTTATCTTTCACGGAGAGACACCACTAGTGAACTGTGTACCCCGGTCCATTCTCCTCATACTGATAAAACACCTACTGCTTTCATACTGTTTTCCTGCTGTTTTTCACACCATACGTTTAACCTCTTTGTGTTCAGCAAAACCGGTGAGATTGACAACCTCACTGCTACATTGGGGCAAAGTGATTTGATTGTTTTGTGTAGGTTCCACGTTGCTGCTGAACTGGTAGTGCGCCCTGCCACCTCAGCTGCATCAACGTTCAGAGATTGCTTGTCCTCCTACTGGTCGATTCAACCTTGATTTCTTTTCTGAGGGAAAACTTGTCGCTGCACTCTTCACAACCTTCCACTTGGGGTTTACCAACGTTTGCATCACCCTACTCCTGCAATCTCACTATATCAGGACTAAAGCCTGAATTGTACAAAGTACAAAGTGAGTCTAGGATTTCTTCTATCTCGTTCCCTGAGGCGGATCCCATCCGGCTTTATATAGGAAGTCGGACTAGTCCTTACAGGAAGGAAAACATAAAGTTTAGGGAAAGTATTCCTATTCTTGGTAAACAAGATGTTTGGCTTCTTCTCCAAGCCGAATCATGTATTGCACCGTAATCCGGGTTCTTCTAAAATATGCCTTCCTGTGTGTCGTACGACTGGGCCGCCCAATGGGCCTTATTGCTCCATCACCCGTGGGCGAGCTGGGTAGTCCGGCCTTCGTCCAGTGCCTAATATACCCATATTTGACATATATCCGACAGTAACCTCCCAAGGAGAATTAAGACCTTCAGCCTTCGTCTTCCTGAAATCCGTGAGTTAGAAAAGGCGCCTCCAGTCTTGAATCTTATTTTCTAAACAATTTCATACCAAATCCGTCTTTCTGAAAATCTGGCATTTCCTTCGCAAGCGCGCTTAGTAGCAACCCACTAGCTATGACGTAAGTGTCGAGACATCGTAGTAGTTTTCATAGACGGGGGTGCCATGAGACTACGGTAGAGACGTGGGGTAACGGGATAGCGTAGTAACACAGAACACGGGATTTTACCCAGGTTCGGTACGTCGCAACAGTACGGCGTACCTACTCCTGCACTTCTCACTAATTGGGAATAAAGCCCGTATAACAGGGTTACAGTGTGAGGGGATAGATCTAGCTACTCGGCGAGGATGAACTTCTCGGCGAGTTGCGTAGAGCTTGAACTTGTGTCTAACTTGTGCTTATTTAATCTATCTCCCGTCCGGCTTTATATAATAGCCGGATTAGGGCTTACAGAACAGGAAACCTAGAAGACTACGTTTAACTTGTAACTTGGAAAGTAAGGAATCCGTCTTCTCCTCCAAGCCAGATCACGCGGGCCGTGATCCGGGTTCTTCTAGAATCCGGCTTCTACGCGTCGGACTACTGGGCCGCCCAATGGACCTAAGCCCATTACCACGTAGGCCACCCTGGTAGTCCGGCTCTTTGTCTACCATCTTCTATACCCCTATTCAGTATATATCCGACAGTAGCCCCCAGGAAGGATCAAAACTCTGATTCTCCGTCTTTCGCCAAATACATTTTGTCCGGGAAATCTTGATTCAGCAGTCTTGATTCTTTCTTCTTTCCTTTTGAAGGAGATGGTAACATAAAACTCGGAACTATGAAAATCCGGCTTTTCTTCTCGCGATCCTTCGCGGAAAAGGAACTTCTAACGTCAGCGCTTTAATCATGCTGACGCAGGCGACGCTTGGTTTCACGCGGGAAACCCTGCAACGTATCTCTGACAGATTCTCACGGGAAACGAGGAGATAGCCATCATTCCCCTGTCGTTATATTTCCCGTAGTTTCCGGCGAGCGACACGCGTCGAACATCCAACGGTCGAAAGAGCCGTTGGC
Organism: Alopecurus myosuroides; assembly: GCA_028641055.1. Taxonomy (NCBI): domain Eukaryota; kingdom Viridiplantae; phylum Streptophyta; class Magnoliopsida; order Poales; family Poaceae; genus Alopecurus; species Alopecurus myosuroides. The sequence continues at coordinate 469,616,601 of CM054059.1, forward strand.
ACGTATCTAAACGGATTTTTGGCTATAAATAGCCGTCATCGTCCTCCTCCGAAACTTTCCTCACTCCCTCACTGCCCACGCTATTGCTGCGCACGCGAGCTCGAGAGAAAGTCCTTGTCCCAGGCGCACTTAGCATCAAACGCACCGAAACGCAAAGCACCACCGAAAGATGGCCTCCTCGCCGTCGTCACCAACCCGCACCGCCATCGACGAGCTTGTCAACGATCTGGATCCGCAGCCGGGATCGCAGACGCACGCCGGCGGCAAGCCGGAGAAGACTGCTGCTTCCGCGGCGGGTGGAGAAAACACTTCCACCGCCGCGGACATTGCGGGATCGAGCTCCGCAGCACCCTCTCCGTTCAACCCAACGACGGAGAGGGTCAAGATCCATTCCCGTGGCGATGAGCGCTCTGCCACCGGAGCCAACAACGGAACAGAAATTGTCGGCAATTGGAGTCTGAGTAATACTTCTCTCGTCCTTCTTCGTCGGATGTCAAAGGAGGGATACATAGTTAAGGGCAAATGGCGAATCTCGAAAGATGAACCCGAGCCCAAGCCAGAAGTCGGAGAACGCGTCATCCTTACCTCTCATGTTGCGAGAGGTATGGGTTTTCCTCCTTCCGCCTTTTTTCTAGACGTCCTTAACTATTATGGCGTTCAGCCACACAATATTTCTCCGAATTCCATCCTCCACTTAGCCAGTTTCCAAGCCCTTTTCGAAGGATATCTCGGGATAAAACCTGACCTAAATTTCTGGCACTATTGCTTTGAGGTAAAGCATAATATCACAAATGGCGTTTCGCCCATCTGCGGTACCATATCTTTCATCCTCAGAAAATTTAGGGAGGAATGGTATCCAAAAATAGAAATGCCGGAACCTAACCAATCTTGGCTAGGTTCTTTCTTTTATCACCAAGACATTCCATTCCCAGGCAGGGCAACCGGTGTTCCTCCCTTTGTTAATTCTGCCGCTACTCCTCGCGAGAGTTGGACAGCCGCAATAGGGGAAAATTTGCCAGAAAATTTGATGAAGATAAAGCGACGCATCGCCAAACTCTCTTCCTCTCAACCTTCTTTGGTTGGGAAGGATACCGTTATGTGCTGGTTTGGACGCCGTATCCAACCTCTCTCTTTTCGTTCTCGGCTTCTTTGCGAATACCAAGGGCCAGAAGATAGCATGAGAGGAACAGATAAGGCTTTTACCAGAAAGGATTTTATAGGACGACTTCACGAACTGGTCGCCGTCAGTAGTCAGATCGAGGAAAGTCTGGCGATTTATCACGTGGAAAATCTGGTCCCTAAGGTATTTATCTTTCCTGGTTTCCACGTTTTTCTTCAGATTATCTTCTCTCTCCGCTTTTTAACATATTGTTAACTCCTTCACAGTTTGATGAACTTGGAGAAAATGATCTTGCTTCCGACGCTGAACTTAACAAATTACATGCCGAGTTTCACAACAATCGGAAGCGCAAAAGGCAATCAGCTACCAGAGAGGAATCTATTCCCAACCTGGACGATATCCGGATAAAAGAAGAGCCATTCGACGAACTCGGATATATTCGTCCGGAGGCCAAGAAATTCTTTGTTCCTGCGCCTCTGATTCGTCCTTGGCCGCAAAATGGATTAGTCATTCACAATGATATCGCATTTTCGCCTCGTCAGGTTATACATGATGGCCTTCATCATGTTGGAATTCTCTTCACGGAATATGCCAAAGAATTCAACGAGGTTTTGATCGATTTGCGAGAAATGAGCCAAGTAATACTTCTAGCCCCCAAGCATTAAGTTGAAATATGAATTCTTCTTAATGTTTCCTCATATGCTTGTTCAAACTTAAGCATCTGGCTTTCATTTCCATGTTTTAGCATTCCGCGGACGCCATAAACTTGGAAGTTTTTAAGAAGCTTAGTCTCAAGAGCAGAGAAGTAAAAACCCTTCAATCTGTTATTGAGTCTAAAAGCAACGAACTAGCGTCATCTCAGCGGCAACTATCAAAAGCCACCGGTATTTTATTTTGTACCATTTGTTTTCTCTGGAGAATTATTCGGAATTGTTTTGTAAACTCGAATTAATTTCTGCCTTCCAGCTGCTTTAAACAAAGCCAACAAATTAGCAGAAAACGCTGTCCATGTTTCTCAGCTTCGTGAGGAAAACTCAAATCTCCGAAAGGAACTTCTGAAAGCTCAAGAAGACCTAGAAGCTAGTAATCTGGCCCTTGGGATTGCCCAATCCAAGGCCTCTTTACAGGCAGCGGAAGACAAAGCTGTTATCAATGACTTGGAGAGTATGCTACTCCCGCGCATGAAAGAAAGTGACGAAATTGACAGGGTTCTTGGTAAGTTAACTTCTTTTTACCAATGTCTTCATGTCTTATTTCTTATATCTTTCCATGTAACCTTTACTTTTGTTGACAAAGCAGGAAATTTTCCAGGAATTTCTCGGACTGAAAAGATCCGGGCTTTTGGGAAAGTGTGGAATTCAATCAGGAATGCAGGAATGCAGCTGATTAATAAATTCCTTCCCACAAGTACTATATGCTTTTCGGAAGTCTACCGGCTTCCGGTTGCCATCACAGAAGTAGCAGAATCGAAAGAGTCCCTCCTTCGTTCTGCCGCACGAGGTGGTGCACGCATGGCACTTGGCCTTATGCGTCTTCATTACCCTAATGCCAGATCTTGGCGCGTAGCATCCGGTATCCCTCAAGGATACACAGAAGCGCAACGAAATGCGATTTTTGATGAAGTTAAAGGGCACGCTTCCAAGATTGCTTCTATGGTCAACCTTTCCATAACTTATCCGGAAGAAGAAATGCCCGCAGCCCCCGAGAATGATAGCAGTGATGAAGACTCGGATGCTTGAAGGAATACACTCGACTCGAATGATGGATGTGTTATAAGAGCATTTTTACAATGTAATTCATATTGTAATGCTTCTATATCTTTTGTCGAAACAAGAACTCCGCCTTTTGCAATTTAAAGTTTCTTGCAAAGTTTTTCCGGGTTTGATTGTTCCTTTATCTTCTAAGTAATCTGGCATCTGTGTTTTGACTGCTCTAGTGTTTAAAAATGGCTCAACTAGCAATATGTATCGTCATGTCGAGTAACTGGGGACGAACCAAACAGTTTTTAAAACTCAGAAACATGGATCATGCTAGAAGTATTTTTACTGACTAGTTTCAGTAACCCAACACATACTCAATCAGATAAAATTTAGAGAAAACAAGGAACTGCTCTGAAACTTGGGCACGCAGGCACAATCCGAGTTTCCTTTAACCGTTAACAGGCCGAATCATTCAGCTTTTAAACACCGAGCACGCAGGCACAATTCGGGTTAACATTGAGTATTTGCGAGATCATTGGAAAATAGATGAGGCGGAAATATTTTGTACTTATAATGAAATATGAATGACAACATTCCGACAACTTTATTTCATGATCTAAAAGATGTTTACATAGAAATTGAACTAAGTATAGAAGGGACGTAATTGCTGGATACTCCAAGGCCTCTTTGTCTCTCCTAGTTCATCATCTATTTTTCTCTTTCTTTTGCGATTCGGCTTCTCGGGATCATCCTCCGTATCTCGAATGTCAACAAGATAGTATGATCCATTCTTCATGGCTTTACTGATGACAAATGGTCCTTCCCATACTGGGGCCAATTTGTGCTTCCTTTGCTGCACCAATCTCAGCACTAAGTCACCTTCTTTAAAAGAACGATGCCTGATTTTCCGACTATGATAACGTCGTAAACCTTGCTGGTAGATGGCAGATCTTTGAAGCACAAGTTCTCGTTCCTCTTCTAAGAGATCGACGGCATCCTGTCGTGCTTCTTTCGGCATCTGAGTCGTCAAAATTCTGCACTCTTGGGCTATCATGGATCATGTCCGTTGGAAGAATAGCTTCCGCACCATAAACTAGGAAAAACGGGGTTTGCTCAGTTGACCTATTTGGCGTCGTTCGAATACTCCACAACACGGAAGGTAGCTCTTCTACCCACGCTCTAGCTGCTCTATGGAGAGGAGTTTCGAGTCTTGGGCGTATTCCTTGCAGGATTGAACTGTTCATTCTTTCAACCTGTCCATTAGACTGCGGGTGTGCCACAGATGCAAGATCTAAGCGGATTCCCGTTTGCTGGCAGTATTTTGCCAACTCCCCAATGGAGAAATTTGTCCCGTTATCAGTTATTATGCTATGTGGGACGCCATACCTCATTACTAAATCAATAATGAAATTTCTGGCAGTTGCACCATCCAGCTTTTTGATGGGTTTAGCCTCCACCCATTTTGTATACTTATCCACCGCTACGAGTAGATGTGTAAGTCCACCTCTTGCAGTTTTGAACGGTCCCATCATATCTAGCCCCCAGACCGCAAATGGCCATGTGATAGGGATAGTTTTAAGTGCTTGGGCCGGCAAATTGGTCTGCTTGGCGTAGTATTGACATCCTTCGCATGTATTCACTATGCGTTCGGCGTCTGTCTTGGCTGTTAGCCAGAAAAACCCCGCCCGGAATGCTTTTTTGACTATGCTTTTTGATTGAGCATGATGTCCGCAATCGCCGGCGTGGATTTCTTCCAGTATTTCTCTTCCTTCTTCTGGTAAAATACACCGCTGAAAAATTCCGGAAGTACTGCGTTTATACAAGTGGTCATTGATCACCATGTATCCTTTGCATCGACGCTGTATTTGCCTTTGCAAGACTTCGTCTGCTCCTTCCGGGTACTTCTGATTGACTAAGAAGTTTAAGTATGGAATTGTCCAATCCGGTTTAACGAGCATGACCTCGATTGTTTCAGATGCCAGAGGGTAATCAACGTCTCCACCTTTTATGGATGGTTCATACAAGTGCTGGACGAATACCCCTAGTGGTAAAGTTTTTACTCTCTCTGATCCCATGCGGGCTAATGCATCCGCATTCCAGTTTTCCTCCCTTTTTATGTGAAGGACTTCGAACCCGAAGAAACAAATGGCAAACTCATCCACCGTCCTCCGATATTCGGCCATTATAGGGCTTTTCGCGTCCCAGGTTTGATTGAGCTGATGCTGTACCAAATCCGAGTCTCCGTAGCATAAGATGCGTTTTACCCCTATTTCTTTTGCAATATGCAAGCCATGAAGCAGAGCTTCGTATTCTGCCACGTTGTTACTGGCGTTGAAGTGTATTTGTAATACGTACTCCATTGTGTCTCCCTTGGGAGATTTTAGGACTACACCAGCCCCAGCTCCTTCCTTCATCTTGGATCCGTCAAAGTGCATGATCCAGTACTCGGATTCTGGCATCGGTGTATTTTCCATTGCTTCTGTCCAGTCTGCAACGAAATCTGCCAAAACTTGGGATTTTATTGCCGTCCTTGGCTGGTACTTAATGTCGAAGGCTGCCAGCTCGATGCCCCATTTAGCTACTCGGCCGGTTGCCTCCGTATTGTTTATAATATCCCCTAGTGGTGCTTTACATACCACTGTTATGGAACGCCCTTGGAAGTAATGGCGCAGTTTTCTGGATGCAAAAAATACGCCATATGCCAGTTTCTGGTAGTGCGGATACCTTTGTTTGGATTCGGAAAAAACTTCGCTTATGTAATATACCGGATGTTGATCTGGTATGCTTTGTTCTTCTTTTGTCCGCTCCACAACGATTACCGCACTAATAACCCGACTTGTAGCCGTAAGGTATAATAACATGGGTTCTTCGTCTTTTGGAGATGCCAAGATGGGAGCGTTCATCAAGGTTTCCTTCAACTGGGCCAACGCTGCATCAGCCTCTTCTGTCCATTCGAACTTGTCGGATTTCTTCAGCAGTTTATATAGTGGTAAGGCTTTATCCCCCAGTCGACTGATAAATCTGCTGACGGCTGCAGCGGAACCCGTCAATCTTTGTACATCTTTTACACATGTAGGTTTTGAGATGTTCAAGATTGCCTTGATCTTTTCCGGGTTAACTTCTATTCCTCTGTGGGAAACAATGAAACCCAGAAGTTTTCCTGAGGGAACCCCAAATACGCACTTAGATGGATTCAACTTCATCTTGTAAGTGCGCAAGTTTTCGAAAGTTTCTCGCAAATCCTCAAGGAGTGTATCTTTTTCCTTGGTTACGACAGCGATATCGTCCACGTAAACATGAACGTTTCTGCCAATTTGACTATGAAAACAGCGTTGCATGCAACGCTGGTAGGTTGCACCTGCGTTCTTCAGGCCAAAAGGCATGGTTATGTAATAGTACGTCCCATACGGGGTTATAAAAGAAGTCTTGATTTGATCTTCCTTTTTCATGCGTATTTGGTGGTACCCGGAGTATGCATCCAAAAAGCATAAAAGCTCAGAGCCTGCAGTGGCATCTATTATTTGATCGATTCGCGGTAACGCGAACCTATCTTTCGGACACAACTTGTTCAATCCTGTGTAATCTATACACATTCTAAGAGCAGTGGTGTCTTTCTTCGGTACTAATACCGGATTTGCGGACCAATCAGTATGGATTACTTCCTTGATGAAATCCGCTGCTAAAAGCCGGATAATTTCCTTGCCAATAGCCTTCCGTCTTCTTCCGTCAAATCGACGGAGACCTTGTTTGACGGGTTTTGATCCGGGAATAACCTTGAGTTGGTGCTCAGCAAGTTCCCTGGGTACGCCTGGCATGTCAGCAGGACACCAGGCAAAAATATCCCAGTTCTCACGGAGGAACTTGATGAGCTCGCCTTCCTATTTGTCAGTCATCCCAGTCCCTACGACGACGAATTTTGTCGGATCTTTGGGATCTAGGATTACCTGTCTTGTATTCTCGGACGCCTTGAAGCTATCTGTTGGCTTCCGAGTTTCTTTTCCTGCCGGCATTTCTTTCGGCGATACCTCCTTGGCTAATTCCTTCAGTTCCTCCTTCGCTATAACTCTCTGAGCGCAAAGGGCGTTTTCTTTCTCCAACTCGTTTGCCAGCTTGAAATCACCGGCAATGGTGATTACTCCTCCTTTGGGTCCTGGCATCTTCAGCTTGTTGTAGATATAGCAAGATCTTGCCATAAATTTGGCGAAAGCCGGACGTCCGAGTATTGCGTGATACACGCTCTCGAACGGCACTACTTCGAAGGATACCTTTTCCTGCCGGAAGTGATCTTTATCTCCGAAGGTGACATCTAGGGAAATTTCTCCTAGGGATCGTGCTTGCCTGCCAGGAACAATGCCATGGAAGCGTATATTGCTGTAGTTGAGCTGGGACTCGGAGATCTTCAAGTGCTTCAGTGTATCCAGATACATTATATTGATGCTGGATCCTCCATCCATCAGCACTCTCCTTAGCCTAGTGTTTTGAACAATAGGGCTTACAACAAGAGCTTGTGTGCCGGGTTCAGGGATATTTCCGGGATGATCAGACTGATCCCAGATTATCGGTGTGTTGGAGTACTTCAAGAATTTCGGGGTTGCCGGAACAACTGCGTTTATCTCCCGAAGTGTTCTTTTGGCCACCTTTGCTGACGGGGTTGCTAAGAAAGTTAACATTGCTTCTCCGTCAACTCTCGGAAATTTGGGTTCGCCTTTTCGCTGTTGTTCCTGGATTTTGTCATCAGTGTCCGATTCACTGTCTTCTTTTTCAGCTTCTGGCTTTTGTTTGGCAGGTTTCCTTTTGGAACCCTTCCCCTTATTTCCGGATCCTGCATTGCCTTTCATATGCTTGTTTAGCCGGCATTGCACGTTTGTGTGGGTTGGTTTCCCAAATTGCGAGTGGTGGACGCAGGGTTCCGACTTAATTCTCTCCCATTCTTCGGGAGTGTAATTGATTGGATCTGGACTGCGGCCTTTCCACTTATTCACCTTTTCTCCTCCAAAGGCTATGTTGACCTCCTTGGGCTTTGTCGTTGACTCTGGAGTTCCTTTTTTGTCAGAACGAGGGGTTTTCTTGGCGAGTATTAGCGACTCAATATTGCCTCCTCTTGCTCTGATATCATCTTCGGCTGCAGCATGCTCATTGGCGGTTGTAAGCATAGATTCGAGATCTTTGTGCTGTTTAGAACCAACCATGAACGGTACAAGTCCGGGTTTTAGGCCATTGACGAAAGCATGCATTGCTTGTACGTCAGTTACTCCAGAGCAACTATTCTTCATTGCAGTCCATCTGGAGATGAAATCCACGTATGGTCCGTCCTCAAATTGGGTGCAACGGTTCAGCTGGTTGATGCTATTTGGGCGTTTGTATGTTCCCCGAAAATGCTGAGTGAATACTCTCGCCATATCATCCCAACTGTCGACAGTTCTTGATGGTAAACCATTGATCCAATCTCTGGCTCCGTCTAGCAACATTAGGGGAAGAAACTTGACAGCTTCCAGGTCTGTCCCATTGTTGATTTGGACGGCTGTATAATAATCTGAGAGCCAGGTATCCGGGTTTGTACTGCCGGTATACTTTTGGTAGGTTGGACCAACTTTGGCGAAGCCAGAATGCAGGGTTATCCTTCGGATCCTGTCAGTAAAACACTTAGGACCAAAGTATAGATCATCCTTTTCTGCTCTATCAATGTGTGCAGAATATCTCCCGGCTGAATGGACAGAAGGGGATCTGCTCCTTTCTTTTCCATTGTTGCGCGGACGCGCTTTTCCGAGGTTATCTCTATCTCTTCCGTGTTCACGTCCTTTAGGCGGAGTTCTGCTTCTATGCCTTTCCTTATCCTTAGGAGGTGTCCGGGATCTTTCACGTCTGTGAGGTATATCATATCTTCCAGCTTTTTCAGCTGGGTTTCTCGGAGGTGGCATTATTTTGCCGTCATTCCGGTGTTTGTCTTCCCGATCGTGTGGTTTATATCCATCTTTCGGGAGATGAGGTCCGGTTCTAGACGCTGCGTCCCGGTTGTCGGGGTTTTTCTTGTCTTTTCTCGGATCCTCTTTTTTATCCGAATCTCCGGGTTCTTCCGGTCCAGGTGCTCCAGCAGCGCAAGTAACTGTTTTGCAGAGGGCGGAATTATCATGCAGCCTCCCTGATCGCTCTTGGCCTCGCTGCTGCTGCTGTAATGCTTTTCCTAGGAAAGCATACACCCCTTGGAGTTTTTCCCCGTTGGAGTACAGATCGTTGTTTAGGATGGCGAACGCCGCTTCCGCGTTTTCTGCTGCGGTTTTGTATATTGGTTCGCCCTTGGCATCTTTGCCGTTTAACTGCTTTTGCCAAGATGGGTTATAAAACCTTTCTTTTGGCGGCAGTTCTTCCGGTTTTGCGATTCCGGGTAACCTAGTAGGTTTTAAGGCAGATCTATGCTTTCTCTCGTACTCCTCTATTTCTTCCTTCATGACTTTGATGTCATTATGGGTTTGTTGGAGATGTTGCCGAGATCTAAGCAGATGTTGCTGTTGCCGTTGGAAAGCTTGTCTCCTGGCTTCCAGCATCTCAGGGGGTTCATCTGGTCCCACTGGTGTTTGTAATAGTTCTTGCTCTTCCAGTTCTGTCATTGGCGGAGCAGTGATTTCCTTAGATTTCTTTTCCGCGGGCTTTGTGCCGCTAATATCTCCAACTTCCAGGTTTTCATCAGCGAGATCGGCTGATTTTTTCTTCCGGAGTTTGTATTGGAGTTTTTTAGAAGCACGGTGCTTTTTCTTGGAAGAGGGAGGTTTCTTGACAGGCTCATCTTCTGTCATCTCCATAACATTGGGGAATATCGGAGAAGTTTCTCCGTCTTCTCTCTCTTCCACTGGCGGAGGGGTTTTAGGGCTTTCCTGGCTGTCGGCACCCGTTGTATCAGCTGGTTTTGCCATTAGCACTTCATGGAATCCCTCTTGAAAGGACTTAACCTTTCTTACGAAGGCATCGTCGTCTTCGTCTTCGGAGTCGAAGTTATCCGATCCGGTTTCCGACTCCAATCTCGCCTCAATGGCGGCAAGCACGGACTCTGCTTCCGAGTTCATCGTCTGGTTGACGGGTGTCGGATCTTCCGTCTCTGTGACGGGTATTTGTTCTTCCGTCTCTACGACGGGTAGGTTGTTATCTGCCTCTTGCACGGGATTTCCGTCATCCGTGTTTTCAGCGATTTCGGATTGCACCATGCCGATAAAGTGTGTATCACTGTTTTGTCGGCGATCTGAGCAGAATCCGAGATCATAGTCGTCTTCGACTGGGTATAGGGCGGGTGGGATAAATTTACTTCCACCGCAAAACCCCATTGCTTCTGCAGTTAGTCCGATAAAGATGTTAGCGGATCCAATCGGTAACACGCAGGCACTTACCAGGTGGTTTTGCGCCGGTATGTAGGATCCGTTGTCGAGGAAGCGCCCGACGTCGTCGTCGAATTCCAAGCTTCCGACAGTGATCGATCTTCCAATTCCGCCGAGTATCCCAGATCGTAATTTCACGCCTGACGTCGTTTGCCCCACGGTGGGCGCCAACTGTCGAGACATCGTAGTAGTTTTCATAGACGGGGGTGCCATGAGACTACGGTAGAGACGTGGGGTAACGGGATAGCGTAGTAACACAGAACACGGGATTTTACCCAGGTTCGGTACGTCGCGACAGTACGGCGTACCTACTCCTGCACTTCTCACTAATTGGGAATAAAGCCCGTATAACAGGGTTACAGTGTGAGGGGATAGATCTAGCTACTCGGCGAGGATGAACTTCTCGGCGAGTTGCGTAGAGCTTGAACTTGTGTCTAACTTGTGCTTATTTAATCTATCTCCCGTCCGGCTTTATATAATAGCCGGATTAGGGCTTACAGAACAGGAAACCTAGAAGACTACGTTTAACTTGTAACTTGGAAAGTAAGGAATCCGTCTTCTCCTCCAAGCCAGATCACGCGGGCCGTGATCCGGGTTCTTCTAGAATCCGGCTTCTACGCGTCGGACTACTGGGCCGCCCAATGGACCTAAGCCCATTACCACGTAGGCCACCCTGGTAGTCCGGCTCTTTGTCTACCATCTTCTATACCCCTATTCAGTATATATCCGACAGTAAGCGCAGAATTCCTGCTTACAACCCACCGTTTTGTGACGAGTCAAAGCTAAAAAGTGGATCCCTGTGAGATTTTTGGCGCGAGAAACGAGGAGAAAAAGTATCAATGCGCCACCTCGCGAAATCTCGGATCCTCTCTGTGACACGTGGCATGAATCCAACGGCTAAAATAGTCGTTAGACTAATCTCGAAGCATTTGGCCTACAAATCCCCATCGTTCCCCATTCAGTTCATCTTCTTCCTCACTCTAGCCCTCGAGCGACTCATTCGAGACAAGCCCAAAGTGTGAGCGAGAGCCTCCTCACCGGAACTTACTTCCAGTCACCATCGGCGGCACCGGCCCGGCCTTCCTTCTGACGGACTCCGGCAAGGATCTTCATGCGGCCGCCACCATCAGTGACACGGATGTGGCTGCAGCCGCCACGTCTCCTTCGACCTTCACTCTGGTGGCGCCCTCAGCTGCAACCTCGGGGACTGCACCGCCCATGGTCAGTTCGCCCGTACTCCCAATTGCTCCAGGGGCCTCTACGGCCGCGCCGAAGGCTACTGCGAGCCCATCGGCGGGGCCAAACCCTAGCATCGGCCCTACCGGATCTATTCCTCCACCTTCCCTCTTTGATCCATTGCCTCCCATCCGGGAATCAGGGGCGAGGAAAATGTTCCTCGCGCCGGTGAGGACGCTGAAGGTGAGAGGGCGGCCGAAGCCGAAGAAGGAGACGAATCGAAAGCCGAAAACTAGATCTAGTGCTCCATCAACTCGGATCTTCTCAAGAGTTTGGATAAGGATGGATTTTTCCTCAAGGATAAATGGAGTCTTGAGGAGGAAAACTAGGAGACAAAGCCAAAAGACAGTGATCTCGTAATGCTCGCCTCCCACATCATGAGAGGTTTGGGGTTTTCGCCTTCCGTATTTTTTCTTCAAGTCCTTGACCACTGTGGCATCTAGCCTCATAATCTTACTCTAAATTATATTATATATCTTTCCGGCTTCCAGGCTCTTTTTGAGGGATACCTAGGAATAGAGACTAGTTAGATTTCTTCCAGTATTGCTTTTATGTTAAACACAATACTTCAGATGGGTTGCCTCCCATCCGTGGGACCATCACCTTCAACCTGCGCCGTGGCAGGGAAGAATGGTTTCCGGAAATCAAAACCAGTGACTCCGTCAAACAATGGAAGGGGTCCTTCTTTTACTGCAAGGACGTCGCTTATCCTGGAAAGGATATGGGGATCCCTCCTTTCGAAAATTCTGCCGTCACTCCTAGGGATAACTGGGCGCTAGACGCCGTACGGGAGTTGCCGTTTGATCTCCTGCGGATCAAAAGGACAATTGTGAAGATGGTGGCTTTCACCCCGCCTTTTACGGGAATGGACACTGTCTTGTGTTGGCACGGCCAGCGGATTCAGCCCTTATCTCATCGATCCGGCCATCTCCTCTGCACGTACTCTGGGCCCGATGATTCCATGTGGGTAACCTCGTCGGGTATGTCCGAAAAAACTTTCAGGAAAAGGGTGCACCATCTGGTATCCACCTGAATGCAATACATGGAGAGCTTGATGGTGTGTGGACACATGTTCGTTTGGAGAGTACAACAACAAGATTTTCCCTTAGAAATAAACCAATGTTTAATCGGACCAGTAGGAGAAAGAAATCACTTACGAAGGTTGTTGATAGCTGATGTTGGCAGGGCGCAATACCAGGTTCGGCGGCAACACGGAATTTGCTTACAACGCAACCAAGATACTTTGCCCCAACGAAACAGTGAGGTTGTCAATCTCACCGGTCTTGCTGAAAACAAAGGATTTGACGTATAGTGTGAAAAATGATGTTTGTTTGCAGTGAATGAGATGAGAACAATGTTTGAAGTGAAAACGAATAGTGTTTGTAGTAGGTTGTATAATCAGTGTAAAAGAATGGACCGGGGTCCACATTTCACTAGTGGTGTCTCTCCATAACAGATAAATGACATGCTGGGTGAACAAATTACAGCTGGGCAATTGACAAAATAGAGATTACACCGTAATGCATATACATGACATGATGATTACCTTCATCCCGTTGTAACAATTAGGGGTCTTTATCGTTGTTTTCCACTAGATCTCTCTCCGGTGTGGATTACTTGTTAGTAGTTGATGCTTGTGAGATTTATCGGTGTTTGCACTTTATGACCAGATTGTTATTTACCATTATAGCACCTCTGATTATGATCCATATGATGTCTCATGCGTAGTTCTTTTAGTTCTTGAGGACATGGGATAAGTCATTGACGAAGGCATGGATCCTGGACCCTGCGGGTAAGGACACCCCATCTCAGGCCCAAGGTTAAGGCCCAAGAAGAGGAGCCCTTGGAGTATTCTAGAAGGCCCACGTGAAGCCCACCCGCACTAACTTCGGGCTAAGTTTGGAAACTTGTAACCGACCTAGGGTTAGAATTCGAGTCCTCTCCGGGTGAGGTTTGAGACCTGGCCACCTATATAAAGCCAGGAGAGCCACCGGTAGAGGACCAAGCAATACCGCAACACCAAAACCTTGAGTTTGAGATCATACTCTCGACTTGAGCCATCACCATTGTAACCGATCTTTTCGACTAATACAGATCGACAGAGGCAGGAGTAAGGGTTTTACCTCTACGAGGGCCCCGAACCTGGGTAAATCTCGCCCCCTGTCTAGCCGACGATTCCACCAGCGCTCATGAGTTCTCCTAGTCGAAACCCGATAGGGTCACCTAAGGGATTTGTAGAGTCAAAGATTCGACAATTGGCGCCGACCGTGGGGACGACGGGCGCTGGATCACCGGCATCTTCGGCTTCATCGACAACCCACTCCCGTTGGAAACCATCGACTACGGCTCCGAACAATCCTATACGGATCGGATCTGTCGTGGTCACACCTCACTCGCCGGAATCGCGCCCGGTATTCGAGGATCTGGAGAAGAGCGTCACCTTGACGTTCGGGAGCCTGAAATTCGTGACCAACAGGGACGGGATCCTCCACTTCTCGGATGAATCAGAAACTGAATCTGGAGCTGTCGACTCGCGCCGCCATCTGGAGAAAAGCGGCGAGTCCATCCGCTTCAACGCCAACGACTATCATACCCTCTCGACAGAGGAACCGTCAAGAATTCAAAGGAACTTTCGATCTACGCCTAGGACGCACGAGCCTCGACTGGCTCAAGTCTGCATGGCAGGATCGAAACAAGCCTCGGAAACGGAACATAGCGCGGCAGAGCGCAACATAATCGGCGTCTCACGGGAATCTTGGAACCGAGCGAAGGAGGCTATGCGAACGAGCAAGCCACCCGCAGCCGGGGCTTCACACGAAGACATGGTTGCCTACCACTATCACCTAGTGAGAGCAGCCACGACCATCAAAGACGCTCGGATAGATCTGGCCCGCCGAAGAAGAGCGGCGGATGAATCGAGCCAAAGGCGAGCCGGGTTGTCCATAACACCCTCGGTCGGAACCCGACCCTCGAGGAAGGGCTACATCCAGGAACAATGAGTCCCTAGCCGGAACCAGCAGATCGATCACTCCTTCTCTCATGCGAGTCGATGACGACGACAATGTGTACCCGCAAACTCCCGCTGCCGCGGTTCTAGCCGCAGCAACTTACATGCAGATGAATCAACCGATGGAAAGTGACCCTCGGGCGGAGCAGTATAAACAAGTACGCAAGGGATTAGGGCTGACAGCCGCAAGGCTGGCCGCCTATGATCGAAAGAAAGCCGCAGAGCAGCTGGAGAAGGAACAGGAGAAGGAGAAAGAGAAGGATAGGGAGGCATCCCGCAAACATAGGAGCACCTCGCCAAGAAGGGATAGATCGCCACGTCGTGGCCTAGGAAAAGAAGCACGGCGCCATGATGACAGTCGAAGCAGCAGCGAAGGCAGTCCGAGAGACAAAAGCTCACGGCATCACAGCAGCCGCTCGCGAAAGCGAAGCAAGGAGCCAAGGAAGGACGCTGACCGCGATCGGCCAGGACATGACGCGCGATCGGACATCGCACAAAATAAAGTAGATAAAGCGAGGGCTTCGCGATATCGCGGGCTCTCTTCATCTAGCTCATCGGATGACAAAACCTGCGGTGCACTCTGCTTCGCCCGCAGCATCCGCGAAGCACCTCTACCCAGGAGATTCAAGCTCAGCACGGAGGTGACAAAGTACGACGGCTCACTCGAGCCTTCTCAATGGTTAAGCGATTACCTCACGGCAGTAAAATGCCAACGTGGGAACAAGAACACAACTATGCAATATCTCAATTTGCATCTCGTTGGCGCGGCCCGCAGCTGGCTGGAAAGAAGACCAAGATCTTGTTATGCATCATGGGATGACTTGCACCGCGACTTTTGCAAAAATTTCCAGTCGACCTACAAGAGGCCGGCCACCATTGAAGAACTGCGAGCATGCAAGCAGAAAAGCGGTGAGTCTACCCGCGAATATATCCAACGGTGGACCACACTCAGGAACACTGCGGGAACCATCTCGGAAGAAGTGGCGATTGAGGCCTTTGCGAAAGGCGCCCGAAGAACTGCTTTTAGAGAAGAACTAGGCAGGGCTGCACCCAAAACTATTGGAGAACTAATGATCATAGCCGAAAAATGGGCTAACGAAGAAGACGCAGTGCGCAACGAAAGGGCATCATCACCTGCGCACGATGAAGACCGTCATGGCCGGAGGAAAAGGAGGAAATATTACGATCACGAGGACCGAGAGGAGTTGGTAGCGGCGGAATTCACGCGAAGCCGCGATTCCGGTCGCCGTGGGAATCGCGAGTGGAGACCAAAGGCTGAAGAAAAATCACCCGAGGAAGACCTCGATGGATACTGCTCGCTACATCTATTTACAGATAAGCGCACGGGCAAAACTAAGGCAACGCACCTTCTTAAGGATTGCCGAAAGTTTATTGATATCTCAGAAGCACTCGCCAGAAAAAGATCTGCAGCCACCCAAAATTACCCACCGCTTCCAGGAGGAGGCCACCAAGGATTCCAGCCGCCACAACCCCTACCTCCACCAGCAAATCCAAACATGGCATTAGCTGCGCTACCCGCACCACCAGCACAAAACTCCGGGGCCAATGCGTACCCGAATCCAGCAGGGCAACTCGCGATGATCCAGAAGGTATGTCCATCCCGCAGAGCTCAAAAGACTAACACGAGGCAATTGTGCATGGCCGTGCAGACACCGCCAACAAAAACAGAATACTTAAAAATGGCAGACCAGCCGATAACATTCTCGATGAAGGACCACCCGCCACGAGTCTATCGACCAGGACACGTCGCCCTTGTCATCCAAGCAAAAATTGGCAACTATGACTTGGCCCGTGTATTCATGGATGGTGGCAGTGGCATCAACATTATCTACGCGGATACACTCCGTCGGATGAACAGGAACTTGGACGGCCTCCAGGAATCAGAAACATCCTTCCACGGGGTAGTTCCAGGAAAGGCAATCCGTCCACTCGGAACAATCAACCTAGAAGTTGTGCTGAGCACTAAGAGCAACTACAGAAGAGAATTCCTCGACTTCGAAGTCGTCGATTGGCCTTCACAGTACCACGCCATTCTTGGTCGAACAGCGTTCGCCAGATTCATGGCAGTACCGCACTACGCCTACGTGAAGCTCAAATTACCTGGAGAATATGGCGTAATCACCATCGACGGAGACTTTTAGAAATCCAACAAGTGTGACATTGAATTCAATGAGATCGCAAAATCTTTCGGGATGCAAGAAGAACTTCAAGAGCTGGCAAAAACCACGGATCACTCCGTGATGCCCCTCACGAAGAAAAGCGCGTCTGAACTGGAGTTCAGCGCTAATAGTGACACCCGAAAGCATCAAGTGCACCCGACAGATTCTGCGAAGACAGCGATGGTCTCCACCACCCTTCCGCAAGCATAGGAAAGCGCGCTCGTCGAACTCCTCCGTGAGTACTGGGAAATTTTTGCCTGGCAGCCATCAGATATGCCAGGAATACCCAGGGAGTTTGCCGAGCACTCACTCGAAGTCTTTCCAGATGCCAAACCCATCAAACAAACTACTCGACGATTTTCAGAACCCAAGCAGAAGGCGCTTGGAGAAGAAGTAAACAGATTGCTAGCAGCAAAATTCATCAGGGAGATCAAGATATCCACTTGGTTAGCAAACCCGGTGTTGTTCCCCAAAAAGAACACGTACATCCTTCGGGTATGCATCGACTACACGTCGTTAAACAAGCACTGTCCCAAGGATAACTTCCCCCTCCCGCGAATCGACCAGATCGTGGACTCTACGGCAGGCTGTCAACGCCTCTCCTTCCTGGACGCCTATTCGGGATATAATCAGATCCGGATGAAACGGGAGGACGAAGAAAAGACAACATTCATCACACCACACAGTGTGTGTATACTGCTACACGACAATGCCCTTCGGGCTCAAGAACGCAGGCGCAACATACCAGCGCTGTATGCAAAAATGCCTCGCCAAGCTCATTGGCAAAAACGTACAAGTGTACGTTGACGACATAGTCATCAAGACTCGAGTTGAGAGCACACTCCTCGAGGATATTAGAGAAACATTCGACGCCCTCAACGCATACAGGATCAAGCTCAATCCGGCAAAATGCGTCTTCGGCGTTCCAGCAGGGAAACTTCTCGGGTACCTTGTATCCGCCAGAGGCATCGAAGCCAACCCAGAGAAAATACAAGCAATCTTGACAATGAAGGAGCCAACCAATCTACGCGGAGTCCAACAACTCGCAGGGCGACTAGCCGCCCTGAGCAGGTTCATCGCACGATTGGGAGAGCAAGCGTTACCCTTCTACAAGCTGCTGAAGAAGACGGACAAATTCGAGTGGACACCAGAAGCTAAGCAAGCATTCGCGGACTTAAAGCGATCGCTGCAAAGCAGGCGAGTCCTTGCAACACCGCAAGAAAGGGAGCCACTCTACTTGTACCTAGCCGCCACAAACCAGGTCATCAGCACAGCAATCGTAGTCGAACGACCTGAGGAGGGAAAAGCGTACGGAGTTCAGCAACCAATCTATTACATCAGCGAAGTGCTCTCGCCATGCAAGCAACGATATCCTCATTACCAGAAGCTCGCATATGGAGTTGTTCTTACAGCTCGAAAGCTCAAGCACTACTTCCAGGAACACGCCATCACAGTGGTTAATGATGCGTCACTCGGGACAATCATGAACAACCCCATGGCATCTGGAAGAATAGCCAAATGGAGCATCGAGTTGGGCGCTTGGGACATCACTTATGCAGGGCGCAACGCAGTCAAATCCCAGGTACTCGTGGAATTCCTAAGCGAGTGGACCGCCTGAGTACACGAGAAACTGGATAATGTACTTTGACAGGTCCAAACGAAACGAAGGAGCAGGAGCTGGAATTGTCCTCATATCGCCTAGGGGAGACAAGCTGCAATACGTCCTACGATTGGACTTTCCACCCGTTGATCCGGCATCAAATAATGACGCAGAATATGAAGCTCTGTTGCATGGGATGAAGATGGCAATTGCCTGTGGAGCCACCCAACTAATGATCTACGGCGACTCCAATCTCATGGTAGAGCAAACAATGAAAGAATGCGACGCAGTTGCCGAAAACATGGTCGCATATCGCGACATGTACAACCTACTCGAAGGAAACTTCAAGGGATGCGAGCTGAAGCACATTGCGAGATCCAGCAATGAAGAAGCAGATAAATTGGCAAACATGGGTTCTACAAACACACCCATACCGCCAGGAATATATTTCGAGAGGATGACCAAGCGCTCTGTCAAAGTCAAAAAAGCTGCAGGAACACTCACAGCACAAGAAACAGAGGTCAGCCCGCAAGTCGCCATCATCGAGCTTATTCATAACATTTCACGACAGATTTTTCTGGTCGAGCCAGTCTGGACGCAGAAATACCTCGACTACCTGTCCACCAAACAGCTCCCGGCAGATCCTCGCGAGGCTCGACAGATAATCAGACGCAGCAAATCCTTTCGGGTATTCAACGGAGAATTATACAAGCAAAGCATCTCAGGTATACTTCAGCGCTGCATCGCACCCGAAGATAGCAAAGAGTTACTCCAGGACATCCACCAAGGAGACTGCGGGCATCACGCTAGCTGGAAAGAAATCATGGAAAAAGCCTTCCGAGCGGTATTCTATTGGCTCACAGCAGCCACCGACGCAAAGGAGCTAGTCGAACGATGCGATGCTTGCCAGCGATTCGCGCCAAGACCACATGCACCTGCTACGAAACTGCACATGATACCCATCGCCTGGCCCTTTGCGCAATGGGGGCTAGACATGGTAGGACCATTACGCAAGTCCACACCAGGTGGGTATACACACTTGCTGGTCGCAGTCGACAAATTTACCAAATGGATCGAGGCCATGCCAGTAACTTCGGCTAGTGCCCAATGCGCAGTCAAGTTCCTCGACTCCATCGTATGCAGATTCGAGGTACCACATGACATCGTTACAGACAATGGCACAAACTTCACAGCAAAGGAAACACAACAGTTCTGCGAGGAAAAGGGCATCAGTTTCAAATTTGCTTCAGTTGCCCACCCGTAAACGAACGGACAAGTCGAAAGATCCAACGGCTTAGTTTCAGCTTGAATCAAGAAACGTCTACTCGATCGTCTACACCCAGCAGCCGGACATTGGGCCGAAGAGTTACCCTCCGTGCTATGGAGCCTCCGCACGACTCCAAACCGATCCACAAACTACACGCCATTTTTTATGGTATACGGGGCAGAGGCAGTCCTTCCCGAGGATGTTCGGTTTAGCGCCCCACGAGTTGTGGCTTACAGCGAAGAAACCTCAAACAGGGCACTCGCGGAAGATATGGATGCACTCGATGAGATGCGCGATATAGCGCTCGCAAGATCCGCAGTATATCAACAATCACTGCGAAACTATCATAGTCGCCGTATACGCCACAGAGCATTCGCGGTTGGATATCTAGTGCTGCGACTCAAGCAGAAGGAAGGACACAAGCTCGAGCCACCATGGGAAGGACCCTTCATCATACACGAAGTCATCCTAGGTGGAGCCTACAGGCTGAAGAATCCATCGACTGGAGGAATCTATTCCAACCGTTGGAATATCGCACACCTCCGCAAATTTTATCCCTAGATTTACATGTTCTCACAACAAATAAGGCTATACTAGCCACTCCTGTAGCCCGAATACATGACTTCTCAGTCATAGCAATAAAATACATGGTTTCTCAACCATATTTACTCCAAGATTATTCATTCTTACATGCTAAATAGTTACAGGTACACACACCATAAACACACGGGGGCTACGCCTACAACTAAGCATCACAAGAATATTTATACACACAAGGTTACACACCTTACAACAGTTTTTACAAACTATACAGCATCACATAATGTCCACATTCAACAATCAATCATGGCGATAAGCATTCTCAGTCGCCAACACTCTATCTACTGCCTCAGAGGTTAGTCGAATGATCTTCTCCGCTGCAGGACGAACAACATCGTAATGCGGAGAAATTTCATCGATTAGACCATCTGGAAGCCTAGCTACGGAGTTAAAATTTACTTCAGGATGCCATATTCGGACAAAGGAGAGAGCCACCACCGCGCCGCAAGTCATCTGATTGCGCACGCACTCGCGAATTTCTCCCTCTTGCACGAAGAGCCCGAGGAGATAGCTCCAGTCTTCAGGACCCCTTTCCAGCGGGTATAATGCAGCGTTCATCGCGATCAAGACCTCGTGAAAAGAACTCACGAGAACTTTTACCTGGGAGACACGGAACTTCAAAGTAGCCAACACAAAACCTCGGCTGCGATCAGACCAAAAATTATTCGCATGAGGCCTTGAGCTGCCAGCTTCTTGAAGAATGTGGTTTTCTACCCACTGTTTTTCCTCCCTATCATCCGGTTTAACAACTGAAGAACAAATATGCGTGATTAGGTAAGGAAACAAGACAAAGAAGACCTGGGGGATGTATTACTTACACAGCAGTTCCCTAGCAAGGGAAGCCAACTCGTCCATCACAAACTGCTCGCGTTCAGTCGCCAGTTTTTGCTTGGACTTCGCCACATCGGCTACCCCACGCAACGCTTTCAGCCTGCGCTCACCATCGGCTACACGATCACGGCGACCCGCCAAAGTCCCAACAGCGGCAACAAGTGGATCAGCTCGGGCAACAGGCCCACTTGAGGGTTCTGCGACCACCTCGGCTACCTGAAGATCAAAAAGAAGATTAAAGGAATAAGGTGCCCTACTCGAGATATATTCACCACCTATTCAACAGGTGCTCGGGGGCTACTCCCATCGGGAGAAGACAAACAATTGCAAGAAGCATTTTCAGAAGAACACCTCGATTAAAGACAGTGAAAATACGGGAATACATTCCAAGGTTCATTACAATCAAGCTGGTAAAGCAAAAGAAATACAAGCCTAAGAAGCTACAGTGGTGCTCCCACTCACGGCAGTCGTCCCTCCCTTAAGTCGAGCAAACAGCTCAGACAGCTTCCGAGAAAGGATGGCGGCTGGCTCGCCAAAACGAGAGAGCCGTGCCTTTTTGCCCGTGGAGGGGTCGACTGGGAGATCCGAATAAGCCTCCTCCAAGCCGCTAACTCCATGCGCCAGCGCGAACTGGATGGCCGTCTTTGCCCCAGACTCCGACTGAGCAACCGCATAGGCATCCAGGAGGTTGCTCTCCGAGAAGATCTTCAGCAGGTCACCTAGCACGGATGGAGAGGAAGCATTGACGAGAAGGCGACCATGCAGCTGCGTCAACACTTGAGTGGCGTTGCCAACCAAGGAGCAAATTCCTTCGGCATGCCTCCTGAGCTGGGCGAGGGAATCCGTCAGCGCGTCCACCCGCTGGATCCCTGGAAGCTCCAGAGGAACACCCAGAAGACCTACAAAGAAGAAGAGTGTTAAAAATCAAGACAGCAGAAAACAAATTATAAACCCAAAATAACTCACCCGCAAAGCGCCCGGCAAGGGGACGGATAAAATCGACAAGATCAGCATCCGCCTTGGTGCTGGCCGTCTCCAACTTCTTCAAGGCCTCTTGGGCAGAAGCAAGTTTCCCTTCGAGGTCAGCCGAAGACATGCGGGAGGATTCCAGATCTTGGCGAACAGCCGCCAGCTCAGCCTCCAGAGCTATTGCCCGAGTAGAAGCATCGTCCTTCTCGGTCTTCGAAAACTCAAGTTGAGCTGCACGACAATATCTATTAGAATCGAAGGGAAAGGTGCAAACAGAAAAAGAAAGGGGGCTGAGCTTACTTCGAAGAAGTGAGTCGACTGCGCTCCGCTCGAAGGAACGAACAGTCAGATTCGGCGAGGACAACACGGCGCCCAATCGCCGCAAGGGAGTCAATGAGCGACTGCAAGAAATTCAGAGATAGAAAAATTAGAAGAGAAGAATTGGATCCTGTACCCGATTACAATCAATCGACTACAGCCTCGGGGGCTACTCCCATCGGGAGCACTGCCGTGCACCCGATAAAATAAAGAAGAAGGAAAAGACAGTTTTTGAGCCTGTAGCCGATCACATGTGATCGACTACAGCCTCGGGGGCTACTCCCATCGGGAGCACTGTCGTGCACCCGATAAACAAATTAAATACAAGTAACAGAATTTACCTGGCCCTTGGCACGGGAGAGGGGATCTGCGGAGCTACCCGACACCTCCTTTGAAGCTGAAGCCCCGGCAGCTAAACTAGGAGTTTCATGTTCCATAGTCGCCGCCTTGGGGGCTACGCTGGGCGAATTATGGACGGTGCCTGCAGTGGGAGCCTCATCCGCAGCTCCTGCCTTACTCTTCCTTTCGGGAGGAAGAGAAGAGGCGTACCTGCGAGGACTAATGGTTTGCAGGCTGCGACAAAAGACAAAGCGTCAACACAGATGCAGAGGAAAAACGTTCGACTAAGAACGAGGAAAAAAAACTTACTCATCGTCTTCATCCTCATCTAGCATATCCGCATTCCAGGCGGTCTGGATAACTGGGAATGAGGAAGAAGGGGCGCGCGTTTGAGAGGAGTAGCATGGATGGGCTCCTTCCCGGGCGACTCTTCCAAGGAGTTGTCCTTAGAAGTGGCCTCGTCGCCTTCTACCCGACGACGTTTATAACGATCGCCACCCGAGTCTCCTGCGTCATCCGAAGAATCTTGGTCGGAGCTCGAAGAAGCGTCGGCGACACTGGTGTCGGCTGGGGCATCCAAGTTACTCGCCAATAACTCTGAGGCCTCCGCCCCAGATACAGGAGGGTAGCAGGTGGCCATGGACAAACTCTATGAAACAAGACAGAGGAACACAAAGGAAAATTCAATCGACTGAAATTCAGAACAAGCAAGGAAATAAAGAAAATAAAAGAAGGGAAGAAGAATAAACTCACCGCGGCTGGCGGAGGCTTCGACGCGTCAAAGGCCGCGACTGTGCACTCGGGGAATTTCTCTCCCACCTTCAGACTAGTGATAGCCGCGATCTTCTTTTCGAACTCGACGTTCGAAAGCTCTTCGCGACTCACTCGGCTAGGATCCTCAGAGCCTTGATACTCCCACATCGTGGAAGGCCTGAGCTGCAAAGGTTGGATCCTGCGCTTCAGAAAGGTACTCGCCAGGTGCAGCCCGTTGAGTACAACTCCAGCAGTTTGATCACGGAGGGCTGTCACTCTTGCGAGTAGCGGCGCGACGACCTGGGCTTCTTCGGCTGACAACTTGTGCGACCAGGACTTCCGTCTCTTCAAAACAGCGAACGGGTGGAATTCTACGATCCCACCCGAGCTGTTGTCGATGATGTAGAACCATTTTCTCCTCCAGCCCTGCGCGGAGTCGATGAAGTACATGCTGAAGTAGCTGGTCTCCGATCTTGCTTGGATCCCAAATCCACCCGTACGTAGCGGCTCGCCGGGCTCGGAGTCTACCCGCGACTTCTCGCGGAAGATCCGTACTTTGAAGAGGGCCTTCCAGAGCGCCCAATGTGGGTGAATGCCAAGGAAGCATTTGCAGAACACGATGAAGCACGATATGTGCTGCACCGCGTTCGGAGGAAGATCGTGAAGCTGTATGCCATAGACATACAGCAACCCGACAAGAAACGGATGGAGGGGAAAGGAAAGACCGCGAGACATGTGGTCCGCGAAGACCACACGCTCGTTTGCTTGCGGATTGGGTACCTCTTCCTTCTTTCCGAGGCGCACCCGCTTCTCGGACTCCGCCGGCAGCAGCCCCTCCCGCTGCATCTCCTTGATGCTCTTCGCGGTGGTGTTGGGCGAGCGCCAGTCGCCCGAGCGCGGCGCAGTTTGCACGGAAGCTTCCCCGGATGCGGAGATGGTGGCGCCACGTCTTTTGCCTCCAGCCATGACTGACAGCACGAGCTCGAGCGCGAGGAAGAATACGAGCGCGAGGAAAAAGATGGATTTGAGATGGATGCTGGGAAAGTTTTACCGCAGCACAAACACCCGTACTTATACACGGAGTGAATCAATCCTGGCCACTCGATGCACCACGTGTGAAGATGAAACGAAGAGGCGGTGAACGCTGTTTCCTGCCACGATCTCAACAGAAAATCGTGCGCATTTACTGCACGGTTTGCGTAAAAACCGGGAACGACGTCTCGTTTCCCGGTCAAAAAGCTGACCATGTGGGCCAACCCATCTGCTCGCACTCCGTCACGTCCCATCGGGAGGAGAAAAGTGCGCCATGACGTCATAGCGTGCAAAATCAAGACAAAGAAAGTTCTGAATGGAAAGTTCAAACGCGAAAATTACTTCGTATGAACGAAACTCCTTCGAATAGAAGCAACCTTCTCATGAGCAGATCATGAAGGCGAGACTCCTTTACAACAGGAAAAAATACCCTGCACACGAAAACTTTTTCGTATGGGCACGATCTCCCAAACATGAAAATTCTTTCATACGGGCATAAAATTCCTAAACACGAAAACTCTTTCGTATGGATGTAAGAACTATTCGCTCGAAAATTACACGAGTAGGCAGAACCTACTTTTCCTCACTCGCATGATATCTTCACATCATAAAAACCTGGATTGTTTAGCCAACTAGGCACACCCGGATGCCATATTCTTCGAATATGAAGGTAAGACCCGAAAGATCTCTCTTGAGGGCCTGGAATCGCACTCGAAGCTGCGTCCTCCAGCATGATTCTGTGTCAACAACACGAAGAAAAATCCTAGCGGACGCGCCGGGTACCCCCGTAGGTTAAGTTCGACTCGATAAGACCACAACGGCCCAGTCGCAACAATCACCTTACCGGGTTCGAGTTGGAGGTCTCGAAGCTGTGTAGGCCAGAAATGTTTTTGCCCTAGTCGCAATTAATTGGCCCTGATCTCTCGGGAGAGCCAAGCTACTGCGCCGCATCCTTCTGCGATAAAAAGCCATAAAAACATGCACTTGCTTCACTCGATACTCGAGTATGAAAACTTATTATACAGGGTACACGCCCTCTAAAACAGGAAAACAACCAAGCTGGTTATCCGCGGGAAAGAAAGGCCAAGATTCGACCGTCTACTCGACTGGAAAAAACCCACTCGAGCAAACGCTCGGGGGCTACTGACGAAGGCATGGATCCTGGACCCTGCGGGTAAGGACACCGCATCTCAGGCCCAAGGTTAAGGCCCAAGAAGAGGAGCCCTTGGAGTATTCTAGAAGGCCCACGTGAAGCCCACCCGCACTAACTTGCGGGCTAAGTTTGGAAACTTGTAACCGACCTAGGGTTAGAATTCGAGTCCTCTCCGGGTGAGGTTTGAGACCTGGCCACCTATATAAAGCCAGGAGAGCCACCGGTAGAGGACCAAGCAATACCGCAACACCAAAACCTTGAGTTTGAGATCATACTCTCGACTTGATCCATCACCATTGTAACCGATCTTTTTGACTAATACAGATAGACAGAGGCAGGAATAAGGGTTTTACCTCTACGAGGGCCCCGAACCTGGGTAAATCTCGCCCCCTGTCTAGCCGACGATTCCACCAGCGCTCATGAGTTCTCCTAATCGAAACCCGATAGGGTCACCTAAGGGATTTGTAGAGTCAAAGATTCGACAGTCATGATGTTAGTAGTGGAATTATGTTGAAGTAATATCTATATGGTTTGATATTTAAGTTGTGGTGTTATTTTTCTAGTCGTGTCATGTGAACGTCGACTACATGACACTTCACCTTTATGGACCTAGGAGGATGCATTATGTATTTGTCTACTAATTGTGGGGTTGCCGGAGTGAAAGAAACCGAAACCCCCGTTAGGAAACCGATGCACGAGGGAGTGTAGGATCCCAGAGTTTAAGGATGTGGTTAGATTTTTCTTAATTACTTCTTGTATTTGCGGATGCTTGGAGGGGGTTTAATCACAAGTATGTATTAGTCCTAGTTGGGTGGTGCATTAGCATAGGTTCACCCACACAACACCTATCAAAACAATAAATATTAATCAATTGTATGAAACGAAAGCACTTGACGAGATTCCCATGTGTCCTCGAGAACGTTTAGTCACCGTAAGTAAAAAACCCGGCTTGTCCTTTGCTCTCAAAAGGATTGGGTCACTCGCTACAATTATATTTATAGTATTTAATTTACTCGCGCTTTATTTATCTGCTATATCAAAAAACACCAAAAAACTGTTTGCTAGTATTTACAATGAATCCTCTATCCAACCTTCTTGTCAACACCTTCTGCTCCTCGTTGGGTTCGATACTCTTATTTATAGAAAGTACTACGATACAACCCCTATACGTGTGGGTCATCAAGACTATTTTCTGGCGCCGTTACCGGGGAGTGAAGCGTTATTGGTAAGAGAAACTTTTATTGTGCGTGTTGTTTTTATTTCTGTCGGCTGCTTTATTTCATTATGGATAGTCCATATGGTTCTCTGTTTAAGGGTACTACTATTAATGCTATGGTAGTAGATGACCCGTTATCTTCTGAATTAGATCCTTATAAAATACCTATGAAAATTGTTGGACATGTTATGGATAACTGCTATTATGAAGATGGAACTATCCATCCCGGTGATCATTTGCTCTTTATATATGAATTATGCGAGTTATTCAGGTGTGCAGGTATTACAAAGGATCAAGTTAAAAGGAAATTATTCTCTTTGTCACTGAAGGGAAAAGCTGCAGAATGGTTTAAAATGCTGAAGAATGGTCAATCTATTGGATGGGAGGAAATTGTACCTCTCTTTTATTCTAAATTTTATCCTCCCAGTGAGATTCATAAAGACCGTAATCAAATATATAATTTCTGGCCTCGTGATGGAGGGAGTATTTTCCAAGATTAGGGGATAATGAAGTTATTAATGCTTAAATGCCACGTTCATGAGCTCCCGAGTAATATTGTTATCAATAATTTTTATGCAAGGCTTTCTCTTCATGATAAGGATTTATTGGATGCCTCTTATTCTGGATCATTGACACGTATGAAGGAAGAAGCTAAATTGGACCTTCTTGGCCGTATTCAGGAAAATACTTAAGGATAGGAGAATGACAAAGGTAGAAAGTCAGGTACAAATTACGATTATGAATGCATTAAAGCTTTTATGGGAACTGATGATTTCTATAATGTTAGTGTTGTTTGTGGTCTTGATTCTCAAATCTTTGCAAACTGTCTTAAATCCTTTGCTTCCTATCTTGATATTCCTAAAAAGGAGTTGAAAAAATATCATGCACTTTATAAACATATTGTTAATCATGTTCCTACTAGAAACATAGAAGTGCATGATGTTAATCCTGATGTGCCTGAACCTTATATTGAGAAAATGCCTTTCCCTGCTAAAGTAAAGGAACACTCTATGGTAGCTAGTGTGGTTAAACAAAGTATAAATAAACCTATTGAACCCAATAAACAAATAACTATAGAACCTACAGTAGCTATGGTTAAAGATCTTGTTTCTGAAAATGTAGAAGATGGACACATTGTCTTCAGTGAGGATGCTTCTAATATTTTTTTCCATCCTCACAGACCTAAGAAAACTAGTGTTCCTCTGCTTTCTATTAAGATTGGCGATCATCGCTATTTTGGTTTATGTGATATTGGTGCAAGTTCTACTGCTATTCCTTACGAGCTTTATAAAGAAATCATGCATGAAATTGGTTCTTGTGAACTTGGAGATATTGATGTTGCTATTCAACTTGCTAATAGAGAAACTGTCTTTCCGATTTGTATTGTTAGAGATGTGGAAGTTTTATGTGGTAAAACTAAATATCCTACTGATTTTCTAGTACTAGGTAAAGCTGCTAGTAAAACTTGTCCTATTATTTTTTGTAGACCTTTATTCAACACTTGTGGCGTTGTTATAGATTGTAGGAAAGAGAAAATATTGACTAAATTTGATGGAAAATATTATGAGTTTAATTTCTCTAAATTTGCTAGAGCTCCTTACGAAGTTGAATTGCCTAATGAAAACTTTAGAGTTGAACAACTTGCTTCTATTGCTCTTGCCCCTAACAATGCTTTGCATCAATACATGGAGGACCATGAAAGTGAGGTCTGTATGGAAGAAAGAAATGAAATTGACGGTATTCTTATTCGTCAACCAGTGATGCTGAGACATAATTTACATGTTGAGGATTTGAGTACCACATTACCACCCAAGGAGGATCATGTTTTTGATTTAAAACCTTTACCTCATGATCTTAAATATGCTTAAATTGATGAGAAGAAAATATACCTTGTTATTATTAGTTCTAAACTTTCAGGTGAAGAAGAGGAAAGATTATTGGGCATATTGAAGAAACACCGAGGAGCTATTGGATATACTCTTGATGATTTGAAAGGGATTTCTCCTACTATATGTCAGCATGTTATTAACATTGAACCATATGCAAAGCCAGTAGTTGAACATCAACGCCATTTAATTCCTAAGATGAAGTAAGTGGTAAGAAATGAGGTATTAAAACTCCTTAATGCTGGTATTATTTATCCTATTGCTGATACTGGATGGGTAAGACATGTGCATTGTGTCCCTAAGAAAGGTGGGATGACTGTTGTGCCTAATGAAAATAATGAGCTTATTCAACAAAGAGTATTGGTTGGTTATAGAATGTGCATTGATTTTAGAAAAGTTAATAAAGTAACTAAGAAAGGTCATTATCCTTTAGCATTTATTGATAAAATGCTAGAGAGGTTGTCTAAGAAAAATCTTTTTTTTCTTTCTAGATGGTTCTTTTGGGTTTTCCCAAATTTTTGTTAGGGAAAAAGATCAAGAGAAAACAAAATTTACTTTTCCTTATGGAACTTATGCTTATAGATGTATGCATTTTGGTTTGTGTAATGCTCCTGCTACATTTCAAAGATGCATGTTTGCTATTTTTCATGGCTTTTGTGAACAAATTGTGGAAGTATTCATGGACGATTTCTCCGTCTATGGAACTTCTTTTGATAACTGTTTGCACAATCTTGATAAAATTTTGTAGAGATGTGAGGAAACTAATCTTGTTCTTAATTGGGAGAAATTCCACTTTATGGTTAATGAAGGAATTGTTCTTGGACATTAAATTTCAGAAAGAGGTATTGAAATTGACAGAGCTAAAGTGGAAGCAATAGAGAAAATGCCCTTCCCCAGGGATGTTAAAGGTATTCGTAGTGTTCTTGGTCATGCTGGTTTTTATAGGAGGTTCATTAAAGATTTCTCTAAAATATCAAAGGCTCTTACTAATCTTCTTCAAAAATACGTACCTTTTGTTTTTATGATGATTACAAGGAAGCTTTTGAAACTTTAAAGAAGGCTTTAACTACTGCTCCTATTGTTCAACCACCTGATCGGAATTCGCCTTTTGAAACTATGTGTGATGCTAGTGATTTTGTTGTAGGTGTTGTTATTGGACAACGAGTAGATAAGAAATTGAATGTTATTCATTATGCTAGTAAGACTCTTGATGACGCTCAAAAGAATTATGCTACTACTTAAAAACAATTCTTAGTTGTAGTTTTTGCATGTGATAAATTTAGACCTTATATTGTTGATTCAAAAGTCAATATTCATACTGATCATGTTGCTATTAGATACCTTATGGAAAAGAAAGATGCTAAACCTAGGCTTATTAGATGGGTATTGCTTTTACAAGAGTTTGATTTGCATATTGTGGATAGAAAGGGTGTTGAAAATCCTGTTGCTGATAATTTATCTAGATTGGAAAAAATTGCTTATGGCCATGTTCCTATTAATGATAGTTTTCCAAATGAACAACTAGCTGCAATAAAAGTAAACTCGTGAGATAGTCCATGGTATGCAGATTATGCTAACTTTATTGTTTCCAAGTATTTGCCTCCGACATTTACAACTCAACAAAGAAGGAAATTATTTTATGATTTGAGGCATTATTTTTGGGATGACCCACACTTATATAAAGAAGGAGTAGATGGTATTATGCGAAGATGTGTTCCATAATATGAACAACGAGAAATATTGAGAAAATGCCATGGTAGTGCTTATGGAGGACATCACGCTGGAGATAGAACCGCACAGAAGGTTCTGCAATCAGGTTTTTATTGGCCTACTCTCTTTAAAAATGCACGTAAATTTGTTTTATCTTGTGATGAATGTCAAAGAGTTGGTAATATTTCTAAACATAATGAAATGCCTGTGAATTATTCTCTTGTTATTGAACCTTTTGATTGTTGGGGATTTGACTTTATGGGTCGGTTTCCTCCTTCAAATGGTTATACTCGTATTCTTGTTGTTGTTTATTATGTTACTAAATGGATAGAAGCTATACCTACAAAGAGTGTTGATGGTGAAACCTCATTAAAAATTCTTAAATATATTATTTTCCCTAGGTTTGGTGTGCCTAGATATCTTATGACTGATGGAGGTTCTCACTTTATTCATGGTGGTGAAAAACCCTTCCTAAATATGATGTTAATCGTAGAATTGCTTCAGCTTATCATCCCCAAACCAGTGGGCAAGTCGAATTATCAAATAGAGAAATTAAATCTATCTTGCAAAAGACTGTTAATAAATCTAGGAAAAAGTGGTCTGATAAGTTGAATGATGCTTTATGGGCTTATAGAACTGCTTATAAAAACCCTATGGGTATGTCTCCTTATAAAATAGTTTATGGGAAAGGTTGTCACTTGCTTTTAGAATTAGAACACAAAGCTTATTGGGCACTGAAAGAACTTAATAAAGATTTAAAACTTGTTGGTAAGAAAATAATGCTTGATTTGAGTTCTCTAGATGAATGGAGATGTGAAGCCTATGAAAATGCTACTCTTTAAAGATAAAGTTAAACAATGGCATGATAGGAGAATTCTTAAAAGAGAGTTTCATGTTGGTGAGAAAGTTCTATTGTATCGGTCTCGTCTCGGATTTTATGCAGGAAAATTACTCTCGATGTGGGAAGGACCATATGTTATTGAAGAAGTATATCTTTCCAGTGCAATCAAAATTGCTTCCCTCAAAGATAATACTACACAAGTGGTAAATGGGCAAAGACTCAAACATTATATTTCTGGAGATTCTTATGATGAAGATGTTGATACTATTAAAGTGGCAACCCCGGAAGAGTTCATAAGGGAGAAAATTCCAGAATCTACAGAGTCCATTTTTGAATAGGTAACATTTATGTTAAGAAAAAGTTCGCGTTTACTTTCCAAGTTATAATTTATTTATATATGGAAAATATAAAAAATATCGAGCCGAAGAAGGGTAGGAGATGGTGAACGAGGGCACCACACCACCAGGCGGCGCGGGCCCGCCCTTGGTCGTGCCACCCTATGGTGTGTGCGCCTCGGAGCCCCTCTCCGACTCGTTTTCTACTCGCGCTTTCCTATGGGTACATATATTTCTTCTATATAACCCTCCGGGCCCCTCGAGGTCCGTATATCGTTTTCTCGGCGTGTTTCTATTTCAACCCTTTTCTGCCAGGATCTGTTTTCGGTTTTAGAAGCACCATGGTCTCCGCCAACAACAACAAGGGGAAGGGGTCAATGGAAGATGATCTCCAAGACCCGAAGCTGGAGGAGGAGATCGATAGTGGAACTGAAGGAGATTTAGAAGAAGACTCGCACGTGCATCCACGCACCACTTTCGCAAGCATTGGAGTAGTAGAAAAACCCTTCAAGTTCAAGCAAGGGGCATGGATGAGTGATACGTCATAAACTTATCCCTAATTTCTGATGTTCCATGTTGTTTTCATGTTGTTTCCCACATGTTTTCCTTACACTTTATGTCATTTTTACACGTTTTCCGGGACTAACCTATTAACAAGATGCCACAGAGCCAGTTCCCTGTTTTCTGCTGTTTTTAGTTTCAGAAAAGTTGTTCTGGAAATATTCTCAGAATTGGAAAATTCGAAAGCCAGAAGTCTTAGAAGTCCCGGAAGCTTCCAGAAGTCCCGAAGATCCCCGGAGGGGGGCCACACCATCCCGGCTTCGCCCTTTCGCCTATTTATACTCCCCCGAGGGAAAACCCTAAAAATATCGACCTTTTCCACGCAATACATCTGTAGCTCCGCCGCCACCACCGACAAGTTTTGGGGGACAAATCTCTGTTCTACCACCCTGTCAGGACGGGGAAGTGTCCCCGGAAGCCATCTCCATCGACTCCACTGCCATCTCCATAGCCGTTGTTGTCTCCTATGATAAGGAGGGAGTAATTCTCCCCGGGGCTGAGGGCTCTACCAGTAGCTATGTGGGTCATCTCTCTCTCTCATGGTGTGATCTTTATATGATCATGAGCTTTGTAATCTAGTTGAATATGTAGATGTGATCTCCATCTGTTATGCTACTCAAGTGGTTTTGTTATCTCCGTAAACACTTTGATCATGGTGTAAAGGTGACAGTGTGTGCACCGTGTGGTTTAGCATGATATTTATATCTTGTGTTGGAAGATGAACCTATGAAATTGTGGCGTTTGTTTAGTACTAATTTAGGACGCTCATAGTGATAGGCGCGTACCGGTTCAGTCTTTTCCCTGTCGTCTTCCTGGAGTACGGCAGCGCATCCGCGCCGCCACGTCGGCGACAGGCGCCCGTGGACGGCCATCGGCGCCCAACACCCCCTATAAACATGCCCTAGGGCTCCGCGTCAAACCCTAGGCTCCCCTAGGTCCCTGTTCCACTCTCCGCCGCCGCCAATCGCCACCTCCCCATCGTTTCCTTCTCTGCTGCCACCTCGCCGGAGCCGCCATGACTGAATCCATGTCGCGCGCCACCTCAGTAGCCACCCTCTCCACTCGCTGAGCACGGGAACCAAAACCCCGCTAACCCCTCTCGCGGTTGGACACCTCCAGGAGCACGGTGACCGCGTGGATCTCCCCCGCCATCCTCGACCACGCCGCGGACGCCGCCGTCGTCAGCAGCTCCCTGCAACCGCGACGAACTCCCGGTGAGCCCCGCGATGTACCATCCCCTCTCGTCCCCTCTGTTGCGCCACCACAAGTCCGTGCACGTCCTCTGCATCCAACACCCACCGCAGCGAGCACGTCCACGGTGTTCTCCCCGCCGGCGAGCCCTCGCTTCCGTCAGACGAGCAAGGTTTTGTTCGTCAGCAAAAGTTCAGTAAACCTCGCACTGAAGAGATAACCTGTCCGCGTCGCTATCTCTGTCAAATGACTGAACGCAGCGCAGCGGTAGCCACTCTCTGAATCTCGCGCGAGGTGCGCGGTTCGAGCCCCGCAGCGCACAAACTTTTTGTGGCATTTTGCTTCCCCGCGCAGGAGGCCCACCAGTCAGCGACTCCTCCTGCCACGCGGGCGCGCAGCGCCACGCTGGCCCCCCAGGCCCACGCTGCAGTGGCTGGGGCTGGCTACCAGTGCAGTACCAAAAGTTTCGGCGAATTTCTGTTAATTTCTAAATCATTTAATTAACAGATTTAAACCTAAAATTTCAAACCTTAATAACTTTTATTCTGTAATTCCAATAAATAAAAGTTTTATATGTTTTCTGTTCCAAATTTCATAACCTTTCCAAATAATCTATTTGTGTACTGTTTTGAACTTTCAAATTGCAATTCAAATTTAAATTCAAATCATTCAATTGTATTTTGCCAAAATTCATAAGTAATTCATAATAAATCCAAATCATGCAACTAAAATATGTTTTCAAGGCCATTTTGAATAACCTTTTTCAAATATAATTTTTGTTTCATAGTTTGAATAATTTAAATTGCCTAAATAATTTAATACTTGTTTAATTCATTTAAATTTGATAAAATCATAACTTGCTCAAAATAAAATATTTTTGAACATGCAAAATATGTTTCCAAACCATCAAAGTATGAAATTTTCAAATATGAGATTGAAATTATGTTTTGAACAAATAAAAATTCAATTAAATTCAAACTTGTTTTAAATTCATTTAAAACTTGTTTAATATTGTTTAATTCATAATTAAATAATCCAAATTCCAATTTCAATATTTGAAACATTTAATCCAACTAAAATTTGATGTTCTTTTCAAATATAAACTTTGTTATTTGTTTTGAACAATTTAAATGGTTGAAAACAACAAATACTTGTGTGTCACCTCTAAGGCACCCAAAAAAAATTCCCTAAATTAATAATAAAATTCTAAATTGCTACACCCTATCTTAATTTGATTCTAGTGTTGTTATTTTGCTGTTTCCCTTTTGCATGCATCATACTAAACCACTAGCACCTGTTGATTAGTTGGAAAACAAATAATCTAACCAAAATCCATGGGCTTTTCATATGCAACTCAAAGTTGCATATGTGTCCATTTAAATTGTGTTATCATGTTATCTAGTTTATTTTGATGCATCTATTAACTTGACATGCATCATATTTGATTGTGCACTATGCCATGACAATGATTGTTTATATTTCTGCCTTGTTTGTTTGCTTCTTCTCGGATAGACGACGACGTTGATACCGACGACCTTTACGACACCCCTTCTGAGGATCTAGCTCAGTACCCGGCTACTGGGTTTGCAGGCAAGTTATCACTCACATGAACCATTGTGTTCCTTTCAACATTGGTTACCGATACTTTCCGTTGTCTATATTTGCTAGCCCTATGTATCGTTGCTTCTGTTACGAACCTATCACATGATACCCTAAACCCTGATATTGCCACCTCTCCAGTCCGAAAACCCCGTTGCTTGGGCCCGTGTCTTACTAGCATGCTTAGGGTTGTTTTGCTCGAGTCTGTTATCAGTTACTTTCTGTTATTATATTCTGTTATATTCTGGGGCTCGATGTTAAACAACACTTGTTAATTTGAGGTAATAATAAATTGCTGATAAGGCACCGGCAGGAGGCCCGGCGTGGTTTTGAGGCCTGCTAGTGTCGACCCTAATAGGAAAAGGGTCTTGTCTACTGATCCATGATGAGCGCACTATCCGCATGTGGGAAGCGTGTATGGGCGCCCCCCTCAATTTGACTCGATCCGCATCTCGTCCAAATCACCACACTTAGTTCGGGCTTTCCATTTGATGCACGCATATGCAGGTACGAACCCGAGGCCAGGGTGGAACTTTTGTAGTCGACATTTAGGGCGGCGTGGTCTTCCAGTGCTATGAGGGTCCTCCTTTTCTTCGGGGGGCTCGATTAGCCGCGCACGCACAGCACGTGGTGCTTTGGGCTTGATGCGAAGAAGAGTTGAGTTGTGTTGAGTGCCCCGCTTGGTGGGAAAGGCCTACCCATCTGGCGGGTTATTCTTACGTGTACGGCCAAATTGGTGCACCCCTGCAGGGATAAATCTTCTCGAGAAGCCGTGTTTTCCGCGGTTATGGTTGACTTGGTGAAAGTACTGGCTAACAAGTACTCAGAACAACTTACACCTAACTAATGATAACTTGACTAGTAATAGGCTTATTGACACAACAACTTGATCCATCATTAATCCAACTGTGTGAGTTATCCTCGGATTGCTTCTTTGGATAAGGGGCGAGATCCAGGATGGGTTTGTTTGGTGGTTAGTTATAGTTGGTTACGATACGATATCTTATCTCTTTCTGATACACCGTAAGTTGTAGTATGTTCTGTAGTTGGTTAGTGCAGCCAGTTGCAGCATCTTTCATACCCTTTTCTTCCGTTGATCCCAAGGCATCTGTGCTTGGTGTTGACGGGCTACACTTTGGTGAACTGTGAGTCTTGCTTGCCAGTACGTTGTTGTATTGACCCCTTTGGGGCTGTGGTTTACGCAGACTACGACTACGGCTACGATGACCACCAGGATGGCTACTTCGTGGAGATTGACGAGACTGCAGACGAGTAGATAGCTGGACCAGGGCTGGATCCAGGACCTACGTGGATGGGCTTCGTCTTCTTTATTTTCTCCGGCTTCTTAAGCCTGTTGGATTTGTCTGTACCCAGACACCTTTGATTGCTTCCGCTGATGTAATGAATGCTATGTTGGGACATGTGTCCTCTGGATGATTGTATTTGATATTTCTGCCTTAGTGAAGGCCATTTGCAACCTTATTTCAATCTTTTGTGTCTTAGAGGCATGTTGTGTTATCCTTTTGTTCAACACCGTTGACGTACCATGTGTGTATGGTATGAAGTACGTCAATGGTAGTATCCTGATTTCTACAGGATAGTTTACATCGACGGTGGACAGTAACGGTTGGTTGTCGCACATAAGTGCTGGCCTACCCGTAAGGGGACGCGGGAGCCGTTAAGCCCCGTAATCCAACCAAAATACTGTTCAGTTCGTACGGTGAGTATCCTCTAGAAGTCCGGGTGCGACAAATGGTATCAGAGCCTGTCTGCCTGTAGGATCCCTCTTACTGGTCGCAGTTGAGTCTAGAAACTATTTTGTAGCTATATAGGAAAAAATGAAACGTGAGAGTAGGAATTCTGCCATTTTTCTTCTTTCCCCACCCACCCACCCTTTTCTGGTAAGGAAGTGCAACGTTGTTTTCTGTTCTCACCTAAACTTTCAAGTTAGGATTTCACGTGTTTTGGGTTCTCCGTAGTACCTCAGGACTTTTGGTCTCGTTTTCCCGATGTTGCTTCGATATCCTGTTCTTCTAAAGAACCTTTCGTCCGTTGAAACCTTGCTGTTGTTTTCCACTTCATTTCTTCTACCGGAGTTTAATCAAAACCTCCCAAATCATCTGCAGGTGGATCTCAGGTTCTTCCCGCAGGTGGTTCGGATGACTCGCTGTGAGAGCACTGCCGGTTATCCGGAGATGCTGAGAGACATGGTGACTTATCTGGGGTTCCATTGGGCACCAGAGTACCAGGTCTACGAGCAGCAGCGAGAGTTTGACCAGACCTACTACCGGGCTATCGTCTACATTCTGTCGGATGATGGCAGGAGCGTTGTCCACCGCTACGAGGCAGTAGGTTCCACAGTGGATATGGCCGTGCAGCAGGCAGCTTACGTGAGTCTCACCGTCCTCCGTGCTGACTACTGGGGGTTTGACGATTCT
This sequence comes from Alopecurus myosuroides, assembly GCA_028641055.1. Taxonomy (NCBI): domain Eukaryota; kingdom Viridiplantae; phylum Streptophyta; class Magnoliopsida; order Poales; family Poaceae; genus Alopecurus; species Alopecurus myosuroides. The sequence goes on from CM054059.1 coordinate 469,653,847, forward strand.
ATCTATCGCCACATCCCCCGTGGTTACATCACGTCGGCGGGAGTTCACTTCACTCTCCACAGCAACCTGGATACCTACGAGTCTGATAGCTCCAGGCTGCACACCACTGCTCAGTTCGTGAGGCACAGTGACGCAGTTGCTTCCACACTTTCTCAGGAGTTAGCCTCAGTCAGGGAGCAGCTCCACCTTGCTCTCACTCGTCTGGCGACGTACACCACAGACTTCGTTCGAGACGAGCGCTTTGCACGTTTCACTCAGCCAGCTGGTCTTCCGTTGCCAGATGCTGGAGGTTACGAGCCGATCAGAGGTCCACTTCTCGACCTTGGTCCTGGTTACACAGGGATTCCCCGCTATGGAGCACAGGGAGACGACGCTTTCTACTTCACCACACCGAGAGTTGCTCTCAGAGCAGTCCCGCTCTACGTGGATCGTCGTCATACCTACTTCCAGGGGATTCCTCCGCACCGTATCTCTCGTCGTACTACTCACCGCCGTCCTGCGTGATGAGCATGGGAGTACCGATGTATCCGTTCCTAGCTATGTTTAGTTATCCTTGTATTTCGAACCATGTATTGGCCTGTTGGATATTCTGATGTATTTGAACATGTGATGATGTACCTGTTGGTTATCTATTCATGCGTCGGAATAATGTCTCTTTCGGTTACCAAGTCTATCCTTTGCTGTTATTGTGCTAAAATGCATTTCTGTTCAGGATGCCTCCAACCAGGAACTCCCCGCCTGAGCCACCTCCGCTCACGGAGCTGTTGACTCAGATGACTCAGGTCGTGGCTCAGATGGCCCAGATCCAGGCTAACCAGCACAACAACCAGAATGCTCCGCGAGTCAGCATCAAGGAGTTTCTGAGCATGGGGCCAAGAGCTTTCGTGGCAACACGTGAGCCTCTGGATGCTGATGACTGGATCAGGGAGATGAACAGGGCTCTGGAGATTGCTCATGTTGCTGAGGAAGATAAGGTCAAGTACGCCACCTACCTACTGAAGGGTCAGGCAGCTACCTGGTGGGAGAACTACCAGACCATGGGAGCTGGCTATCCTATCACCTGGGGTTGTTTCAAGGATTCCTTCCTGAAGCACCACATCCCAGATGGTCTCATGGAAAGGATGCGTGAGGAATTCTGCTCTCTCAAACAGGGCAAGCTGGACGTACTCGGCTACCAGAACGAGTTCAATCGTCTCGCTCGATACGCTGGTGACGAGGTGTCCACTGAAGCCAAGAAGATGGCAAGGTTCCGCCGAGGTTTTAACCCGGAACTGAAGTACGCTCTCACCAACATCAAGTGCAAGGATTTCGTGGAGCTCGTGAACACCGCGCTCAATGAGGAGAATGGGCGCAAGGCGTTCGAAGAGTCCCGCAAGCACTCGCGTGAGGGTGGTTCCTCCTCCAACATGACCACCCCTCCGCAGAAGCGCCGCATCTGGGTGTCAAACAGTGCTGTCACTAGGGCTCCAAATGCCCAAGCTTCTCCAGGCTTTGGTCCCCGCCCACCCAACCCATCTCAGATGCAGGGTCAGAGGTTTCCAATCGGGCAGCCAAGGCCAGCTCCTCCTCGTGTCGTCACTTGCTTCAAGTGCAAGGAGACTGGACACTATGCTGATAAGTGCACTCAGAGGCAGCTACCTCCACCACCTCCTCGCCCCAACACCAACCAGGCAATGGTTCGTGCTCCCCCGGCTAAAGCCTTCAACTCCAACAACAGGCCTGTCGGGAGGACCGCGAGGGTGAATCATATCAAGGCCGACAAAGCTGAGGAAGCTGCTGACGTCGTTCTCGGTACATTCCCCGTAAACTCTAACCCAGCTAAAGTGTTGTTTGATACCGGAGCATCGCATTCGTTCGTGTCAAAGATCTTTGCAACAGCAGTTAAACTACCTTTTGTTGGTTTGGGTTCCCTGCTAGTAGTAAACTCCCCTGGAGCAACTATGCAAACTTCCAAGATCAGTCACGAGAATCAGATCTTGATTGGAGGTCACATATTCCTTGCTTCCCTCATTCTGCTTGGCAATTCTGACATTGATGTCATCCTTGGCATCGATTGGTTGAAGGCCAATAAAGCTACGATTGATTGTGCTAAGAAGTCAATAACTCTGTTCCACCCTTCCAGCCAGATAGTCTATTCTCCAAGTGAATCAAGTTATGTTCAGCTGTACACCCTGGATGCTAAACCTCTACCTCTGCTTGAAAATGTTCCGGTGGTTTGTGAATTCCCTGACGTCTTTCCAGAAGAATTGCCAGGGATGCCTCCGGACAGAGCAGTTGAGTTCGTGATCGAGCTTGAACCAGGTACTGCACCAATCTCTAAGCATCCATACAAGATAGCGCCTCCTGAACTGAAGTTGTTGAAGGAGCAAATTGATATGTACATGGAGAAAGGTTACATTCAGCCTAGTTCCTCCGCTTGGGGTTGCCCAACTCTGTTTGTTGCCAAGAAGGATCAAACAAAAAGACTCGTGGTTGACTATCGTCCTCTCAACGAGAAAACCATCAAGAACAAGTATCCAATTCCTCGTATCGATGATCTTTTTGATCAACTTGCTGGAGCCTCAATATTCTCAAAGTTGGACTTGAGGATGGGTTACCATCAAATAAAGATCAGAAAGGAAGATATTCCAAAAACAGCTTTCACCACTCGTTACGGTCTATATGAATACACCGTCATGTCCTTTGGTCTCACCAATGCACCGGCAACCTTCTCAAGACTCATGAATTCTGTCTTCCATGAATACCTCGACAAGTTCGTTGTGGTATATCTCGATGATATTCTAGTCTACTCAAAATCCGAGGAAGAACATGGAGAACATCTTCGTCTCACTCTCATGAAACTTCGCGAGCATCGTCTATATGCCAAGTTCTCCAAATGTGAGTTCTGGATTCCAGAAGTTGCTTACCTTGGTCATGTCATCTCTGCCAAGGGCATAGCCATTGACCCGGAAAAGGTTAAGGCAATTGTTGATTGGAAACCCCCTAAGACGGTGAAGCAAGTCAGAAGTTTTCTTGGCTTGGCTAGCTATTGCCGTTGTTTCGTCCAAAACTTTTCCAAGATTGCAAAACCTCTCACTGATCTCACAAAGAAGGACAAAAAGTTCGTTTGGACTCCACAGTGTGATGAGAGTTTTAATCTCCTGAAAACTAAACTCACTTCCACCCCAGTTCTGGTTGGCCCAGATACTACCAAGCCTTTCCAGATATTCTGTGATGCATCTCTCCAAGGTCTGGGTGCAGTTCTTATGCAAGAACGTCAAGTTGTGGCTTATGCTTCACGTCAGTTGAACCCACATGAGCAAAACTATCCCACACATGATCTTGAGCTAGCAGCAGTTGTGTTTGCCCTTAAGAAATGGAGGCAATACTTGTTGGGTAACAAAACTGAAATCTTTTCCGATCATAAGAGTCTGAAATACATCTTCACTCAACCAGATCTAAACCTCAGGCAAAGGAGATGGATTGAGAAGATTAAAGACTTTGATCTCACCATTTCTTACACTCCAGGCAAGGCTAATGTTATGGCCGATGCTCTCAGTCGCAAATCCTATTGCAATAATCTCATGATAATGGAAAGCCAACCTCCACTTCATGAGGAATTCCAGAAGCTAAACCTTGGTCTTGTTCCTCAAGGCTACCTTGCTAGCTTGACAGCCAGTCCAACTCTCGAGGACAAGATTCGTTCTGAACAACTTCGTGATACTGAAATCAAGAAGATGGTTGAGCACATCAAGGAAGGCAAGGAGAAATTCAAGTCCTTCTTAGTTGATGATAAAGGAACTGTGTTCTTTGAAGGACGCATTGCAGTTCCTCAAGTTCAAAGTCTAAAAGATATCATTCTCAAGGAGGCTCATGAAACTCCTCTCTCCATTCACCCTGGAAGTACAAAGATGTACCAGGATCTTAAGACTCTGTATTGGTGGCCTGGCATGAAACGAGAAATTGCTCAATACGTTTCTGAATGCGACGTTTTTCAACGTGTTAAGGCAGTCCATCAGAAAACAGCAGGTCTACTCCAACCTCTCAAAATTCCTGAGTGGAAGTGGGACATGATTGAAATGGACTTCGTTACTGGGTTTCCAAAGTCCAAAAAGGGCAACGATGCAATCTTCGTTGTTATTGATCGTCTCACTAAAGTAGCTCATTTCTTTGCTGTCAAGGAAACTATCTCAGCTAGCCAGTTAGCAGAACTCTACACAGCAAAGATTGTTCCCCTTCATGGTGTTCCATTGGAAATAAGCTCAGACCGTGGAAGTATCTTCACTTCTCATTTCTGGAAGAGTTTTCAAGAAGCATTGGGCACTAAACTTCTGTTCAGCACAGCTTATCACCCTCAGTCTCAGGGGCAAGTCGAAAGAGTCAATCAGATTCTCGAGGATATGCTCAGAGCATGTGGTCTCTCCTTTGGCATGAAATGGGAGGATTGCCTTCCATATGCTGAATTCTCCTACAACAACAGCTACCAGGCAAGCCTAGGCATGGCACCATTTGAGGCACTGTATGGTCGCAGATGCAGGAGTCCAATCAATTGGTCTGGAGCTGGTGAACGTTCACTCTTAGGCCCTGACATTGTTAAGGAAGCCGAGGAGAAAGTTCGTATCATTCGTGACAATCTAAGGATTGCTCAGTCTCGTCAGAAGAGCTATTATGATAGCAAGCACAGGGATATGATCTATGCACCTGGTGATAAGGCATATCTCCGTGTAACTCCCCTCAGAGGCACTCATCGTTTTGGTGTGAAAGGAAAGCTGGCACCAAGATACATTGGTCCTTTCAACATTCTCTCAAGGCGTGCAGAAAATGCTTATCGTCTTGAACTTCCAGAAAAGCTATCCAAAGTGCACGATGTGTTCCACGTGTCACAGCTTAAGAAGTGTTTCAAAGATCCAGATCGTGCAGTTGATCATGATGCCATCGAACTGCAAGATGATCTCTCTTATGAGGAGCACCCTATTCGTATTCTCGATGAGACCGAGCGTAATACTCGCAACAAGAGCACAAAGTTCTTGAAAGTGCAGTGGTCGCATCATTCCGATAAAGAGGCAACGTGGGAGACCGAAGAGGATCTTCGCAAGAAGTATCCGGACCTTTTCCTTTCTCAGTAGGAATCTCGGGGCGCGATTCCTTCAAGAGGGGCGTTTTGTAACATCCCAAGTATGAAAATCATCCCCTTAGAATGTTTGTTGCATGTTTATTTAAGTATTGCATCATGTCATCATATTGTTTCCATGTTGGTTGCATTTGTTTCTTAATTGTTACAATTGTTTTCCACTGTTTTCACAACTCAAATTCAAACCTTATTCAAACAATGGTTTCATACTTGCTCTGTTACAACATTTTGAATAAAAATCACAACTAAAAACAACCATTTGGTTCCATGTTTTTCCATAGTGATCACTTGTGAAAATGATGGTGTTAAATCAATTATTTATTTTCCAAACACATTTAAAATTCAAATCCAAGCACCCAAAACAGAACCATTTTGAAATCATGTTGATGCCAAAACAAATCAGTTCAATTTGCCTATTTTACCATAGGGGTTACCCTATTTAAATGATTGATTTTATTAATGATTGTTAATATTAACAATTTCACCCAAATTTGGTTTAAATTTTAAACAGCAATCAAATATTTAAAATTTTGAAAATAAAAGTTGCTAACTGTTAGTAATTGGCCTAAGGAGCTTCCCTAATTTTTCTCAAATTTTTCACTAACCAAAAACCCATCTTTTTCTTCCCAATTCTTTTTCAGCAAAAAAAAACTGAAGGAAAAAAAAATAAAAGAGAAACCTACCGCGCCCGCAGCACCTAAGCGCTACCCAGCCCAACTCACCCCCGCGCGCGCAGCCCAGCCCACCTAGCGAGGCGCGTACCGGTTCAGTCTTTTCCCTGTCGTCTTCCTGGAGTACGGCAGCGCATCCGCGCCGCCACGTCGGCGACAGGCGCCCGTGGACGGCCATCGGTGCCCAGCACCCCCTATAAACATGCCCTAGGGCTCCGCGTCAAACCCTAGGCTCCCCTAGGTCCCTGTTCCACTCTCCGCCGCCGCCAATCGCCACCTCCCCATCGTTTCCTTCTCTGCTGCCACCTCGCCGGAGCCGCCATGACTGAATCCATGTCGCGCGCCACCTCAGTAGCCACCCTCTCCACTCGCTGAGCACGGGAACCAAAACCCCGCTAACCCCTCTCGCGGTTGGACACCTCCAGGAGCACGGTGACCGCGTGGATCTCCCCCGCCATCCTCGACCACGCCGCGGACGCCGCCGTCGTCAGCAGCTCCCTGCAACCGCGACGAACTCCCGGTGAGCCCCGCGATGTACCATCCCCTCTCGTCCCCTCTGTTGCGCCACCACAAGTCCGTGCACGTCCTCTGCATCCAACACCCACCGCAGCGAGCACGTCCACGGTGTTCTCCCCGCCGGCGAGCCCTCGCTTCCGTCAGACGAGCAAGGTTTTGTTCGTCAGCAAAAGTTCAGTAAACCTCGCACTGAAGAGATAACCTGTCCGCGTCGCTATCTCTGTCAAATGACTGAACGCAGCGCAGCGGTAGCCACTCTCTGAATCTCGCGCGAGGTGCGCGGTTCGAGCCCCGCAGCGCACAAACTTTTTGTGGCATTTTGCTTCCCCGCGCAGGAGGCCCACCAGTCAGCGACTCCTCCTGCCACGCGGGCGCGCAGCGCCACGCTGGCCCCCCAGGCCCACGCTGCAGTGGCTGGGGCTGGCTACCAGTGCAGTACCAAAAGTTTCGGCGAATTTCTGTTAATTTCTAAATCATTTAATTAACAGATTTAAACCTAAAATTTCAAACCTTAATAACTTTTATTCTGTAATTCCAATAAATAAAAGTTTTATATGTTTTTTGTTCCAAATTTCATAACCTTTCCAAATAATCTATTTGTGTACTGTTTTGAACTTTCAAATTGCAATTCAAATTTAAATTCAAATCATTCAATTGTATTTTGCCAAAATTCATAAGTAATTCATAATAAATCCAAATCATGCAACTAAAATATGTTTTCAAGGCCATTTTGAATAACCTTTTCAAATATAATTTTTGTTTCATAGTTTGAATAATTTAAATTGCCTAAATAATTTCATACTTGTTTAATTCATTTAAATTTGATAAAATCATAACTTGCTCAAAATAAAATATTTTTGAACATGCAAAATATGTTTCCAAACCATCAAAGTATGAACTTTTCAAATATGAGATTGAAATTATGTTTTGAACAAATAAAAATTCAATTAAATTCAAACTTGTTTTAAATTCATTTAAAACTTGTTTAATATTGTTTAATTCATAATTAAATAATCCAAATTCCAATTTCAATATTTGAAACATTCAATCCAACTAAAATTTGATGTTCTTTTCAAATATAAACTTTGTTATTTGTTTTGAACAATTTAAATGGTTGAAAACAACAAATACTTGTGTGTCACCTCTAAGGCACCCAAAAAAAATTCCCTAAATTAATAATAAAATTCTAAATTGCTACACCCTATCTTAATTTGATTCTAGTGTTGTTATTTTGCTGTTTCCCTTTTGCATGCATCATACTAAACCACTAGCACCTGTGGATTAGTTGGAAAACAAATAATCTAACCAAAATCCATGGGCTTTTCATATGCAACTCAAAGTTGCATATGTGTCCATTTAAATTGTGTTATCATGTTATCTAGTTTATTTTGATGCATCTATTAACTTGACATGCATCATATTTGATTGTGCACTATGCCATGACAATGATTGTTTATATTTCTGCCTTGTTTGTTTGCTTCTTCTCGGATAGACGACGACGTTGATACCGACGACCTTTACGACACCCCTTCTGAGGATCTAGCTCAGTACCCGGCTACTGGGTTTGCAGGCAAGTTATCACTCACATGAACCATTGTGTTCCTTTCAACATTGGTTACCGATACTTTCCGTTGTCTATATTTGCTAGCCCTATGTATCGTTGCTTCTGTTACGAACCTATCACATGATACCCTAAACCCTGATATTGCCACCTCTCCAGTCCTAAAACCCCGTTGCTTGGGCCCGTGTCTTACTAGCATGCTTAGGGTTGTTTTGCTCGAGTCTGTTATCAGTTACTTTCTGTTATTATATTCTGTTATATTCTGGGGCTCGATGTTAAACAACACTTGTTAATTTGAGGTAATAATAAATTGCTGATAAGGCACCGGCAGGAGGCCCGGCGTGGTTTTGAGGCCTGCTAGTGTCGACCCTAATAGGAAAAGGGTCTTGTCTACTGATCCATGATGAGCGCACTATCCGCATGTGGGAAGCGTGTATGGGCGCCCCCCTCAATTTGACTCGATCCGCATCTCGTCCAAATCACCACACTTAGTTCGGGCTTTCCATTTGATGCACGCATATGCAGGTACGAACCCGAGGCCAGGGTGGAACTTTTGTAGTCGACATTTAGGGCGGCGTGGTCTTCCAGTGCTATGAGGGTCCTCCTTTTCTTCGGGGGGCTCGATTAGCCGCGCACGCACAGCACGTGGTGCTTTGGGCTTGATGCGAAGAAGAGTTGAGTTGTGTTGAGTGCCCCGCTTGGTGGGAAAGGCCTACCCATCTGGCGGGTTATTCTTACGTGTACGGCCAAATTGGTGCACCCCTGCAGGGATAAATCTTCTCGAGAAGCCGTGTTTTCCGCGGTTATGGTTGACTTGGTGAAAGTACTGGCTAACAAGTACTCAGAACAACTTACACCTAACTAATGATAATTTGACTAGTAATAGGCTTATTGACACAACAACTTGATCCATCATTAATCCAACTGTGTGAGTTATCCTCGGATTGCTTCTTTGGATAAGGGGCGAGATCCAGGATGGGTTTGTTTGGTGGTTAGTTATAGTTGGTTACGATACGATATCTTATCTCTTTCTGATACACCGTAAGTTGTAGTATGTTCTGTAGTTGGTTAGTGCAGCCAGTTGCAGCATCTTTCATACCCTTTTCTTCCGTTGATCCCAAGGCATCTGTGCTTGGTGTTGACGGGCTACACTTTGGTGAACTGTGAGTCTTGCTTGCCAGTACGTTGTTGTACTGACCCCTTTGGGGTTGTGGTTTACGCAGACTACAACTACGGCTACGATGACCACCAGGATGGCTACTTCGTGGAGTTTGACGAGACTGCAGACGAGTAGATAGCTGGACCAGGGCTGGATCCAGGACCTACGTGGATGGGCTTCGTCTTCTTTATTTTCTCCGGCTTCTTAAGCCTGTTGGATTTGTCTGTACCCAGACACCTTTGATTGCTTCCGCTGATGTAATGAATGCTATGTTGGGACATGTGTCCTCTGGATGATTGTATTTGATATTTCTGCCTTAGTGAAGGCCATTTGCAACCTTATTTCAATCTTTTGTGTCTTAGAGGCATGTTGTGTTATCCTTTTGTTCAACACCGTTGACGTACCATGTGTGTATGGTATGAAGTACGTCAATGGTAGTATCCTGATTTCTACAGGATAGTTTACATCGACGGTGGACAGTAACGGTTGGTTGTCGCACATAAGTGCTGGCCTACCCGTAAGGGGACGCGGGAGCCGTTAAGCCCCGTAATCCAACCAAAATACTGTTCAGTTCGTACGGTGAGTATCCTCTAGAAGTCCGGGTGCGACAACAGCCCTACGCAATGATTGGTGTTTGTTATTCGACCGGAGAGTGGTTTGGAGTAGCATAGTGAAGAAATGATATTTATGGATTCAATTATGTTTTCATTGTTGAGAGGTGTCCTCTAGTGAAAGTAGGAGCCCTAGGCCTTATTTCCAATGAAACACCGTTTTCCGCCTGTTCTGCTACATGTTTGCTTGCTGCCATATTTATTTCAGATTGTTATTATCACTTATAATCATCCATACTGCTTGTATTTTACTCCCTCTTCGTCGAACTAGTGCACCTATATACCTGACAAGTATATTGGGTGTGTTGGCGACACAAGAGACTTCTTGTATCTTAATTGCAGGGTTCCTTGAGAGGGATATCTTTGACCTCTACCTCTCTGAGTTCGATAAACCTTGGGTGATCCACTTAAGGAAAACTTGTTGCTGTTCTACAAACCTCTGCACTTGGAGGCCCAACACTGTCTACAAGAATAGAAGTGTGTGTAGACATCAAGCCCTCAGCCCCGGGGGAGAACTACTCCCTCCTCATCATAGGAGACATCAACGGTGATGAAGATGATGGTGAGTCGATGGGTTACAACTAGCAAATATTTCGTACATACAAACAACGTAATTGATATTAGAGCCCATTTCACTTTGGTTGTTGATTTGGTAGTGAGCCCAATTCAATTTGGAGCCTCTCAATTCATACATCCAAACACAGCCTAAAGGACAACTGAGCAACGACCGGTCCCTTTCAATAATTCTTACAGTCATGCGTATGGTTCTGCACTACTGTACACGAACCATGCGCATGTAATCATCTGAGTCTATAAAGGCTGCCTAACTAAAAATTCCCAAGAATAAGTAGAAGAAGATAGCACCAAGACAATGGGTGGATGCAATTAAGAGTTGACCATGACCGTGCAGCAGGTGATGAAGAAGCACCACCGCTTCTTATTCAAGACTCTAGTGTGAAGAGCTAATTCTGTGAGCAGTTGACGATCAACTCATTCTAATCGTGCACCGATTCATAACAGGTAAGTTACATCTGTCTTTTTTTGCAATTCTGATTCGGTAGCCCTATAGATTTGTGATACAGCCTATTATGATTCATCTTGATTTACACATGACAGCACAGTAATCTGACTGTTTTGAAAATAAACTATGAAAATCTGCCGCTCAATCTACATCTAGCATCAATGACTAACCTCTCATTTTTTTTAAATAGCGCAACATTTCATAAACCACATGTTCCCAACTTACGCATTGAATTTACAAAGCAAAAGCAGTGCAACACGTCACAATTAACTTCTGCAAACTAGTCCTTAGAACAACTTGCACTCAATGTTATCATGAGAGTTAGCTCTTCGCTGGAAACTCATGCATAACCTTACACTATTAAATATATATATATATATATTGGCATCAAATTTATAATTTAACATTGTATATACTACTTTTAGGTTAATATATTTCCACAATTGTTTTAGGGTTTCCACAAGATGGATTATCCCGAAAGCATGGTAACAGAACTAAACCAGGGCGATGATAGATCAAAATGGATAGCACATAGCAATCACAATGTGAAACGCTTCACACAAGATGAGATAACAAGATTTACCAACAACTACGAAACTATGCTCGGGAGAGGTACCTTTGGAGAAGTTTATGAAGGAGTCCTTGAGGACAAAAGAGTAGTTGCAGTCAAGAGGTTTATCAACAATGTAAAAGTAAACTTTGATAAAGAGTTGACTGTAATTAATCACACGAATGTAGTCAGGTTGGTTGGCTACTGTTTAGAAGAGAATGCCCTAATGATGGTCACGGAGTATATTCCTAAAGGAAACTTAAGTGACGTCCTTCACGGGGACAATACCTCCATTCCCTTGGATACACGACTGATAATTTCCATAGAATGTGCAGAGGCGCTGGGCTATATGCACTCACAAATGTATACTCAAGTCATTCATGGTGACATCAAGCCTGCTAATATAGACGATAGACTCGGAGCAAAAATACCAGCCTTTGGAATATCAAGACTAGTCAACACTAAAGCTCTCTATTCTGTACATATTATAGAAAGTATAGGTTACATGGACCCTGTGTTTGCTCGTACTGGTCGCCTCATAGCAAAGAATGATGTTTATAGTTTCCGGGTAGTGCTCTTGGAACTGATAACAAGAAAGAAACCAATAGAGATGTTTGATACTGAAAATTTTACCAAATCTCTTGCAAAAGGTATGAGGAGCGTGAGGGAGATGTTTGATTCTGAAATTGCGACCCCAAGCAACATGAAGACTATCGAACAGTTTGCGCAACTGGCTGGTAGATGCTTGAGGATGGAACTCGACAAACGTCCTGAGATGTTGGCAATCGCGGAACATCTTTGCGGACTTAGAAAAGGTCTACATCAGAGACCGGAAAGGCGAGCTCTGTTTTCTTGGGGAAAGAAAAACAAACTTGCTCCAGCTTAGAGACCATGTCAAGAAAGCGGCCATTACGTGGGAACTTGTCATGCCCTGCTATGTCTGAACTCTGTTTGACACTAGCTGTTGGGAGATCTAATTCAATTTCAACCCTCCAAGTTACATCATGTGGCTCGGTAAGCACCATACCATTTTGTGCCAAAGAAGAACAAGACTGGCCGTCCATCACCATCCAACGGCTGTCGATGCCTCGTCCATCACTGTTCTCCTTTACAACTCACTGTACTAGCTACCTGCCCACTCCGTTGTCGTGTTTCGATTCCCTTCTATTTAGCCGCAATCCATCTAGGGTTTGGGCATCAAGATTCTAATTGGGGTAAACCCTAGCCGCCTCTAGGAGGGTCTGGCCTCATTTCCTCTTGTAATCGAATCTATCTCCCGTAATCGATCTCTGAATGTCGTGTTATTTCGCTACTATTCTGAATCTTCAGTTTCGTCAGTGAAAATCATAGAAAAGGTCTGTCAATTGGTATCTAGAGCCAACTCATCCTCGGCGGCGATTGGATCTAGAACGAGTCGAGGTTGGGTTCTCTCGTAAAATCCCTCCTCTCTGTTCTTGGTCCCGGCGGCGGAGCGAGCTCTTGTTCTTCAGAGCTGTGGAGGCGGCCAGGCGGTGGAAGAGGCGCTGCTCGGTTGCAAATCGTGGGCTTGGTCGTGGTTTCCGGAGGACCTTCCTTCGGTGTTAAATCCCACCTCCCTCCCTGATTCGTGCAACATTGGAGGCGTGACGACGGTGTTGGTGGCGGCGTGGAGACGGTAGAACAAGAACACAAGCCAACGAGATTTTCTGGTATCTTGCCAGACTGTCAAACCCTCCCCGGCCATGGAAAAATCAGTGGACTCAGAGACAACAGAAGCACTTGAGGTACCTTCCTTACATTTGGATGTGCAACGACTGAGAACGACCCGTGAAGAAGATAGGAAAGAATTCCTCAACTTTTCTACTTCAGTTCGGTCAAATTTTGCCAACATACAGGAGAATCCTAATGTCCTTCACTCGAACTTTGATAAGCTTCTATCACTTCCAATATTTGCACCACAAGCTGATGAGGCACTAGTCAATGATGACCACCCAAAACAGCAGCCAGTGGGGCAACCAAATTCCTCTCCAGGCCAGGGCAGTGTATACATGATCACTCCTCAAGGCCCCAGTCATTATCCAAGTACACAACTCAAAGGGTTTACTGCTCAGGAACCGGCAAAACAGCCAGGCATGCCAATTGGCTATTCTACCCTACATGATAAGACAGGCAGAGAGCAGAATTTAGATGGCACATTCAAGGCTACATACAAACATCCACACTATGGCCAACAGAAAAATCCTGGGCATATGCAGAAATACAAAATTGAGCAACAAGCCAAAGAACACCAGCAACATATAAATATTGTTGTGGATTTACTAGATGATGATGACTATGACACTGATGCAAAAAAGGATTTTACAGAAGGATACAACCAAATGTAAAGCCTGCTAAGATCAACATACCTGAATTCCTTAGTGAGGATGCAGATTCCTGGTTACAAACAGTAGAAGAATATTTTGCCTCTCCCAGAACTCCACTGGAACAAAGAACTGCCATTGCTGTTACTTATTTAACAGAGCCTGCCATCCAATGGTGGAGGAGTACTGGATTCACTACAAGTAACACTCATTGGCATAGATTCTCCAGGTTTCTCGCAGACAGATTTTCTGTGACATCTAGTTGTGACAGTGTCAAGGAATTCCACTCAATCAAACAAAATGGTATAGTTGCTGATTATATATCCAGATTTGAAAAATCCATGAATCTCATGAGAAGAGACAATCCCTCCCTCAATTATGATTACTATGTTACTAGTTTCATTGCTGGCATGCAGCCTTACATACAGAATCATCTCCAGTGCCTAAAACCAGTGGACATGCAGCAAGCCATATGGTATGCAAGAAGGATGGAACAATCCTTACCACCACAGCACCAGAGAACATATTTTCCTAGTGCTAGAAGGCAAATTCCATTTGAACAGGCTAAGGCACCCACACCTGCAGCTACTGTCACTGAACAACTGAAACAAAGCAAGTTTTGTTATACTTGCAAGGAACCTTTGTTCCCTGGCCATAAAAGAGTGTGCAAAATGTCAAATAAATCCCAAGTGCATGCACTACAGTACAAGGAACAACAAGAACCAGAAATAATATATGTGCAGGAGTATGAATCTGAGTCTGGTACTCAAGAAGAGGTCCCTTCTGACACTAAACTAAGTATTTCAATGCATGCCCTCAAAGGAACAAAGGCCACTAAACACACATTCACACTGTATGTGACTATTGTAAAGATACAAGCCTTGGCCTTAGTGGACACTGGCAGCACTTCCACTTTTATTTCACCTAGCTTTGCAGACAAAGCAAATTGCATTTACTCACCAGCCAAGAAGGAAAACGTTCAAGTGGCTAATGGAGAGATAATATGGAATTAATTTATCTGCAAGGACACTGATTATAACATCCAGGGGGTTTCCTTTACTTCTACTTTCAAAGTACTTAAATTGCAAGGCTATGACATTATTATGGGGGCAGATTAGATATACACTCATAGCCCTGTGCAATTGGATCTTAAACCACTCACACTCAAAATCCAGAAAGGGGTAGAGGATATCACATTCTTTGATGCTAGCTTACCAAATTCTGTAGAAATACCAGAAACTACAAACTTGCAGAGATTACTGGACAATTCCATCTATGGAGCACTATTACTGATAAATCCTTGTAGAGAGGAAAAGCAAGAACAACAAAATGTACCTGCTCCAATTATGCACTTATTGGAAAAATATGCAGACATTTTTAAGGAACCCACTGAGTTTCCCCCAAGAAGACAGTGTGACCATGTCATTGCCTTGGAAAAAGATGCAAAAATAAGAAACCAAAGGTGCTACCGGGTGCCACATCACCAAAATAATGTTATGGAGAAACTGGTGGCAGAATTGCTGAAAACCAAATTCATTAGATACAACAACAACCCTTATTATTCACATGCTATTGTGGTCAAGAAGAAAGACTTTGATTGGAGATTAGTCATAGATTTCAAAAAGGTCAATGCCATCACAATCAAGAATAAATTTCCTATACCAGTCATTGAAGATTTGTTGGATGAACTCAATGGGGGCACAACTCTTTTCCAAGATTGATCTGAGAAGTGGTTACCATCAAATAAGAATGAATGAAGATGACATTGACAAGACAACATTTAGCACACATCAAGGCCACTATGAATATGTGGTAATTCCTTTTGGATTAACAAATGCACCTGCCACATTTCAACAATTGATGAATACAATCCTAGCAAAGTTTCTAAGGAAATTTGTGCTAGTTTTCTTCGATGATATTCTCATCTACAGCAAGTCCATCAGTGAGCATGCCCAACATCTAGAACTTACCTTTGAGGCACTAAGAAAAAATCAATTGTTTGCCAAAAGAACAAAATGCTCATTTGCACAACAACAAGTGGAATATTTAGGCCACATCATCTCTGGACAGGGAGTGGCAACTGACCCTAACAAAATCACTGCTATAATCAATTGGCATGTCCCAACAAATATAACAAAATTGAGAAGTTTCTTGGGGTTGGCTGGCTATTATAGAAGATTTGTTAAGGACTATGGTCTAATTTGTAGACCATTATTCTCTGCACTGAAAAACGAAGGATTTATTTGGAAACAAGAGCAGACTGATGCTTTCAATGCATTAAAGCAGAAAATGAAAACAACTCATGTCTTAACAATGCCAGATTTCTCCCAACCATTCATATTGGAGACTGATGCCAGTGGGTATGCCATTGGAGCCGTTCTTATGCAAAGGGGCAAGCCAATTTCATTTCTAAGTAAATCTATTGGGCCAAAAGCAGCAGCATTTTCAACATATGAAAAAGAAGCCCTTGCAATTTTGGAAGCTCTCAAAAAATGGAAACATTACTTTGCAGCCAGCTCTGTCATCATTAGAACTGACCAACAAAGTCTGAAGCATATCCAGGAGCAGAAAATTGCTGATGGAATTCAACACAAACTCATGATCAAATTACTGGGATACAAATACAGTGTAGAATACAAGAAAGGAAGGGAAAATAGAGTGGTTGATTCCTTATCAAGGGTGAAATATAAGTTACACCAAATATTTGCCAGTACTGCCATTCCAATGTGGATTCAGAAGGTTACAGACAGTTACAAGGCTGATGAGAAAAGCATGGACATGTGTGCTAAACTTCTATTGGACCCACAAGACATTCCAAATTTTACACTTACTAGTGGAGTCCTGAGACACAAAAACAAAATCTATATTGGCAATACTGGGGACCTCAAGGAAAAGCTTCTCAATTCCGCACACTTCTGAGTTAGGAGGGCACTCTGGAGAAAAAGCTACTTATCAGAGAATTAAACTGCTTTTCTCATGGCCTGGCTTAAAAACATATGTGAGCGAATTTGTGAAAGCATGCCCAGTATGCCAGATCAACAAAGGGGAACACACCAAGTATCCTGGCCTTCTCCAGCCCCTACCAGTCCCTGATTTTGCTTGGGAACATATTAGTATGGACTTTGTAGAAGGCTTACCACTATCAGAAAATAAGGATATGATTTTGGTGGTAGTTGACAGATTTACTAAATATGCCCACTTCATCTCCCTTAAGCATCCAATTACTGTGAAAACAGTGGCTAAGGCATTTACTGACAATGTGTTCAAATATCATGGTCTCCCACTGGTCATTGTGACTGACAGAGATAGAATCTTTACAAGCACCTTATGGCATAAATTATTCACTACTCTTGGAGTAAAATTGCATTTTAGTACTGCTTACCACCCACAGACAGATGGGCAAACTGAATGGGTTAACCAGTGCTTAGAAAATTACCTGAGACACATGGCATTTTTGCAGCCCAAGAAATGGCATAGCTGGTTAACAATGGCTGAGTGGTGGTACAACACCAGTTTCCATACTTCCCTCAAGATGACTCCATTTCAAGCACTCTATGGCAGAACTCCCCCTCTCCTTGCTGAGATGCTACTTCCAGGTGAACTTTCTGATGACACCATTATACAGGACCAGCACAGAGACCCCATTGCAGCACGAATCAAGGAAAATTTGCTCAAGGCTCAAGAAAGAATGAAAATCTTTGTAGACAGGAACATAATTGAAAGGTACTTTGATTTGGGGACATGGTTTATCTCAAGCTCCATCCTTACAGGCATACATCCTTGAGTGTACACAGGTTCTTAAAACTACACTCAAAGTACTATGGACCATTTAAAGTTCTAGATAAGGTGCGCAACACTTCATACAAAATCTTGCTACCAGAAGGATGCAAATTGCATCACACCTTCCATGTCAGTCAACTGAAGAAGCACATTGGTCTTAAAGCTGTCCCCAACCCTGTTCTTCCCTTATTGGATGAGGATGGCAACATCTTAGTGGCTCCCGAAAAATTGCTCGACAGAAAGCTGATCCCAAGAGTCCAAGGAGACATAAGTATTCATGTGGTTCGGTGGCTTGTTAAATGGGTGAATCTACCCGAAGAAGAAGCCACTTGGGAAGACGCCAGTTTCATACAGAAGGTCTTTCCTTCGTTCACACCTTGAGTACAAGCTGGATCTTCATAATGGGGGTATTGTCATGCCCTGCTATGTCTGAACTCTGTTTGACACTAGCCGTTGGGAGATCTAATTCAATTTCAACCCTCCAAGTTACACCGTGTGGCTCAAGAAGCACCGTACCGTTTCGCGCCAAAGAAGAACAAGACTGGCCGTCCATCACCATCCAACGGCTGTCGATGCCTCGTCCATCGTTGTTCTCCTTTACAGCTCACTATACTAGCTACCTGCCCACTCCATTGTCGTGTTTCGATTCCCTTCTATTTAGCCGCAATCCTTCTAGGGTTTGGGCATCAAGATTGTAATTGGGGTAAACCCTAGACGCCTCTAGGAGGGTCTGGCCTTATTTCCTCTTGTAATCGAATCTATCTCCCATAATCGATCTCTGAATGTCGTGTTATTTCGCTACTACTCTGAGTCTTCAGTTTCGTCAGTGAAAATCATAGACAGGGTCTGTCAGAACTGCAGCCCCAGCCGAGACGACAACACCACAAGAAAGCATTGGGCCAGCAGTTACTTGTCCATCATTCGATCTGGACAACCTCCTTCACGCGTCGGCTGAAGTTCTGGGCGAAGGTAGAGTCGGGACATCATACAAGACAACACTTAAGAGTGGAGACGAGCTGGTCGTGAAGAGGCTGAGGGGAGTGGGCTTATCAAAGAAGAAGTTTGAACTGCGTGCCATGGTGATTGTCGCCATCCGGAACAAACACATTGCACCACTGCAACGGTATTACTACAGCAAGGATGAGAAGATGTTAGTGTACACCATCTTCCCCATGGGTAGCCTAGCACACGCGCTCCACGGTAATATATGCTATAACTAAAATGCTCAATTAGCCTGCTGCGTCTAGGAAAGCGTTTTTGGCTTCCGAGCTCTAGTGCTCCGTCTATTTTACACAAATTCAAAAATTATATTTAGGAGTTTCAAAAAATTCAGAAAAATATTCTGGAGGTAGACAATGGTGTATCCCATGCAAAACTTTTTCATTTTTGTGTAGCTTAGAGTGCAAACTATTTGATTTTTTTTTTCCCGTTTGCGGGTTACACGGTTGCCTATATCCTGATTTGTTTTCAGAAATTTTTGTAACTTATAAATATGATTTTTGAACTTTTAATAGCATGATCACTAGAACCTGGGAGCCAAAAACATCCACTCCCTGCGTCTGCATTGTACTCCCTCCATCCCATATTAACTGTCTCAAAATTAGACAAAAATAGATGTATCTAATACTAAACAATGTTAGATACACCTATTTTTATCTAACAATATGAGACGGAGGGAGTATACAAGTCGTAATGCTTTTGAAGGGTATGTATAGATCCAGGAGAACGGGTATCTGGCCTGAACTGGGAGCAGCGGGCAGCCATAGCGCTGGCCGCGGCGCGCGGTGTGGAGTACATCCACTCAGCCGGGCATCGAGCTTCCACGGCAACATCAAGTCCTCCAACGTCATGCTCACAGGAAGCCACGACGCGTGCGTGTCGGAGCACGGCCTGACGACGCTTGGCCTGTTCCCCGGTGCCTCCGTCTACAGCGCGCCTGAGATCACCGACGACGCTAGGCGGGTCTCTCAGAAGGCCGACGTGTACAGCTTCGGGGTCCTCCTGCTGGAGCTCCTCACCGGCGAGGATCCGATGGAAAACACGCGTCTTAAGGAGCAGTGGATAGATGAGAAGGGGAAGCGGGTGTTGGACGTGGAGCTCCCAGAAATGATGATGCGACTCTTGCAGGTTGTCATAATCTGCTGCTGTAGCTCACATGCCGTCTTGAGGCCTACGATGTCGCATGTCGTGGAGAGGATGGACGAGATCATAGGCAACATACATTGTGCGTGAAAGTTTCTTTTCGCCCGCAGTTCTATTTGTGACATCACAGATTCTCCGGTCTCTGTTTTCAGCTAGTCATGCTGCAGCACAACTTGCCCAGAAAAGTATGCTCTTGCATTGTACGAGTATGTCTGTAATTAAATATATCAGCTGCCATAGTACCATGGTATTGGCTTAGATACTCTGCGTTGGGTTCATAATTCTGAGGGAAAGAGAGAGAGTGTGTGTATGTGTGAGTGGCGAAGGCTAAGCACATGGAAATAGGATGATCAGCACATAACCATCAGTCGGCAGTTCTCAAAATATTTAAGGAATCCGCAAGACACAAAAACATCACAATCTCTACCTCCAGTATCCAACCACTGGTTAGCCGCAGGAGGCAAGTCGAAATAACTCCATGTCGCCCTTCTGCTACACCACAAGGGGAACACTTGAACATCAAAAAGCGAGAATGGCAAATGCCAACCAACACGGTAAAAGGCATGAGCATGCCAAGTTTCTCTTGATCATTTGGAAAAACTGAAATGAAGACTGGGCAAAAATAGAGAAGAGTCGGGCCGCTCTTCATCTCAGGCTACTTGGGGAAGAGGCTGCACTTGCTCCTGCTTCTGCAGCTTCGCGTCGTGCTCATGCCCAGCTATGTGTAACTCGTAATCCTTCTGGCTGTGGGCACCTTCAGGTGTTCCATGCTCAAGGACTCGCCTTCTCTTCACTTGCAGGTCCTCTGGGGTTCCTTCAGGTGTTCCATGCTCAGCTATGTGTAACTCGTAATCCTTCTGGCTGTGGGCACCTTCAGGTGTTCCATGCTCAAGGACTCGCCTTCTCTTCACTTGCAGGTCCTCTGGGGTTCCTGCGGACCTCTTATTCTTTTTCGGTTGCTCAGCTGGTATCACGACATCAGCCACAGCTGCAACAGGTTCTGTACTTGCTCCAACAGCATCGTTTGGAGGCTTTGCTGGTTCAGGCGCGATCGACTCTTCCAACTTCTTCTTGTGCATCTCACCTCTTTCATGTCTCCTGAGGTTACGTCGGGCATTGAACTGCATCTTGCAGACTTCACAGGATACTCGCTGAACAACCTTCGGTATTTTCTTAGCGGCATTCGACATTGTGCAAATTTTCACTTCACCTTCAGGTAATTCATGCTCAACGACTCGCCTTCTCTTCACCTCCAGGTCTTCTGGGGTTGCTGCAGACCTCTTACTCTTATTCGGTTGCACAGCTGGTATCACGCCATTAGCGACAGCAGCAGCAGGTTCTGTACTTGCTCCAACAGCATCATTTGGAGGCTTTACTGGTTCAGGTGTGATCGAGTCATGAAATTTCTCCAAATTATGCTTGTGCTTCCTACCTGTTTCATGGTCCATGAGAGTAATTAGGCTACTGCACTGCACCTTGCAGACTTCACATGTTACTGTCTCCACGACCTTCGCTATCTTCTTAGCGGCATTGGACATTGTGCAAATTTCAACTTCACCTTCAGCTGCTCCAGCCTCAAGCACTTGCCTCTTCTCCTCCTCCAGGTCTTCTGGGGTTGCTGCAGACCTCTTACTCTTATTCGGTTGCACAGCTGGTATCACGCCATTAGCGACAGCAGCAGCAGGTTCTGTACTTGCTCCAACAGCATCATTTGGAGGCTTTACTGGTTCAGGTGTGATCGAGTCATGAAATTTCTCCAAATTCTGCTTGTGCTTCCTACCTGTTTCATGGTCCATGAGAGTAATTAGGCTACTGCACTGCACCTTGCAGACTTCACATGTTACTGTCTCCACGACCTTCGCTATCTTCTTAGCGGCATTGGACATTGTGCAAATTTCAACTTCACCTTCAGCTGCTCCAGCCTCAAGCACTTGCCTCTTCTCCTCCTCCAGGTCTTCTGGGGTTGCTGCCGACCTCTTATTCTTCTTTGGTTGTACAACTGTCGTCATGCCATCAGCAACGGCAGCAGCAGGTGCTGTACTTGCTCCAACAGCACTGTCCAGAGAGTTCTCTTGTTTAGGCGTGATCGAGTATTGTAACTTCAACAAACTCTTCTTGTGCTTCTTACCTCCTTCATGGGCCCTTAAGTTATCTAGGGAATGACACAGAATCTTGCAGACTTTACAGGTTAGTTGCACAACATCCTCGGAGCAAATTTTGAGTTCACCTTGCGCTGCTCCAGCCTCAAGCACCCCCCTCTTCTTCTCCTCCAGGTCTTCTTGGGTTGCTGCGGAGCTCTTATTCTTCTTTTTTCTTCTTTTTTTGAGTTTGCTCTTATTCTTCTTTGGTTGTACAGCTAGCATCACACCATCAGGGACAGCAGCAGCAGCAGCAGGTGTAGTACTTGCTCCAACAGCATCGTTTGGAGGCTTTGCTGGTTCAGCAGCAGCAGGTGTAGTACTTGCTCCAACAGCATCGTTTGGAGGCTTTGCTGGTTCAGCAGCAGCAGGTGTAGTACTTGCTCCAACAGCATCGTTTGGAGGCTTTGCTGCGGAGCTCTTATTCTTCTTTTTTCTTCTTTTTTTGCTCTTATTCTTCTTTGGTTGTACAGCCAGCATCACACCATCAGGGACAGCAGCAGCAGCAGCAGGTGTAGTACTTGCTCCAACAGCATCGTTTGGAGGCTTTGCTGGTTCAGCAGCAGCAGGTGTAGTACTTGCTCCAACAGCATCGTTTGGAGGCTTTGCTGGTTCAGCAGCAGCAGGTGTAGTACTTGCTCCAACAGCATCGTTTGAAGGCTTTGCTGCGGAGCTCTTATTCTTCTTTCTTCTTCTTTTTTTGCTCTTATTCTTCTTTGGTTGTACAGCCAGCATCACACCATCAGGGACAGCAGCAGCAGCAGGTGTAGTACTTGCTCCAACAGCATCGTTTGGAGGCTTTGCTGGTTCAGGCGTGATTGAGTCTTGTAACTTCACTAGATTGTTTGTGTGCTTACATGTTTTATAGCCCCTCAGATTATATTGGGTCTTGAGCTGCCCCTTGCAGGCTTCACAGGCTGCTTTTTGTAACATCTCCAAATTCATTTTGTGCTTCTCCCCTGTTTCATGTATCCTGAGATCACCTAGGGTACCACACTGTATCTTGCAGACTTCACAGATTACTGGCTGCACACCAGACAGAAACAGTGTTGATATGAAGTTATAGCAACTAGCAAGGGACGAGGAATATAGTATAAAAACTATCAGCAGAGATAATTAGGGTGAACTGAACAACATAACTGAACATAAGATGTGCCATAGAATTAAGGTGAATAGAATCTTCTTTTGTGAAATTAGCTAGTGCACATGTGAAATACATGTCACTGTGTTAAGCATGGTTATTCACAAATTCGAATTACATAAAGGTAAGTATATAGGGGCAAGGGACTAGCTTTTATCCAGTCTGATGAATGGATGGTAAAGTTACTTGATTCATTTT
Organism: Alopecurus myosuroides; assembly: GCA_028641055.1. Taxonomy (NCBI): domain Eukaryota; kingdom Viridiplantae; phylum Streptophyta; class Magnoliopsida; order Poales; family Poaceae; genus Alopecurus; species Alopecurus myosuroides. Next base: position 469,676,784 of record CM054059.1, read on the forward strand.
CCATGTATATCTTACACTGAACATGTTCTATCCATTATTACTATGTAAATATGCTGACGCGGATGATAACAAATATTACCCGCATATCAATAACACCTGCACATAGACAAATGATGGCCTCAGCTACATATGAAGAAGGTAAGGACTTGCCAAAAAACCACCTCCTACACTAACCGCTGTGCTTCAGCTTCAGGCAGGCAGGAGCACTACAGCTGTTTGTAACACTGTTATTTTAATTTCGTAAAGCTCACAGTTTCCCTTTAAAAAAAGTACTGGAAGCACTACAGCACCACAGAAAGAACAAGCCACACCATATCACCCATGCAGACCAGAAGTAAAGTTGGAGTAGGATCTCTGAGACGAGAACTCAGAATTCCACTCCAAGCACAAGACGCCACTGTGTTGCAAGCTGTCCACCTTTCGTGCGGTGGATCTGATGTACAGAGTTTGACGATATGAAACCAACATTGTTCTCGAATTTGACCTTGGTAAAGAAGTCTGTAAAATGGAGTTCAGATAGCGCGTACAGAAAACTGATGTCTAACAACAATGGAGCAACAGCCAACATGATTAACTCGCCTAAAATGAATCAGAAACGAGATGCAACTCTCCTGCGCATAACCTATGAAAATACTCAAAATAGTGAACTGAGACAAGAGCACTGACAAACCGACCGAGTATACAGACTATATGGGCGATATTCGGCTTAATGACAGTGGGATAGACAAAACAACCCACAATGTGATCCCTGGCGAAGTATCATGTCACGCTCAGCACTCCAATTTGTACTTCTAGAGCTGCACTTACCGATGGCAACTTGATTGTAAATGGTGAATACGTGTCAAATCATTGTTCAACCACGATCAGATTCCTTGAAGCCAAAGCCAAAAGAGCAAACCTTTGTGGTCATTGTCAAGGATAGTACAAAAGCGTATGTGGCTAATAAGAAATGGTGTTTGTGTTGCGGTTAGATGTCCATTGTACTCTTAAATAGCATGAGTCCTAGCAGTGCTCCTATAGATTCGTCTGGGGTAGCCAATCTATTTATGTGTCTTTCAAGAATCAACAGTCACCAAATTCTCGGACAACAAAGGCTCCCAGCAAGAATATTAAAATTGGAGGGCTCTTTAGTTAATCCACAAATAGGATCCAGAGCATGCTTCTAAGAATCTTTAATAATGAAATTGAGCTAGAAATTGTGTATCCCTAGTACATCCCACTCTTGCTTATTCTGGTAAGTTTACATTTTATTTTTGGGTTGCAATCACCAACCATAGCTTACATCTTTGATTAGGTCGCTAGCACACTGATCACTCTGGTATCTGACATCACAAGTGTAACCTTGGTAACCTTGCAGGCACAAATTGGACTTGATTCAAGAACTCCCCGTGTCTAACTGGGTGATATCCTTCTTGCTCGTCTGTGAGACGTGTCTGCTTGATTCAGATGCAAGCAAGCAAACAATCTCCAAGGCATCTGATTCTCCAGCTAGTCCGAAATACGTTGTGATTCTACAAGCGCCACCATTCCAAGCCTAGGACCCACAACAGAACACCATAGAAATACATAAATCGAGTCTAACGCCATTGACCGGTAACATAACAACCGTATATTTAGGCGAAGAGCAAATCAGCAATGAGGCCCCGTTGCTGACCATATGCCCTCTCGCACAGCGTCGAAATCCACCTCACCACAGTCCAGAAGTACAGGTAAAACACTGCCTTCGCACCAAATCGGAAGCCCTACGAAAACTGACCTGAGAGGGCTCGACGGGGCAGAGGTCGTACCCCACGCTGCCTGGCCTTGCCACCGCCGGGGCGCCGGAGTACTGAGAGGGCTCGTGGGCGCAGAGGTCGTGCCCCGCGTTGCCTGCCCAAAAGGCCACCGCCGGGGCGCCGTAGTACGTGTACATAGCGTACGGGTTGCACTGCGCCTGCGTGTCAGCCGGGGCGGTAGGGTTGGAGTAGTACGAGGAGGAGGAGGTGGAGGTGGAGGCGGCGGCGGCGGCGGAGGCGACAGTGGTAGGAGAGGACGAGGCGGCGGCGGAGGCGGTGTCGCGTCCCCAAACTTCCAGCTCAAGTAGTGACGGATCCTGGGACGGTCCAACAGTATGTGGGCTGGGCTCTGGACCGTCCAGTGTTTGAGGCCCATGAGATGGGCCACAGTGCCTAATTGCTCGCATGGGCTGGGGCAGGGGTTCCAATCCAACTCGGCCATGTTACGCTGCCTCGCTCCCGCGCACGTCCCCCAGCTCCAAACTTGGGCCGGCCTATTTTGATTTTTTTTCAATTTCTTTTGTTAGAAAATATTTATATAACTTAAAGTAAAATATTTTTTAAATGATGAACAAATTTTAAGTTTGAACGATTTCAAACATGAACAAATCTTAAATTTTAACAAATTTTAACTTAAAAGTTTTTTATTTGTAAATTTGAACAAAATTCGAATTAAAAAATTGAACATTTAAAAGTTTTGAAAAAAACAATCTGAACAAAAATATTCGGTGAACAAAAAAAAAAGAAAAGGAGAAAAAATGGGAAAATAATAAAACAGAAAAAAAATAAGATTAGAATATTTTTTAAAAGGAAGGTTAGACATAAAATATGTCATAGCCTAGTGGCAGTTCCTACCCTCCCGTACCCCGAGCATTCTAGGTCCGGGTCCCGCTTCAGCCTTATTTTCTCCTATTTTCGAGTATAGGAACAACGCTTATTAAGCGACATATAGTGTCTGCGAGGGCTCGGGCAGCACAACTTTTGGAGCAGTTCCATCTGAGCTTCCTTTTTCTCAAGAAAAAAAAAATCTGAGCTTCGTGGCCTTAGAAAGAAGCTTGCCTCCCTCCGTTAGAACTCTAATCGCCTCGGACCATCCTATGAAGAGAAGAAACTAGAAGAAAGAATGACCGAGTTACGCTTCAGGGCGGAAATAATTGGCGCCAAAGAGACCTAAGGGTTCAGTGGCTCACGGACGGTGATCAACACTCGTTTCTTTCACCAAAAGGCAAGTAGCCGCCGGAAAAGAAACCAGATTGATAGGCTCACGCGTCCTGAGGGTCCTATATGTGAAGTCGCCAAGAACTAGAGACTATGGTTGCTGCATCTTATGAGGACCTATACAAATCGGAAGGCACCATAGGCATTGAGGAGTAACAGGGAGACGTGTAGGGAACTGAATTCACCTTATTCGGTAGAGAATGTTATAAAATTGCACGCTTTTAGATGTTTCCCACGAAAGGGTCGGGGCCCTATGGTTTCCCGGCGCATTTCAGAAACACGGGAGTTTGTGTGGTGAGGATTTGACGTAGATTGTATTTCGGTTGCTTAAGGAGAGGATTCGTTTGAGGAAATAAGACATTCATCGTTATTATTCCCAAGGTATTAAAACCCTCACCTCTCTCTCTTAATTTAGACCCATTAGTTTGTGCAATGTGTTGTTCAAGATTGCATCCAAGGTACTTACTAATCGGTTGAAGAAGTTTCTCCCTGAGATAGTTTCCAAAGAACAGTCAACCTTTGTTTCTAGACGCATGTCAAGTGTTCTTAGTATGGTTCATGGAAGGGGGTGCCACAAGTCTGATGGTAGATCGTGGGTCAAAACGTAGGGAAGTTTCCACAGGTGGGTACATAGGTTTACCCAGGTTCGGTACATCGCAACAAAGGCGACGCCCTACTCCTGCAATCTCACAATATCAGGACTAAAGTCTGAAGTATACAAGATACAATGTGAGTCTAGGTTTCGCTATCTCGCGATGTTGTCTCTTGTCTTGTCCCTGAGGCTGCTCCTGTCCAGGTTTATATAGGCAGTCGGACTAGGGCTTACAGGAAGGAAAACGTGGAGTCTAAGAAAAGTATTCCTATTCTTGGTAAACAAGATGTCTGGCTTCTTCTTCAAACCGGATTACGTGTTGGGTCGTAATCCGGATTCTCTAGAATTCGCCTTCATGTGCATCGGCTTTACTGGGCCGCCCAGTGGGCTTTGCTCCATTGCCTACGAGCCACTCGGATAATCCAGCCTTCGTCCAATACAGGATACACCCCCATTTGGCATATATCCTACAACGCCTGATCACAGATAATGCGATAATTGTCTAAAAACGCTTGTAATTTATGAAAAACAATAGAAGCAGAAAAAATGCTCATGTGGCTCTTAAGTTACATATGAGGAAGGCATATGATCGCCTAGAGTGGTTATCTGAAGCAATAATGATTAAGTTGGGATTACTCCGAGGTTTCTGGAAACTATTATAAGAGGAATGCACTCGGTTTCTTTCTCTGTGCTTTTCAATGGCTCTCCAACGACGGAGTTCAACCCTACTAGAGGAATACGACAGGGGGGTCCTATTGATACGTCAAAAATGTATACTTAATTTTTGATGTTCCATGTTGTTTTCCACATGTTTGATATACACTTTATGTCATTTTTATCGATTTTCCGGACTAACCTACTAAAAAAAATTCCACAGAGCCAGTTCCATGTTTTTAGTTTCAGAAAATATGTTCTAGAAATATTCTCGGAATTGGAAAATTTGAAGTCCGGAGGTCCTAGAATTCCCGAAGTTTTAACGGAGTCCTGAAGAGACCCGGAGGGGGCCACAGGGGGGCACACCATAGGGCGGCGCGCCCCTGGCCGCGCCATAGGGTTGTGTGGGGCCCCTAGGCCTCCATCGCCTTTGCCCTTTCGCATATTTATACCCCCCGAGACGTAAACCCTAAAGATATACCACTTCATCCCGAAAAACACCCGAGGTCGCCGTCATCGTCATCCCGAGATCGGGAGTATTCTAGAGCTCCTCCTGGCACCCTGCCGAGAGGGGAATTCATCACCAAAGGGGTGTACACCACCATGCCCTCCTCCGAAGTGATGCGTGAGTAGTTCATCCCTGGACTACGGGTCCATAGCAGTATCGAGATGGTTGTTCTCTCCATTTTGTACCTCGTTTTTAGATCTCGTGAGATGCCTCACATGATCGAGATCATCTTTATGTAATGCTACATGTTGTGTTTGCTGGGATCTGATGAATGTTGAATGCTATGTCTTCTGATTATCAATCTATCATGTTATCGACATTCTTATGTTATTTATGATCTTGCATGCTCTCCGTTATCAGTTAATGCTCTGGCCAAGTAGGTGCTAGTAACACCAAGAGGGAGTATTTATGCTCGATAGTGGGTTCATGCCTCCTTTGCATCTGTGTTCGAGTGAAAGAAACGTGGGGGATGGAGGATGTGTTGTTTCCATTAGGGAGAAAACACAAATGATTTGTCTAAGGATGGTTTTATTGTTTACATTACACACTTTGCTTAATGCAATTATATGTTGCTTGCAACTTAATACCCAATGTTTGTTCGGATGATATTCGAAGGGTGGATTATTAGTCATAGATGCAATTGGATAACGGTCTATGTATTTTGTTGTAATGCCCGCATGAATCACATAGTAATCTTTATGTCTTGCATATGTACTACGGTGCAGCCTTCATTTCTGTCAATTTCCCAGCTGTAATTTATTCACTACACATGTTATTTATCTTTCACGGAGAGACACCACTAGTGAACTGTGGACCCCGGTCCATTTTTCCTCATACTGATAAACACCTAATGCTTTCATTATGTTACTACTATTTTCCGCACCATACGTTTAACCTCTTTGTATTCAGCAAAACCAGTGAGATTGACAACCTCACTGCTTCGTTGGGGCAAAGTGATTTGATTGTGTTGTGTAGGTTCCATGTTGCTTCTGAACTGGTAGTGCGCCCTGCCATCTCAGCTGCTTCAACCTTCTGAAGTTGCTCCTTCCTCCTACTAGTTGATTCAACCTTGGTTTCTTACTGAGGGAAAACTTGTCGCTTCACTCTTCATACCTTCCACTTGGGGTTTACCAACGAGAGCAAGCAGCTCCCATCACCTATCTCCCGTACCTCTTTATTCTGGCTCTGGAGGGTTTATATTGTCTCCTTGAACATGCAATGACAAGTAAAATTTTGGTAGGAATACAAATAGCTCATTTGTCCCCTAAGGAGAATAACTTATTGTTCGTTGACGATAGAAATACCATGTTGAGACGGACGGTCGATTAGGGACTAGTCTGCGTGGGGCTGGCATGTTCATGGGGGGTTGGCCCCTACTCGCCCTAGATACGCCCTTGCAACTGACCACCTCGTCTAGGAGTGACCCACGAAATATCTAATGAAAAATCGTCTTCGAGGAAACACATAGAAAGTAAGTCAAGAACCCATAGGATCCAAAGCAACTTAGATCATCACATCATCTTTAGCCCTAAAAATTTAAAATTTTAAACCCTATGCTTTGTCTAAATGAGTGATGTCTACGCACACTTCTATTCTTGTAGCCAGTGTTGGGCCTCCAAGTGCAAAGGTTTGTAGAACAGCAGCAAGTTTCCCTTAAGTGGATTACCCAAGGTTCATCGAACTCAGGGAGGAAGAGGTCAAAGGTATCCCTCTCAAGCAACTCTGCAATTAGGATACACGAAGTCTCTTGTGACCCCAACACTCCTAATACAATTGTTAATTGTATAGGCGCACTAGTTCGGTGAAGAGAGAGTAAATACAAGTAATATGTATGATTATAAGTGATAATAGCAATCTGAAATCAAAATGGCAGCAAGCAAACATGTAGCAGAACTGATTGTAAATGGTGTTTCAATGCTTAGAAACAAGGCCTAGGGATCATACTTTCACTAGTGAACACTCTGAACAATAATAACATAATTGAATGCATAAATATTATCTCTTCACTACGCTACTCCGAACCACTCTCCGGTCGAATAACAAGCACCAATTCATTGCGTACCGTTCTAACATAACTCCTCAAAGTCGCATTACCATGTCCCATTAACCCCACGTTGTCACTATCAGCACCCTAGAAGGTACTAGAAAAATACCACAATTTTATAGGGTCATCTAACACAAGATATAAATATCATGCTAAACCACACGATGCACACACTGTCACCTTTACACCGTGATTAAAGTGTCTACGGAGATCTCATTAGCGAAATCACTTGAGTAGCATAACAGATGAAGAATAACATCTACTGATTTAACTATATTAGAAAGCTCATGATCACATAAAGATCACACCATGGGAGAGAGAGATGAAACACATAGCTACCGGTAGAGCCCTCATCCCCGGGGGAGAACTACTCCCTCCTCACCATAGGAGACAGCAACATCGATGAAGATGACGGTGGATTTAATGAAGATGGTTCCGGGGGCACTTCCCCGTCTTGGCAGGGTGCCAAAACAGAGATTTTTGTCCCCCGAAACTTGTCGGTGGCGGCGGCGGAGCTACGGAACTTTTCGTGGAAAAAGGCTGGTCTTTTTAGGGTTTATGCATCGGGGGGCATATATAGGCGAGATGGCAACGTTGGTGGGTGCCCGAGGGGGCCACACCACTAGCCGGCGCGGCCAGGTGATACGTCGAAAACGTATCTCCTTTTCCGAACACTTTTCCTATTGTTTTCCTCTAAACTTGTGTGTTTTGAATGCAACTAACACGGACTAACGCTGTTTTCAGCAGAATTACCTTGGTGTCTCGTTTTTGTGGAGAAAAATCAACTTTCGGGAAATTGTTCAAAAAATACCCCGTTGCTCCTAAAACACCAGAAGACCCGGGGAGCCAAAAGGAGTCTAGGAGAAGAGCCAGAGGGAGGCCACACCACCCCATGCCTCCCTTGTCCGCGCCAGCACATGGTGTGGGACACCCAGAGCCCCCCTCGGTCTCCCCTTTCGACTACAAATAGCCTTCAACCCTAAAACACAAGGGGGTTCGATAGTTTCCAGAAAGAAGTCTGTAGCTCCGCCGCCATCGCGAATCCTTTTTCGGGTTTTAGAAACTCCGTTCTGGCACCCTGTCGGGACGGAGAATTGGAGGAGATCATCGCCACTGTCATCACCAACGCCTCTCCATCGACCATCCATATTTCCCTCATCCATGTGTGAGTAATTCCCCCGTTGTAGGATGAAGGGGATAGTAGGGATTGGATGAGTTCGTTCATGTAATAATGTCGTGATTGTTAGGGCATAGTGCCTAGTATCCTCTATTAGTGCTATCGACATTGTTGCAACTTGTTATGCTTAATGCTTGCCACTTTGGGCCCGAGTGCCAGGATCTCACATCTGAACATGTTATTGAATCATGGTGATAATTATTGTTTCTTGATCATACCTGTAAGTTTTTCACACATATCGTTGTCCGGAACCCGAGGCCCCAAAGTGACAGAAATTGGGACAACCGGAGAGGATGGCTGTGATGTGAGGATCACATGTGTTCACGGAGTGTTAATGCTTTGCTCCGGTGTTCTATTAAAAGGAACACCTTAATTACCAGTAGGTCCCTTGAGGCCCCGCTGAAAACGGGCTGGTAGGACAATAGATGTTGTGCAAGTTCTCATTGTGAGCACGTACGACTATTTACGGAACACATGCCTATGGTTACTTAGTGCTTGGATGCTTTATCTTATTTATCTGCAACGCCCCTCACTTGATCATTATATGAACTATCTTATCCATGCAATGCCCGTTCATCTATCCCCATGCCTACAATATTTAATCCCGTTGTTTACTTCAATCACCACTGCTGCTGTTTTCATACTACTATTGTTATTATTTCACTACTGCTCCTACTATAAAACTGTTACTACTGATAAACCACTGCGAACAAGTCCACTTTTAGGTGCAGGTGAGTCGACAACTCACTTGTTAAGGCTCACAAATATTCTTTGGCTCCCCTTGTGTCGAATCAATAAATTTGGGTTTTACTTTCCTCGAAGACTGTTGCGATCCCCTGTACTTGTGGGCCATCAAGAGTATTTTCTGGCGCCGTTGCCGGGGAGCATAGCTTTATTTCCGAGCTCACCGGAGAGTACTATTATCTGCTGCCAATCATTCATCATGGGTAAGTCTCGTGATGGAAGAGTTCCTATATTACCATCCACTACAAGAAGAGGTACAACTCTGAATACCTCTGTTACTCTTGATTAACCGTCTGTTATGAGTAAGCTGCTTACACCACCACATACACATGCTACACATGCTACTTATGCTGAATTTGAAAATACTTATGGTACTTTTGATGATGCTTCTACCGTGCTTGATGAGAGTGGTTCTCTCGGTCCTTTCTTAGATGCTACCATTGATAAAGCTAAAAATATTGCAAACACTGAAACTCCTAATAAAAATCCTGTTACTCCTCGTTTTTCACCTGAGTTTAGAGAAAATCCTAGTGATGATTTTGACGATTTCTATATTGAACTTAGTGGTGATCTTATTGATAAAATACAATCTATGAAGGATAATGATGTTGTTATACATATTATTGAAAGTCGTGCTGTTAAATATAAATTATCTCCTGATGCTAAGTTTGCCACTTCTCCTATTAATATAAGGGATAAGGATTGTGATTTCTCTCTTGATTTATCTTATATATCTATTGATGATAAAGAACCTTTTTTGTACTTAAAATGAAAGTGCTATGAAACATATGAATGAGCTCTCCTCTTTGAGTAGTTTATTCTGTGATGATCTTAAGAAACGTAGTTACTTTGTTACCAAAATATTCCCTTTCTCGTTAAAAGATGAAGCTAAAACTTCGTTTAATAATTTGTCTCCTAGATATATTGATAGTCCTATTGGTTTGATTAATGCTTTCTTATACAAATATTTTCCTCCTAGTGCTCCACATGCTGCTTTACAAAATATATTTAATTTCAAGCAATTGGGAGGACATAAATTGCATGTATCTTGGGAAAGGTTCTGTTCTTTAGTTAGGGCTACACCTGGGAATAAACTAGAAGATAATAAACTTCTTGATATATTCTATAATGGACTAACTGTTGAATCTAGGACATACCTGGATAATTGTGCTAGTTGTGTTTTCAGGCAAAGAACTCTAGAAGAAGTTGAGGAATTAATGGCTAAAATAAGCCAAAATCATGATGATTGGACTATGGTTGAACCTGAGCCGACCCCTACTCCAGTATCAACACCAACACCCAAGAAGAGGGGAATGATTGAATTAAATGATGAAGTGATGAGAGAAGCCCAGAAATCTCTTAAAGAGATGGGTATTAAATCTGAAGATGTGAAGAATCTTCCACCTATAGAAGAATTATGTAAGCCAATCCCTCACTCATCACCCATTGAGGTACACTCTCTCCAATATTTTGATAGTAGAGATATTCCCTATAGTAAACCTCCTGATCAATGCTTAGATGAATTTGATAATTATGTTATTAAGCAAGATAATTTTAATATGAGAGTGCAAAATCACCTAATGGATAACTCTAGAGATATTGATAATTTGCATGGTATTATAGAAAGAACCTCTAATGATGTTAAAATGCTTGTGAAACATTTTCAAATGATTCAAACTCAAATTGATCAACTTGCTAAAGTGCAAAAAGATTTGCTAGTTAATGCTTCTAAAGAAAAACATGCTTATGAAATAAGAACTAGAAGTGGTATTGCTACACAAGATCCTTTATATCTTGAGGGACATCCTAAAAGAATTGAACAATGTTCTCAGCAAACTAATAATGATGTTATTCATCCTAAGAAGAAAAAGAAGAAGAAACATAAAAGTGCTATAGAATCCTATGAACTTGCTAAAGATCCTAATAGTAAAACTACCTCTGATTCTGAAACTCAAAGTGGTAATGGAAAAAATGATGCTTCTGATAAATAAGAAATTGAAAAGGAACCTAAAAAAGCAAACTAAAAATACAAAGTACACTAAGGAATATTTTATTGCTAGTAAACATGGTAATGAGAGAGAACCTTGGCTACAAAAACCAATGCCTTATCCTAATAAGAAACACAAATCAAAAGAAGAAGAACACTATAACAAGTTTTGTGAATGGATGAAACCTTTTTTTTTTGCAAATTCCTTTAACTCATGCTATTAAATTGCCTCCTTATGAAAAATATATGAAAGATATTTTTTCTAACAAACGGAAGATTCCTAATGAGGAAATTTCCACTCTGCTTGCTAATTATTCTTTTAATGGCAAGGTTCCTAAGAAACTTGGAGATCCTTGTATACCAACCATTCCCTGTTCTATTAAAAATAATTATGTTATAACTGCTTTGTGTGATCTCGGAGCTGGATTTAGTGTCATGCATTTTACTCTCTATAAAAGACTCCTCCTAGAAAAAATGATACCAACTGATATATCTTTGCAAATGGCTGATAAATCCACTGCTATTCCTATGGGTATATGTGAGGATGTTCTTGTTCAAGTTCCTAATAATTGTCTGATATTAACTGACTTTGTTGTGTTGGAAATGCCTGGAGATGATAATATGTCTATTATTCTTGGAAGACCTTTTCTTAATACTACAGGGGCTGTTATTGATTGCAATCAAGGAAAGTTACTTTTAATGTTAATGATAAAGAGCACACTATTTATTTTCCCAAGAATATTGATAAGAAATATGGTCTAAATTCAATTGAAAATATTGAGACCATCAAGATTGGGGAATTTTATTGTCCCATTCCAGTACCACCAAAGGAATATGAAATTATTATGATTGGGACTATGCCTGTCAAGGTTGAGGTAACATAATTATTTAGTGATTAGCAAAGTTTTTCTTCATATGAAAATTATTCTGGTAACAACACTTGATCACCCTTGTTAACAAAATGATTTTGAATGAAGAGGACAATGTTTTCACTATGTTTTCACCTTCCCCACTATGTTTTCACCATGTTTACTTCTTTTATAACATTTCTACTTGAGTACAATCATGTTTTCCACCATCCTGATGCATGTTTTCCTGATATTTTCACTATGATTTCTGGGGTTATGCATGTTTTCACCATCCATACTTTTGTTTTCACCACTACCACCTTTGTTTTTTTGAATATTCTTCCATTAGAGTGTCACAGAAACTCTGTAGTGCTGGTTTTTTGTTTTGTTTTCCACCTTCTCACTTTTGTTTTCCAGAAATATTATTATTTATTAAAATTCTGAAAAAGTCCGAAAAATAAAGTTTCTCAAAAATTTCCAGAAAAATTATAAAAAAAATTAGGTAAAAATGAGGCAGAAAGACACCTGGGAGGCCCCAGGGGGACCCACCAGTCAGGCACACCATAGGGTGGCGCGGCCAGCCCCCTCGTGGCACCATTACATGGTGTGGGGCCCCCTGGCCCTCCACTAACTCTCTCCCCTGCCAAAGTCTTCTCTCTCACCTCACAAACTGAAAACATTTCCTGGAACCCGTGTTCTTGCTGTTCTCCCTCTGGATTTTTGATCTCCTTCTTCAGCCCATCATTTGTGCTGATATTTGGTGTGTTTGATCTCCGGTATGTGACTCCTCCCATGATCGAAGTAGAATTTTGTTTAGTGAAGTATCTCTTGAGTATTTTGGTACTGTAGGTGACAACTTATGTGAGTTTGCATGCTTGATTTGAGTAGAAATAATGTATTTGTGATGCATGTTTAGCTCTCATATAAGTCTCTATGGTAGTCTCCACCTTATAGTTGCTTGAAATTAATTTTTGTGATGATTGTTGAAAAAATTCAGAGATGGATAGTTATAATTGTGGAGATATTTGCCAAGGCAGAAGCTTCATAGGGGAGTGTGGTAAAATTCGAGAAATCCAACACCCTAGCATTCGATACTTTGCCTATTTTATTTCTAAATGTGTGTTAGCTAGAAAAACTGCCAGCAACCTATCTGTTTATGATTTGGCGTTTATTGCAGCTGCCTTAAAATATGATAGGTCTTCTAACTTTGGCGCTTTGACTGCTTACCGTCTCTCACATAACCGTGAGAATGGCGGAGTTTGTGGAGGCCTTATTGCCTTGCGCTTGCTAGATTTGCATGGTTTGGAGCCACACCATCTAGACGTGCAGTTTCCTATAGAGAGGCTTAACCTTGTTTCCATGGTTCAACATAAGTTTCTTTCTACCCATGCTCACTTGCACGACTTGTCCTTTGAAATAACTTTCTCCAAACAATCTAGGTGGAGAGTTATTAAAAAATGTTAGGGAAGTACTTTTGCCTGCACACCCTTTGTTTCATCTTAATGACAGGCAAGGATGGGAGCTTTCTGAGAGTGAGCTGGACACATACCTTGAGCATCTCCCCCAGCAAGGGGAGGACACCGGATAGGGGGACGATAGTGATTTATTCCATCCCTACGACACCACGGGAATTCCATATCATCACCCCGGCTATGACTACGCATCTGCTGCATCATCCTCCTCTTATGCGCCCGAGAACGACCACGCGAGAGATGACCCACCACAGTGGGGATACTTCACGCGCCATGATTGATCTCCACTTAGGCCAAAAGCCTAAGCTTGGGGGGAGGTATACCGACATCACACTCATTTATATATCATGTTCTTTCGGTTCTTTGTATGTCCATATTTTCTCTTCTTTCGCTTCTTTTTGTTTCATTCACTTATTTTTGTTTCTTTCGCTTGTTTTCGTTTCTTTCGTTTATTTTGTTTTTATTGTTTTGTTTTCGCTTTCCAAAACACAAAAAGACCGAAACTATTTCTGTTGTTTCTCTCGATTTGTTTCTTTAATTGTTTTGCTTTATCTTTTAGTTGCATTTTAATATTCAAAAATCCAAAAATATTTTTGTTTGTTTGTTTGTTTTCTTTCTTTTGTTATTTTTTTTCATTTCGCAAAAACCAAAAAAGATTTTGCTTTGTTTTCTTGTTATCTTTTGCTCGTGCTTTAATTGAAAAACCCAAAAATATTTGTTGTTCTTCTCTTGTTTTGTAAAGTTTGGTGCAGAGTTCAATAGTCGTCTGTGATTCCATTGGAGCTTGGTTTTAATTATATATTTTATTCAAGCCACAAGTGAAGAGCAATAATGACGATCTATGACAATTCAAGTGTGGTGAGAGGCTGGTATGAACTCTATTTGCTTTCATTTTTGTACATATCCATCTATGTGAGCATGCTTAGCTTGTTCGTATAAGATATATGTGACTTAATGGCTGCTTAATAGTTCGTGCTCTCTCATGTTTTGTTCTAATTTATTAATGGTAAATGACCTGTCATATAAATATTTGTTTGCATTGTTCTATTCATAGAAGGGTATGACATTGTGGTAGACTCCTCTGACTGTTTTATTTGAATCGACTTGGCACATGCTCACGCATGCTAAGACTCAAAACAAAAGGTCAATAAGCCTCGATGTTTTATTTTGCCTCAGAGTTCTAGTATCAATTTTATGCCTCAGTTAATTTTACTTTGTCGCAAACATGATTATGATAGTTGTTGCTCTCTTGATTGTCGCTCCCTGTCTATTGCTAGCCGTCACCTGTACCGAGTATGGAATTCTAATCGTGCATCCAACTCCCAAAAACCAATGTTTCCCATTGTGTACACCATACCTACCAACATGTGGTAATTAACTGCCATTCCAAGCAAATTTCTCATGTGCTACCTTTAAAACCTTCTAAAAATTATTCCTGTTTTGTGCCCCTATTTTAGCTCATGAGGATGTAAATAGAGAATCTTTATCTCACTTGTTGATTGGATTTCACACCCTGGACTAGTGGCTTCATCCGCTTATCCAATTGATAGAAGATCTGTGTCGAGACATCGTAGTAGAATTCATAGACGGGGGTGCCATGAGACTACTGATAGAGATGTGGGGGGACGTCATGGTGCGAAGGACAATGACACGGGGTTTTTACCCAGGTTCGGTACGACGCAGTAATGCGATGTTCCTACTCCTGCAATCTCACTATTCAGGACTAAAGAATGTGAATACAGAGTACAATGTGAGGTTCTATTAGCTGCTCGTCAAGGATCAACCTCTCGGTTAGTTAGCCTATAGCTTCTTATCTATCTATCATATCTCCCGTCCGGCTTTATATATTAGCCGGATTAGGGCATACAGAATAGGAAACCTAGAAGACTACGGTAACTATTAACTTGGAAAGTAAGGAATCCGCCTTCTACTCCAAGCCAGATCACGTGGGCCGCGATCCGGGTTCTTCTAGAATCCGGCTTCTGTGCGTCAGCTTACTGGGCCGCCCAATGGACCGTAGTCCACTACCACTTGGGCCACCCGGGTAATCCGGCACTTTGGACTGCCATCTGATATACCCCTATTCGGTATATATCCGACAGTAGCCCCCAAGAAGGATTAAGACTCTGGTTCGCCGTCTTTCGCCAAATGTATATTTTCCGAGAAATATCGGCTTGCAGTCTTGATTCTTCTTTTTCTTATCAAAGGATGCTATAACGCAAAACTCGGAATCCAGAAAATCCGGCTTTTCTTACATGATACTTCGTGAAGAAGGAACTTCCTACGTCAGCGCTTTAATCATGCCGACGTAAGAGACGTTTGGGTTTCAGGCGGGAAACCCAGAAACATATCTCTGACAGATTCTCGCGGGAAACGAGGCGATAGCAATAATCACCCGTCGTTTCATTTCCGGCGAGTGACACGCGTTGATCATCCAACGGTCAAAAGAGCCGTTAGCACGCATCATGACGGGATTCCGGCTATAAATAGCCGCCTCCGTCCTCCGAGGAAACCTTCCGCTCTCACTTCGCAGCACCATTCCCAGCGCCCAAGTTCATAATAGAGCAACTCCCGAGCGCACGAACGCCACCCGAGACCTCACCGGAGCAGCCGCGCGCCTCCTATCGATGGCGTCCCCAAGCTCCTCACCGGCCCGCTCCGTCGCAACGGACATCGATGAAATCATCAATACGATGGATCCATTATTGGATTCACCGGTGCACGCCTCCGGCGACGAGCCGGCGAAAGCCGCTGGCGGTGCGGCGGGCAAGGAAATTCGTCCAGCCGCCACGGATCTTGCGGGGTCTTCTTCCGCGCATCCCCCGCCGTTCACACCCGAGACAGCGGAAGAGAAAATCGCCCTCGTCGGAGACGAGCTCACGGCTGCAGAAGCCGCGTCGTCCTCCGCCGCCGGAGCAGAAGACGAGGCGGAAACTGCCGGCAATTGGAGCCCGAGCAATATTCCGCCATCCATCCTTCCTACAATGAAGAAGGAGGGGCTTTTGCTGAAAGGAAAATGGCGGAGCCCGGAAGACGAGTCCGAGCCCATGCCAAAAGACGGGGAACGCGTTCTCCTTACCTCCCATATTGCGAGAGGTATGGGTTTGCCGCCTTTCGCCTTTTTCTTAGAAGTCCTCAACCATTACGGTGTTCAGCCACATAATCTTCCCCCAAATTCCATTCTCTATCTAGCCGGCTTCCAAGCCCTTTTCGAAGGGTATTTAGGAATAGCACCTAGGTTAGATTTTTGGCAATACTGCTTTGGAGTGAAGCGTAACCCCACAGATGGCGTTCTTCCCATCTGCGGGACCATTTCTTTCACTCTTCGGAGATTTTGGGAAGATTGGTACCCAAAGACAAAAACGTCAGAATCCGTCAAATTTTGGACGGGGTTCTTTCTTTTACCATCATGACGTCCCGTTTCCCGGGAAAGAAAACGGGGTTCCTCCATTCGTCAACTCCGCCGCCATTCCTCAAAAGAGTTGGGCAGTTGAGGCGGTGCAAACTTTGCCAGAAGACCTGATGAAGATAAAACGGCGTATCGCCAAACTTACATCTTCTCAGCCTCCCCTAACCGGAACGGATACTGTTCTGTGCTGGTTCGGCCGCCGCATTCAACCTCTCGCTTTCCGCTCCCGACTCCTTTGTGAATACGAAGGGCCAGAAGACGAAATGAGAGGGACGGAAAAAGCCTACTCCAAAAGGGATTTCAAGAAACGAGTCAACCAATTGGTTGCTACTCGCGATCAATACGAAGAAAGTTTGGAAATATATCACGAGGAGAACCCAGTTCCTAAGGTATTTTTATTTTCCTTGATTTGGGTTTCTCTCGGATTGCTTCGTTTTCCTGACTTAATCGGGTTTTTTTCCTTCTCCATAGTTCAACGAACTTAAGGGAGCTGATCTTGCATCCGACGCCAAACTCGACGAATTACACGCCAACTTTTATGGCGGCCGAAAACGCAAGAGGCAAGTAATCCCCGAGGAAGTAATAAATCTTGACGGAATTCCCATCGCCGCATCCGGGTATTTTGCTGGAGCTTTTTACTTATCATTCCCTTCCGGTTCTTCGAGATATTTACTTCTCGGATGTTTCCTTTTCAGCCTTGCTCTAGTTCCTTTGAAGTCAAAGAAATTGAAGAAACATAAGGCTGCTGCTAGCAAAGGAGAGCCGTTTTTCGCCGCAGCTTCTCCCCCTCCAACTACATTTGGTAGGGAGGAGAAAACCACGAACCCGGACATACAATTTCAGCAGTCCAACCAGCCTATTGCATCTAACATGGATGCGAGGGAAAGGGCGGGACCAGAGATGGGTAGACATCCTCGAGCGTCTGGGGAGGATGAACCCATTCCTACTTTTGACAAGAACTTCCAGGTAAAGGAAGAACCGTTTGACGATCTCGGATATATTCGTCCGAAAGCTAAGAAGTTCTTCGCTCCTGCTCCTCTGATCCGTCCTTGGCCACAAGGCGGGCTAATTGTCCGAAATAACTTCATATTTTCACCTCGTCAGGTCGTGCAAGACAGCCTACATCATGTTGGAATTCTTTTTGCTGAATATGTAAGGGAATTCAACGAAATCTTGTCAGGTTTGCAGCAAATGAGTCAGGTAATATCTCTAGCCCCCAAGCAATAAGTCGAATGCATGTTGTCAACTTAATGCTTCTTATCATGCTTGTCCTAGCTTAAGCGTCCTTCTTTCATTTCCGTGTTTCAGCGAACCGCTGATACAATAAACTTGGAAGTTTTTAACAAGCTTAACATAAAAAAAATAAGGAGGTTAAAACCCTTCTATCTATTCTTGATGTTAAAGAAACAAAGCTGGCATCGTCTCAGCTATGGCTGGAGGAAACAACAGGTATACTTTAGTTCTCTGAAGTCCCGTGTCCATAATTTTTTCTAAGTATTTTTCCGAGTTTCCTTAACCCAGAATTTTTTTTCTTGCTTTCCAGCTGCTTTGGCGAAAGCCAAGCAAGTTGCTGAAGATGCCGGCAACGCCGAGAATCTCCGCCGGGAGAACTTGGACCTTCATAAGGTTCAGAAGGATCCGAAGGCCATCAATCTGGCTCTTGGAATTGCTCAATCCAAGGCCTCCCAACAAGCTGACAAGGACAAGGCCACTATCCAAGATTTGGAGAACGCCTTGACCCTGTGCCTGGAGGAAGGCTCCGAGATGGACAAGATCCTCGGTAAGTTATCAACTTTTACCGGATTTTCCATGTCTTAATTTCTTTCTCTGCGTTTTCACTAACCCTTCGGTTGTTTGTCTGAAAAAACAGGAGATAACCCAGATCTTACTCGGATTGAAAAAATCCGAGCTTTTGGGAAGGTACTCACCGCGATCAAGGCTGCGGGAATGTTGCTCATCAACAGATACCTTCCCGCAAAGTCTGGGGAACTCTCGGAAGTTGAAAAACTTCCGGGAGCCATCATAGAGATTGCGAATACCAAGGAGTCCACCTTGCGCTCCGCGGCCCGGGGTGGTGCACGCATGGATTTAGGGCTTATGCGTATGCATTACCCCAGTGCCAAATCTTGGTGCCTGGCGTCCGGTATCCCTCTTGGATATTCGGAGGCCCAGCGGACCACCATCTTTGATGAAATCAAGGGTCACGCCACCAAGATCGCCTCTATGGTGAATATCTCCATCACCTATCCGGAAGAAGAGATTCCAGAAGCCCCCGAGGATGACAGCAGCAAAGAAGACTCAGATGCTTGAAGAATTCTCCCTGCCCTGGATAGAAGAAATAGGAAATAGGAGCATTACTGCACTCTACAATGTAATTTTTTATTGTAATGCTTCTATTCTTTTGTATGAACAAGTACTCCTCCTGAAAACTTTGCAAGTTTTTCGGGTTTTATATTCCTTTATCTTCTAAGTTCTCTGGTTTATGTGCTTTAACTGTCCTTAGTGTTTGAAATGGCTCAGTAGTACTTTAATCTTCATGCCAAGTTACTGGGTAAAACCGATCAGTTTAAACTCGGAAACATGGATCATACTAAAGGCATTTTTACTTACTAGCTCCAGTGACCCAGCACATAAACAATCAGATAATGCTTAGAGAATAGTAAGGAATTTTTTGAATGAAGCTCAGGCACGCAGGCACAATCCGATTTTCCTTTAACCTTTAGTAGGATGAAAATCATTCAGTTTTTAAACGCCGAGCACGCAGGCACAATTCGGGTTAACATTGAGTATTTTGTAAGATCATTGGGAAATAGATAAGGAGGAATCATGCTTTGCACTATAATAAACTTGTAAAAACATGGATGTAAGAATTCCGACAACTTTATTTCATGATCTCAAAAGATGTTTACATAGAAATTGAACTAAGTATAGAAGGAACGTAATTGTTGGATACTCTGGGGCCTCTTTGTCTCTCCTAGCTCAGCATCTATATTTCTCTTTCTTTTGCGATTTGGCTTGTCAGGATGGTCCTCCGTATCCCGAATATCTACAAGGTAGTATGATCCATTATTCATAGCTTTGCTGATGACGAATGGTCCTTCCCATTTTGGGGCCAATTTGTGCTTTGTTTGCTGCACCAATCTTAGCACTAGGTCACCTTCTTTAAAAGAACGATTCCTGATTTTCCGAATATGGTAACGTCGTAAACCTTGCTGGTAAATGGCGGACCTTTGAAGCACAAGCTCTTGTTCCTCTTCTAAGAGATCGACGGCATCCTGTCGTGGTTTTTCGGAATCCGAGTCGTCGAAATCCTGCACTCTTGGGCTATCATGGATCATGTCCGTTGGAAGAATTGCTTCGGCACCATAAACTAGGAAAAATGGGGTTTGCCCGGTTGACATGTTTGGTGTTGTTCGAATACTCCAAAGCACGGAAGGTAGCTCTTCTACCCATGCTCCAGCTGCTCTATGAAGAGGAGATTCGAGTCTTGGGCGTATTCCTTGTAAGATTGAGCTATTCATTCTTTCAACCTGTCCGTTGGATTGCGGGTGTGCCACAGATGCGAGATCTAGGCGAATTCCCGTTTGTCGGCAATATTTTGCCAACTCTCCAATAGAGAAATTTGTCCCGTTGTCGGTTATTATGCTGTTTGGAACGCCGTATCTCATGACTATGTCAATGATGAAGTTTCTGGCAGTTACACCATCAAGATTTTTGATGGGTTTAGCCTCCACCCACTTGGTATATTTATCCACAGCTACTAGTAGATGTGTGAGTCCGCCTCGTGCAGTTTTGAATGGTCCCATCATATCTAGCCCCCAGACCGCAAACGACCATGTAATGGGGATAGTTTTGAGTGCTTGGACTGGCATATTAGTCTGCTTGGCGTAATACTGACACCCTGCACACGTATTTACTATGTGCTCAACGTCTGTCTTGGCTGTTAGCCAGAAAAATCCGGCGCGGAATGCTTTTTTGACTATGCTTTTTGATTGAGCATGATGTCCGCAATCTCCGGCATGGATTTGTTGCAGGATTTCTCGTCCTTCTTCTGGTGAAATACATCGCAGAAAAATTCCGGAAGTACTGCGTTTATACAGGCAATTGTTAATTACCGTGTATCCTTTGCATCGACGCTGAATCTGTCTCTGCAAGACTTCGTCTGCTCCCTCCGGGTACTTCTGATCAACTAAGAAGTTTAAATATGGGATTGTCCAATCCGGATTGATGAGCATGACTTCAATTGACTCGGAAGCCAGAGGATAATCAACATCTCCACCTTTTATCGATGGTTCGTACAAATGTTGGACGAATACACCTGGTGGTAGGATTTTTACCCTTTTTGATCCCATGCGGGATAATGCATCCGCGTTCCAATTTTTCTCCCTTTTAACATGGAGCACTTCGAATCCGAAGAAACAGATGGCAAACTCGTCCACCGTTCTCCGGTATTCGGCCATTATAGGGCTTTTGGCATCCCAAGTTTGGTTGAGCTGGTGATGTACCAAATCTGAGTCGCCATAGCATAAAATGCGTTTGACACCTATTTCCTTTGCGATATGCAATCCGTGAAGCAGAGCTTTGTATTCTGCCACATTATTACTGGCGTTGAAGTGTATTTGTAATACATTCTCCATTGTATCTCCTTTAGGGGATTTTAGGACTACACCAGCTCCAGCGCCCTCTTTCATCTTGGATCTGTCAAAGTGCATGATCCAGTACTCGGACTCCGGCATTGGTGTTTTTCCATTGCTTCCGTCCAGTCGGCAATAAAATCTGCCAGAACCTGGAATTTTATTGCCCTCCTAGGCTGATACTTAATGTCGAATGCTGCTAGCTCGATGCCCCATTTGGCTACTCGGTCAGTCGCCTCCGCATTGTTTATTATATCCCCTAGTGGTGCTTTGCATACCACTGTTATGGAATGTCCTTGGAAGTAATGGTGAAGTTTTCTAGATGCGAAAAATACGCCATATGCCAGTTTTTGATAGTGTGGATACCTTTGTTTGGACTCGGAGAAAACTTTACTTACATAATATACCGGATGCTGATCGGGTATGCTCTGTTCGTCTTTCTTCCTTTCCACAACAATTACTGCACTAATAACCCGGTTTGCAGCCGTGAGGTACAGTAGCATAGGTTCTTCGTCTTTTGGGGATGCCAAAATCGGAGCTTTCATCAAAGTTTCCTTCAACTGGGTTAATGCTGCATCTGCCTCCTCTGTCCACTCGAATTTGTCGAATTTTTTCAATAACTTATATAGTGGCAAGGCTTTATCCCCAGCCGGCTAATAAACCTGCTGACGGCTGCAGCGGAACCCGTCAATCTTTGCACATCTTTTACGCACATAGGCTTGGAGATGTTTAAGATTGCTTTGATCTTTTCTGGGTTTACTTCTATTCCTCTGTGATAAACGATGAAACCCAGAAGTTTTCCCGAGGGAACCCCGAATACGCACTTTAATGGATTTAACTTCATTTTATAAGTGCGCAAATTTTCGAAGGTTTCTCGCAAATCCGCAAGGAGTGTTTCTTTTTTCCTTGGTGACGACAGCAATGCCGTCCACGTAAACGTGGACATTTTTGTCAATCTGACTATGCAAACACCGTTGCATGCAACGCTGGTAGGTTGCACATGCGTTCTTCAGGCCAATGGCATGGTTATGTAATAGTACGTCCCATAGGGGGTTATAAAAGAAGTTTTGATTTGATCTTCCTTTTTCATGCGTATTTGATGATACCCGGAATATGCATCCAAAAAGCATAAAAGCTCAGAGCCTGTAGTGGCATCTATTATTTGATCGATTCGCGGTAACGCAAACCTATCTTTTCGACACAGTTTGTTCAAGCCGGTGTAATCTATACACATGCTAAGGGTAGTAGTATATTTCTTCGGGACTAATACTGGATTTGCAGACCATTCAGTATGTATAACCTCCCGGATAAAATCTGCTGCCAAAAGCCGGATAATTTTCTTGCCAATAGCCTTCCGTCTTCTTCCGTCAAATCGACATAGACCTTGCTTGACGGGTTTGGATCCTGGAATCACCTTAAGTTGATGCTCAGCAAGTTCCCTGGGTACGCCTAGCATGTCCGCTGGACACCGAGCAAAAATATTCAAGTTCTCACGGAGGAACTTGATGAGCTCGCTTTCCTATTTGTCGGTCATCCCAGTTCCCACTACGACAAATTTTGTCGGATCTTTGGGATCTATGATTACCTGTCTTGTGTTCTCGGAAGCCTTGAAGCTATCTGCTGGCTTCCGGCTTTCTTTGCCCGCCGGCATTTCTGTCGGCGATACCTCTTTGGCCAGCTCTTTCAGCTCTTCCTTTGCTATGACTTTCTCAGTGCAAAGGGCGTTTTCTTTTTCCAGCTTGTTTGCCAACTTGAAGTCTCCAGATATGGTGATTACTCCTCCTTTGGGCCCCGGCATCTTAAGCTTGTTATAGATATAACATGATCTTGCCATGAATTTGGCGAAAGGTGGACGTCCGAGTATCGCGTGATACACGTTTTCGAACGGCACCACTTCGAAAGATACTTTTTCCTGACGGAAGTGATCCTTTTCTCCGAAAGTGACATATAGGGAAATTACTCCTAGGGATCGTGCTTGTCTGCCATGAACGATGCCGTGAAAACGTATGTTGCCGTGGTTGAGCTGGGTCTCGGAAATTTTCAGATGCTTCAGTGTATCCAGGTACATTATGTTGATACTGGATCGTCCATCCATCATCACTCTTTTTTAGCCTAGTGTTTTGGACAATAGGGCTCACAACAAGAGCTTGCGTGCCGGGTTCAGGGATGTTTCCGGGATGATCAGACTGATCCGAGGTGATTGGTGTGTTTGAATACTTCAAGAATTTTGGGGTTGCCGGAACAACCGCGTTTATTTCTCGAAGCGTTCTCTTTGCCACGTTTGCTGAGGGAGTTGCCAGGAAAGTTAGGTTACATTCTCCATCAAATATCGGAAACTTGGGCTCGCCTTTTCGCTGCTGTTCCTGGATTTTTTCGTCAGTATCCGATTCACTGTCTTCTTTCTCAGCTTCTGGCTTTTGCTTGAAAAATTTCCTCTTGGAATTCTTCCCTTTGTTTCCGGATCCTGCACTCCTTTCATATGCTTGTTCAGCCGACATTGTGCGTTAGTGTGGGTGGGTTTCCCGAATTGCGAGCGGTGGACGCAGTTTTCCGACTTAATCTTTTCCCACTCTTCCTTGGTGTAATTGATTGGTTCCGTACTGCGTCCTTTCCACCTGTTCCCATTTTCCCTTCCAAAGGCTATGTTAACCTCTTTGGGCTTTTATGTTGCATCTGGAGTTCCTTTTTTCTCAGGGCGAGGGTTCTTTTTGGCCTGTATCAGTGTATCTATATTGCCTCCTCTTGCCCTGATGTCGTCCTCGGCTGCAGCGTGTTCATTGGCGGTTGTAAGCATAGATCCGAGATCTTTGTGCTTTTTGGAACCAATCATGAACGGTACGAGTCCGGGTTTTAGGCCATTGATGAAAGCATGCATTGCTTGAACGTCAGTTACTCCAGAGCAACTATTCTTCATTACCGTCCATCTTGAGATGAAATCCACGTATGGTTCGTCCTCAAATTGGGTGCAACGGTTTAGCTGGTTGATGCTATTTGGACGTTTGTAGGTTCCCCAGAAATGCTGAGTAAATACTTGAGCCATATCATCCCAGCTGTCGACAGTTCTGGAGGGTAATCCATTGATCCAGTCTCTAGATCCATCCAGTAACATTAGGGGAAGAAACTTTACAGCTTCCAAGTCTGTCCCGTTGTTGATCTGGACGGCTGTATAGTAGTCTGAGAGCCAGGTATCCGGGTTTGTACTACCGGTATATTTTTGGTACGTTGGACCAACTTTGGCAAAGCCAGAGTGCAGGGTTATCCTTTGGATCCTATCTGTGAAGCACTTTGGTCCAAAGTATAAATCATCTATTTCCGCTCTATCCATGTGTGCGGAATACCTGTCGGCTGAATGGACAGAAGGGGATCTGCTCCTTTCCTTTCCATTGTGGCGCGAACGCGCTTTTCCGGGATCCTCTCTATTTCATCCGAGATCATGCCCCTTCGGATGAGGTGGAGTTCTACTCCTGTGTCTTTCCTTATTCCTGGGGGTGTCCGGGATCTCTCACGCCTGTGAGGTATATCCTGTCTTCCAGCTTTTTCAGCTGGGCGTCTCGGAGGCGGCATTGATTTTCCGTCATTCTGGTTCTTTTCTTCCCGATCGCGAGGATTAAGTCCATCTTTCGGGAAGTGGGATCCGGTTCTAGACGCTTCATCCTTATTGTCGGGATTTTTCTTGTCTTTTCTCGGATCCGCTTTCTTCTCTTTTGAATTGCTTGAATCTCCAGGTTCTTCCGGTCCAGGTGCTCCAGCGGCGCATGTTGCTGTTTTACATAGGGCTGAGTCGTCGTGCAACTTCCCTGATCGATGCTGCCCCCGTTGTTGTTGTTGCAATGCTTGTCCTAAGAAAACACACACCCCTTGAAGTTTTTCACCATTGGAGTACATATCATTGTTGAGGATGGCGAACGCTGCTTCCGCATTTTCTGCTGCGGTTTTGTATATTGGTTCACCTCTGGCATCTGTGCCGTTTACTTGCTTTTGCCAAGATGGGTTGTGAAACCTTTCTTTTGGTGGCAGTACTTCCGATCTTACGATTCCGGGTAACCTTGTAGGTTTAATGCCAGATCTATTATTTTTCTCGTATTCCTCGATTTCTTCCTACATGAGCTTGATGTCATCCTGGGTTTTTTGGAGGTGTTCACGAGTTCTGAATAGATGTTGCTGCTGCCTCTAGAGAGCTTGTCTCCTGGCTTCTAGCACTTCAGGGGGTTCGTGCAATCCCACTGGTGTTTGCAATAACTCTTGTTCTTCTTGTTCTGTCATTGGCGGAACAAGGATTTCTTTTGTTTTCTTCTCCGCGGGCTTTATTCCGCTTGCATCTCCTACTTCCGGGCTTTCATTGGCTGGATCAGCCGATTTCTTCTTCCGGAGTTTGTACTAGAGATTTTTAGCGGCTTTGTGCTTCTTCTTGGAAGAGGGAGCTTTTTTGTTTGGTTCGTCCTCTGTCAGTTCTTTGACATCGGGGTATCTTGGAGAAGTTTCTCCGTCTTCTCTCTCTTCCTCTGGAGGGAGGAGTTCTAGGGCTTTCCTGGCTGTCGGCATCTGTGTTTTCAGCCGGTTTTGCCATCAGCACTTCATGGAATTACGCTTGAAGAGATTTAACCTTTCTTTCGAAGGCATCCTCGTCTTCGTCTTCGGAATCAAAGTTGTTTGATCCGGTTTCTGACTCTAATCTCGCCTCAATGGCGACTAACACGGAGTCAGCTTTCGAGTTTGTTGTTGTGTTGACGGATGTCGGATCTTCTACCTCAGTTGTGGGTTTGCTGTTTTCTGCCTCCTGCACGGGGTTGCCTTCATCCGTGTTTTCGGCGATCTCGGATTGCACCATACGGACAAAGCGTGATTCACTCATATGTCTGCGATCTGAGCAAAACCCAGAATCGTAATCATCTTCGACTTGGTATAGGGCGGGTGGGATAAATCTACTTCCACCGCAAAACCCCATGGCCTCTGCAGTTAATCCGATAAAGATGTTTGCAGATCCAATCGGTAACACGCATGCACTTACCAGATGATTTTGCACCGGTATGTAAGATCCATTGTCGAGGAAGCGTCCAACGTCGTTGTCGAATTCCAAGCTTCCGACAGTTATGGAACTGCCGATTCCGCCCAGTATCCCAGATCGAAACTTAACGTCTGACGTCGCCGGCCCCACGGTGGGCGCCAACTGTCGAGACATCGTAGTAGAATTCATAGACGGGGGTGCCATGAGACTACTGATAGAGATGTGGGGGGACGTGATGGTGCGAAGGACAATGACACGGGGTTTTTCCCAGGTTCGGTACGACGCAGTAATGCGGCGTTCCTACTCCTGCAATCTCCCTATTCGGGACTAAAGCCTGTGAATACAGAGTACAATGTGAGGTTCTATTAGCTGCTCGTCAAGGATCAACCTCTCGGCGAGTTAGCCTGTAGCTTCTTGTCTATCTATCATATCTCCCGTCCGGCTTTATATATTAGCCGGATTAGGGCATACAGAATAGGAAACCTAGAAGACTACGGTAACTATTAACTTGGAAAGTAAGGAATCCGCCTTCTACTCCAAGCCAGATCACTTGGGCCGCGATCCGGGTTCTTCTAGAATCCGGCTTCTGTGCGTCAGCTTACTGGGCCGCCCAATGGAACATAGTCCACTACCACTTGGGCCACCCGGGTAATCCGGCACTTTGGACGGCCATCTGATATACCCCTATTCGGTATATATCCGACAATCTGGCAGCGGGGTGCCCACACCCAAATTAATAACACAAATTCTCTTCACTATTTTTGCTCCTGATTTATCAGTCAAAGCATAATTGTGTAAACAAAAGAGAAAGAATGATGACCTTCTACACCAGTTGCGTCCGTCACCATGGGAGCCGCTCTTGGGAATCCAGTTGGCTTGTAACGTACTGTATTGTTTGTTTACCATTCGTTGACATAAGCATACACCTCTCTTAAAAATGTTTTCAATACCTTTGTTTAATAAAATAAAATCTCTAGCACATGAGTAATATTTGCTTCCCTCCGTGAAGGGCCTTTCTTTTACTTTTATGTTGAGTCTCCGCCATATTCTTTGAGCACTTTTTTGAGAGCATAATTATCATTCTTAGTGTAATGTGTTTGTCCCAAAGCACGGTTGATTGTGGCACGGTTTTTTGAGAGGTGCCCTGGCATTTATGTTTTGCCCCACACATAAGGGCAGGCGAGATACCACTTTATCAGATCCTATTATGAATACTTCAATCTTGCAAATAGTTACGCTTCATGTTGTTTATTATTAATATGTTGTTATATCTTCATGGTTTGCATAGCTATTAAGTGACAATATCTTGCATGTATCTTATCATGAACATAACTAAGTATTTAATCATATAGTGAGTATATTTACATCATATGAAACAAATGTGTTTGTAAAAGTGTTTTATCGCACTCAATTGTCACTGAATTGCTTGAGGACAAGCAATAAGCTTAGCTTGGGTGGAGTTGATACGTCGAAAACGTATCTCCTTTTCTGAACACTTTTCCTATTGTTTTCCTCTAAACTTATGTGTTTTGAATGCAACTAACACGGACTAACGTTGTTTTCAGCAGAATTACCTTGGTGTCTCGTTTTTGTGCAGAAAAATCAACTTTCGGGAAATTGCCCAGAAAAGACCTCGTTGCTCCTAAAACACCAGAAGACCCCGGGAGCCAGAAGGAGTCCAGGAGAAGAGCATTGGGGGGCCACACCACCCCCTGGCGCCCCCTTGGCCGCACCAGCACATGGTGTGGGACACCAAGAGCCCCCCTCGGTCTCCCCTTTCGACTACAAATAGCCTTCAACCCTAAAACACGAGGGGGTTCGATCGTTTTCCAGAAAGAAGTCTGTAGCTCCGCCACCATCGCGAATCCTTTTTGGGGCTCCGAAACTCCGTTCTGGCACCCTGCCGGGACGGGGTATTGGAGGAGATCATCGCCAGTGTCATCACCAACTCCTCTCCATCGACCATCCATGTTTCCCCATCCATGTGTGAGTAATTCCCCCGGTGTAGGCTGAAGGGGATGGTAGGGATGGGACGAGTTTGTTCATGTAATAATGTCATGATTGTTAGGGCATAGTGCCTAGTATCCTCTATTAGTGCTATTGACATTGTTGCAACTTGTTATGCTTAATGCTTGACACTTTGGGCCCGAGTGCCATGATGTCATATCTGAACATGTTATTGAATCATGATGATAATTATTGTTTCTTGATCATAACTGCAAGTTGTTTACACATATCGTTGTCCGGAACCCGAGGCCCCGAAGTGACAGAAATTGGGACAACCGGAGGGGATGGTTGTGATGTGAGGATCACATGTGTTCACAGAGTGTTAATGCTTTGCTCTGGTGTTCTATTAAAATGAGCACCTTAATTACCAGTAGTTCCCTTGAGGCCCCGCTGAAAACGGGCTGGTAGGACAATAGATGTTGTGCAAGTTCTCATTGCGAGCACGTACGACTATTTACAGAACACATGCCTATGGTTACTTAGTGCTTGGATGCTTTATCTTATTTATCTGCAATGCCCCTGACTTGATCATTATATGAACTATCTTATCCATGCAACGCCCGTTCATCTATCCCCATGCCTACAGTATTTAATCCCGTTGTTGACTTCAATCACCAGTTTTGTTGTTTTCATACTACTCATGTTATTATTTCACTACTGCTGCTACTATAAAACTGTTACTACTGATAAACCAGTGCGAACAAGTCCACTTTTAGGTGTAGGTGAATGGACAACTCACTTGTTAAGGCTCACAAATATTATTTGGCTCCCCTTGTGTCGAGTCAATAAATTTGGGTTTTACTTCCCTCGAAGACCGTTGCGATCCCCTGTACTTGTGGGTCATCACCAGGGGCCCACCCACACAGAGGCATGGTGTGGGGGCTCCAGGGCCCCCCTCCGGGTCTCTTCGGGTCTTGTGGATGCTCCGGGAATTCTATGACTTCTGGCTTTAGATCGTCTAATTCCGAGAATATTTCCAGAACAACTTTTCGGAAACTAAAAACAACAGAAAACGGGAACTGGCTCTGTGGCATTTTGTCAATAGGTTTGTCTCCAATGGAACTAGTGGGGGTGCATCCAATTTGCTTGCTCACGAAGACCTAGAGCACTTTTGAGGAGGCTCGTCGTTGGAATATATAAGCCAAGTTCTATAACGTTAAGTTCCCACATAGTTATGCAAGTCATAATATGAAAACTCTCTCCAAACTGAAGTATTGGTGCTAACAAAGCACAAGTGTGGAATAAATGATAGTAGAGCTTCCCCCTATCTCTTTATTATGTCTCTTTTTCCTCTTTCTTTTCTTCTTTGGGCTTTTTCTCTTTTATTTTTATTTTTTCATATAACCTCACTGGTAGGGGCAACACTCTATTTTACAATGAATCATCACACTTTTAATATGCATAACTCAAACTGAAATATCTTGGATGTATATAAAACTAAATGCTCCTGCCAGTGTAGCAGTATGCAAAATAACAATGAAGCATGACAAGTAAAATAATGATGATGGATGTTGTATGGCAATATATCTCGGAATGGCTATGGAAATGCCATGGTAGGTAGGTATGGTGGTTGTTTTGAGGAAGATAATTTTTGACTTATGTGTAGAAGAACAAAGTTCTCCCACGGGGTTTGGATGCACTGGCAAAGTTTGCACCAATTCTCAATGTGAGAATGAGCAATGCACAGTATCGAAGAGGCTAGAAAATATGGATGGTGGAAGTTCCAGAAAACCACAACATAGAACTCACAAGTTAAAAGATTCCAAATAAAATCATGATCTCACAAGGCATAATGAAAATCTGTGGTAGTGACAAGTCACTGTTAGCTACCCCGACCGTAGCCCGTCACAAAAACCATTACGATTTCTATCAGCAAAGGAAGTCATATATCGTTATCCTATCAACTGGTTAATTGAGTGTGGTATAGTTTCAAGCTTTTAGGCCAAACATTAATTGTTTTTACTTTACTAAACCAGCAAGTTTACCATTGAACATATTAATATCTTAAAACAACATCAAATAATCAAGTGAAACAGTTTAGTGTTCTACAAGAATATGCAAGCTTTTTCGTTATACCATCTACCACAAGTAGAATTTTCTATGTCCATCAAACACCAAACAATAAAAACTCTCCAAATAATATAGCAATGAATAAAGAGAGTAATAACACAACTCTACTGGAACTAACAACTCTGAAAAATAGATGCATGAAAACAAGGGCTAAACGAAGTACTAGCAAAAAGTAAACACTCACAGAACAATAAGAATGAAAACTAGAGTGTTCTAAGCAATGAAAACAGAGTGTGTCTCTCTCCAAAACAAGTATGATAGGATCCAACCATAAACTACAACAAGTAAAACTAAACAAACTAAAAGCAAAAATAACTGACGCTCCAAGTAAAATTCATATGATGTGACCGAATGAAAATATGGTTTCACTAGAAGTGACGTGATAAATTGTTGAGAAAGAAGGGGATGCCTTGGGCATCCCCAAGCTTAGAGGTTTGAGTCTTCTTAGAATTTTCTGGGATGAACCACGGGGGCATCCCCAATATTTTACCTTGTACTCTTCTTGATCACATTATATCACCCTCTTCTCTTGACCCTTAAAAACCTCCTTCATAATCTTGGCATATTGGCATATTGTTAATAGGTTAGTCCCGGAAAACGTATAAAAATGCTATAAATAAGGGAGAAAACATGTAGAAATTGGCATAATATGATCATGGAGCATAAAAAATGATAGATACGTTGGAGACGTATCAAGCATCCCCAAGCTTAGTTCCTACTCGTCCTTGAGTAGGTAAACGATAAAATAATAATTTCTGAGGTAACATGCTACTATCATAATCTTGATCATTAAAATGTAAAAGCATATGTACGCTGAGATCGTAAAACTTCAAATACAAACATGATACATAGAACTTTAATAATAAAGCATAGCAATCACTTTGCATCATGAAGTGTATCTTAAATAAATGATCATGGATAATAATGCAAAGAAAGATAAACGTTTGTTTTAGGAATAGAGAAAACATGGCAAAGTGGTATTTTGCTAGTCCTTAAGAGTGGGACAAAACATAAATGCCAGGACACTTTAAAAGTTCAAGAGGAAGACTAGAACACATAATTTAAGAAGAAATAATATCACATCATGAAGTAATTATTGATGTTTATGGGACAAATGCACATAGAACTCAGAATGGCAAAAATGCTCTCTCAACTGTGCATAAAGTTAGAAGATGGAGACTCAACATAAAAGTAAAAGAAAGGCCCTTCGTAGAGGTAAGCAGGGATCACTCATGTGCTAGAGCTTTTTATTTTATTAAACATAGGTATTAAAAGTTTGATACCGTGGAGGAGTGTCTATTTTTTAGGATAGGTGTATGCTAATGTCAATGAATGGTAAACAGACAATACAGTACGTCACAAGCCAACTGGATTCACAAGAGCGGCTCCTGTGGTGAAGGACGCAACTGGTGTAGAAGGTCATCCCTCTTTCTCTTTTGTTTACACTATTATGCTTTGACTGATAAATCAAGGGCAAAAATAGTGAAGAGAATTTGTTTGTATTAATTTGGGACTGGGCACCCCGATGCCATCTCTTCTATCATTTGGATAAGTGGATGAAGCCACTAGTCCAGGGAGTGAAATCCAATCAACAAGTGAGATAAATATTCACTATTGATGTCTTCATGAGCAAAAACAAGAACACAAAACATGAGTATTTTTGAAGGTTTTAAAGGTAACAAATGAGCAATTTACTTGGAGTGGCAGTTAAATACCACATGTAGGTAGGTATGGTGTACACAACGGGAAAACTTTGGTTTAAGGAGGTTGGATGCACGAGTAGAATTCCATACTCAGTATAGGTGGAGGCTAGCAAAAGAACGGGAGCGACAAATCAAGAGAGCATAAGACCATAATCATGCATATCGACATAAGCATCGTTAATTAAAGCATAAGCAGTATCACAAGTTCAGAAACTAAGTGGTCATGGAGGCTATTCATGACTGGTTTGTAGTCATAAACATGGTGTGAGCATGCGCCAAGTCAACCAAATAAAACATTCGAAAGAGAATACCATATATTGATGCTTTACTATGACAAGAACAACTCATGAATCTTTCAAGACATATTAAACGCTCTCAGCTATTTAAGGCTATTCACGCTACTCAATAACCACAAGGCTTTAAAACTAAAATAACATTTAGCATGGAATGAAAAAGTTCTAGCCACAGTCTATTCAAGCTTCTACTAGTACTGTTATAAATTCTACATCAAGGAGCAGTTTTCTTTTCCCATCTAGAACCATACAAGATATGTTTAAAAAAAATACTCTTTATGATACAGCAAGCAAACATGAGAGTACTCCAATAATACTACTAAAACTAATAGCTCTGATAAGAGATGCATGCAAAACAAGAGCTAATTAAATGCAACAGCCAACCAGAGACTAAGAATACAACGTATTCTCATGAAAAAAATGGAGCGTGTCACTCTCCAATAAAATAATGATGGGGTCCAACCAAGATTATTATGAAAATAAAAACAAACTTACGGAAAACTGAAAACAAAAATAAAAGACGCTCCAACTAAAGCACATAAGGTGTGACCGAATAAAAATATAGTTTCACTAGAAGTGACCTGATAATTTGTCGATGAAGAAGGGGATGCCTTGGGCATCCCCAAGCTTAGACGATTTAGTATTCTTGGAATTTACTGGGATATACCACCGGGGCATCCCCAATCTTAGGCTTTTCGCTCTTCTTGATCACATCCTATCATCCTCTTCTCTTGACCCTTGAAAACTTCCTTCACACCAAAATTCTCACAATCTTCATTAGCAACGTTAGTGCAATCGAAATAATAAATTCACATGGTTCAGTTTCAACACAAGACTAGCACTCGAAAACACATTAGCTACTGTCACAACTTTGTTTAAAACTCTTTTTTTCAAAAGAACACCAAAATAAAGAGATTAAGATGCAAATGCAATAATTGGCACAAATCTGTCAAAACAGAACAATACGCAGAGATGGATTTTTTTGAAAATATTTTGTTGCTCAAATCAAAAAGTGAAAAAATAAAAAAAGTTGCGTATATAGCCCAGGATTAAGCACAAAAATATCTTAGGTCATTTTTAATTTTCTGCGATTTTGTACGTAATTAACAATGGACAACAGAAATCTGTTTCCTGCGCAGAAATCCGAAATATAGTCACAACATTCCACTAGAGGCTTTACTTGGCTCAACAAAAAAAAAAGATACAACCGAGTTTCTAAGGAAATAGACAACACCCAGGTGCAAATCACACAAAAGAAACTAAACAAAAACTGAATGAAAACAGAGAAATAAAACAGGTTGTCTCCCGGTAGCGCTTTTCTTTTATGCCTTTCAGCTAGGAATAAAAGATCAACTCAAGTATTTTTCAAGTGAAGAAGCATCAAAATAAAGCTTAGAAATATCCTCAACAATGAATGGTATTTCATCTATAGTATTTTTAGATGTCCCTTTATCAGTACTTATAGACACACTACTTTCATCAAACGGGTTTGCAGGAACAATCCAATCAAAATTCTTTTCTAGAGTTTCATGCATTCCCACCAATTTAAAGGGTATTGGTATTTTAATTTCTTTATCGTTGGCTTTACCCGGTGTTCTATTAACATCTACACATGAGCCTGACATCTCAAATCGATTACAACCTTTTCTAGCCTCAATAGCAACATCACCAAATAATTTAAACAAAGTTTCTAGGATAAACTCTCTTTTTTCGCAATCCTTAATGTTATCAAGGTTGAGGAACATTTGTTGTATTATGGGATTAAGGTTTACAAACTTAGCTTCTAGCATACGAACTAGAGATGCTGCAGCGGTTCATAATCTGGAGCAAGTTTAGCTAAGGATCCATCCTCAATTTTTTCGTGCTTACTAGCATAACTAAAGAATTCTCTAATATTATCTTTCCCAATTATATCACCGATACCTATTGATACGTCTTTCAAGGTAAACTTGGGTAGAATCATGATTACAGATTAAACTAAGAGCAGCTAAAGCAAAAAATAACAGCAAGAAAATAAATAACAGCTATAAAGTAAACTAATTTGTGTTTTTAATATAGAAAAGAAAAACACGACAAAAATAAAAACAAGACACTAAACAAAATAAGGAGGTTGAGAGTGAGAGACTACCCTTGTCAGAAGACTTCTTTCTCCCCGGCAATGGCGCCAGAAAAATCCTTGATGCTTGTGTTGGGAACGCCAAGAGGAGGGTGTGATGAGCACAGCGGTAGGAGTTTTCCCCTTAGTTAAGAACCCGAGTTATCAATCCGTTAGGAGAAATAGGAACTTAGGAAGGTTCATGCCACTGACGGTGGTGCTGGCGATTCACCGGTGTCAGCAACAACGTGGAACCTGCACACAACACAACCAAAATACTTTGCCCCAACGGTATAGTGAAGTTTTCAATCTCACCGTTCTTACTGAAAAAAAAGATTAGACGTTTAGTGTGGAAAAATAGTGTATGCTTGTAGTAAGTAAAGAGAGCAGAAAATTGTTGTGGTTTGTTTAACAGTCTGGAAAATGGACTGGGGTTCATAGGTTCACTAGTGGTGTCTCTCCATAAAGATAACATGCTGGGTGAACAAATTACATATGCGCAATTGACAAATAGAGGTTGTACCATAGTGCACAATATAACATGATGACTACTATGATATTTAGTGCGGGCATTACAAAAAAATACATAGAACGAAATCCGTCTGCATCTATGACTACTAATCCACCCTCAGGTTTTCATCCGAACCCCCTTAGGTATTAAGTTGCAAGCAATAGATAACTGCATTAAATAATGTGTGTAATGTAAGCAATGATTGTACACGCGAGCACTCTCACCGCAGTTTTCTCCCTAGTGGCAACAACACATCATGTCCCGTCACGTTTCTGTCACTCGAGCATAGGCGAAAAGGAGGCATGAACCCACTATCTAGCATAAATACTCCCTCTTGGAGTCACTAGCAACTACTTGGCCAGAGCAACCACTAGCAACGTAAAGCATGCAAGATCACAAATAACATATGCAATAAAGACTATAATCAACTTGGAATAAATTCAATATTCATCGGATCCCAGCAAACACAACATATAGAATTACATAAGATCAATCTCGATCATGATAGGAATCTCACGAGATCTAAACATGGAGGCATATGAGGAGGAGACAACCATCTAGCTACTTCTATGGACCCGTAGTCCAGGGATGAACTACTCACGCATCACTCTGGAGGAAGGCATGGTGATGTAGAAGCCTTCGGTGATGATTTCCTCTCCGGCAGGGTGCCGGGAGACAGCTCCAGAACCCGCCCTGATCTAGGGTTGACGACGACGGCGGCTACGGAACTTTTTGTGGATTTTTATCAGGTCCTAGGGTTTTCCATCCGGGGGAATAAATAGGCGAAAGGACAGAGGCGATGGAGGCTAGGGGGCCCACACCCGGAGCTGGCGCGGCCAGGTGGAGGCCGCGCCACGCTATGGTGTGGCCCCCCTGATGCCCGTCTTCGACTCCTCTTTGGTGTTCTGGATGCTTCCGGGGAAAATAGGCACTTCGGGCTTTGTGGAGTCCAATTCCGAGAATGTTTCTGTCGTGGTGGTGTCACGGCAGATGCCATGGGATGGCTAAAGATGTGGGGACGATGGACGCTGGAGGTGTCCGGGGAGGGATTACGCGACGAGTAGCCGCGTGAGGTAAGATCCACACAACACAAACAACACGATGTACCCAGGTTCAGGGCCCTCGTGAGGAGGTAAAACCCCTACTCCTGCCTTTCTCTATGTATTATGATGTCTCTCCGAGTAGCCACAGTACAAATGGTATCTCTACCGAGTAGCCTCTCTTTCCTCTCCGAGTAGAGCTAGGTCAAGAACTTAGGGTTTCTAGGGCTCCAGAATGAGCGTGGAGCAAGATCCCTCGCGCAGGAGGCGGCGGGGCACCTTATATACACGGTGCCCAGCCGGATACGTCCAAATCTAGACAAGTGTCGACATAGTGTGCACATCGTCCTTTCTCCGAGTACCCGCTGACAGCTTTGGTTCCTAATCTTGGCCGCTTCTGTAAAGTCGTTGGGCAAAACTAGGGGACAGACTGGTATCACTGTACCTAGGCACAGAGTAGGGCCCCCTTATCCTGCCACCGCCTGCTTCCATGCTGTCACTGTCAGGGAGACCGGCCCCAGATGAACAGTAGTTCGAATGCTGCCAAGTACGGACCCAGGATACGCGGGATCCTGTGTCAGAACGGCTCCTTTGACTTTCTGGCCCGAGTAGGTTCCCGCCAATTGTTCCCGCCAATTGTACTCGGGCCAACCCTTCTACTCGAAAGGATAGAACTTGATTGATATCTCCTTCTGGTCATCTTGAGGTGAGACCGAGTAGCAGTCGACCGAGTAGCGAGTACCAGGTAGTCGGCTACTCGACCAAACCTCTCTTCTGTAAGCTGCCTTTACCACCTGTCTTTACCCTACTCGGGGGTAACCCCCCGACAGCAGTCCCCGAAGCTGGTTGAGTCTTGCGAACTTGTTCACTAGGCTCTGCCAGCTTAAAACCAGCCTTTGCATCTCAGCCCTTGAACCTCAAGATGCCGAGTAGAACCTCCGAGTAGCTATCTGGAAAGTACCTTGAGTTTCCTCTTTTCCGAGTAGCACTTGCTTTCTACTCTGTAACCGAGTAAAAAGACTTAGAGAAATTTCTCAGATTGAGCCTCTGCAGCACAGAGCACAATCCAGCCCTTCGCGCAGCAACTGCACACGTGTCAAGCATCCACGACCTCGTCGTTTCGTTGCCCAGGACACGACCTGCCACGCGTCCAGTTTTCACGCAGTGGGCCCACCGGCCGTCATGTCCCATCAAGTGTAGTTATAGACCACGATTCGGTGGTGGGATCAACTGCGGCCATTACGCGCGCAACCGGCGCTTGTGTGCGTTTCTAGCCGGCCACAGGATCCACCACACGCCACAATCGATCCCACTTCCACGACGGTAACGGTAAACTCGCGGAGGAGATATAAATACCTCCGCCGGTAACTTCCTTTTCCCCTTCCCTTGCACTATTCCTCCTTCGTCTCCTGCTCTTCTCCGCCACCAAGCTCTCCGCCGCCGCGCAAGCTCTCGCGCCGCCGCGGACTCAATCCCCCAACCAACTCCTTCGATTCCTCCCACTTTCCCTACTCGCAACAATGGCCAAAGCTGGCTGGGCCGGTTCCTCCGTCACCGCCGAAGATTGCGCCTGGCTCGTCAATACCAGGCGAGTCCCTCCCGGCGTGGAGTGCCGGGCGCCAGACGGTGAAATCGTGCCATCCCCGCGGGAGGGTGAGCGCGTGGTCTTCATGTCGCATTTCGAGCGCGGCTTCGGATTGCCGGCCTCTGATTTCCTCCGTAAGTTCCTCAATCACTTCGGCATCCAGATGCATCATCTGCCCCCCAATGCCGTCGTCTTCCTCGCCTACCACGCCGTGGTCTGCGAGGCCTTCCTCGGCATCCGGCCCACGTGGGAGACGTGGCTCAGGTACTTCCACTTGCGCCAGCAATCCACCGGGAAGAAAGACTCCGCGGGCGTCGCCCGTGCCACCGACACCGGCTGCGCCATGATGGTGCAGCGGTCCGGGACGAACCACCCCCGCATCAAGGGGCTGGACTCCGTCGAGCTGTGGCAGAAGACGTTCCTCTACGTCAAGAACGTTGCCGCCGCGGAAGGAGCCCAGGTGGACGATCGAATCAACTTGCCCGTTTGGAGCAATCGCGCTCCAATCGGGATGTACTGGAAGGACAAGCCCGTCAATGACGAGGACGCCATCGAGATGGAGAATAGACTTGGCTGGCTGAAGGCGCAAGGTCTCAAGAATGACGATCCGGTGGCCTGCTGGATCCAGCGCCGAGTGCTGCCCTTGCAGGAGCGCTGCCATCTCATGTGTTACATGGGAGGCCCCCGCGACTGCACCAGGACAACCACCATCGAGATTGACAACATCGATGTTCCCTGGCACGCAAGGAACATCTTGACGACGAATCTTGGCGACCACTGGCAATACGGGTTCGTCCCGTACAGCCGTACAAAGCCAATTGAGCGGGTACGCCTTTCTTACTTTGCTCTCTGCATTTACTTTCCGAGTAGTTAATTCCTCCTCCTGCCGCGAGTAGCGATCATCTTCTCCACCGAGTATGGTACCTAGCCGAATTGCGTAGACTTAATGTGCTTCGTGCTTGCACGCCTTGCCGGATAACCTACTCGAGAACAACTCTTAGGCTCGATGTGCTTTATACCTGCACGCCCTTCCGAGTAAGACCTTTCAGCAAACATGCTTAGGCTTAGTATGCTTTGTGTTTGCACGCCTATCCGGGTAGAATGCTTAGTAAACTGCCTAGGCTTTGTGTGCTTTGCACCTGCACGCCTATCCGAGTAGAATTCCTTCCTGGTACTCGGCTAGTCTGTGATCCTTCTCTGTTTTTCAGGTTCTTACTCGCCAGATAATCGAGAGCTGCGAGGTTTTTGAGGGCAACTAGTCTCCTGATCGTGAGGAGGACGATGTGCCCTCTCTCGATGCCGCGGAGCAGTCCAACCTCTCTCGCTCCCCCACTACTGACAAGCGCGACGCTCTCCGCACCTGGTCTGATGAAGACTTTGACGGTAACTACACTTTCATTCTGTTGGCCTCCGAGAAGCACCAGTTCCTCGTTTGCTATTTCAGATTCTTTCCTCTTTTCTCTTGGATTCTCAGATGAAGTTGCCGCGGAAAAGGACGGCGAGGACGAAGACGAGAACGAGGGCGATGCGCCCCTAGTCGTCAAGCCTCTGTCCGTCGCCGCTCCTGAGACCCGCAAACGGACTGGTAGCGGAGCACCAGCGCCTCCTGCCAAGAGGAAGAAGCCCGCCGAGAAGAAGGTGGTCGTGAAGAGGTCCAGACGAGAGCTCAAGTCCACCACCGCGTAAGCCCTCTTCTCGGTCGTTTCCCTTCTCGCGCTGTGCTATTCTCCCCAAATTCCTTCTAATTTCTGGTTTCTTCCTTCTCTTCAGACCTCCCATGGATGCGAGCGCAGCTCTCGCGTCCGATCAAGCTAAGGAATCATCAGTACCTCTGATCAACATCGATGATGATGAGGACCACACCGCCAACGCTGCTGCTGCCAATCCACAGACCGCCGATGCACAAGGAGCAGCGTCAGAGCCAGCGGTGCAGGACACTACCGTCCACCATGAGAGACCCCCTTCTCCTCCCGCTAGCAATGCCGAGGAGAACCAAGATCAAGAGATGCAAGACAACACCGCCGACGAACGGCCAGAAGCAGAGCAAGAGCAGCCCACCACGGGGGCTGCTGCACAAGAGAATCTCGCTACCGAGCAGCGAGTAGAAGACACCACCGCCACGGATGCCACCACAAGAGATGCTTATCCATTGAGCAACGTGCAGCCGGGCGACGCACCAAGTAGCGCCCAGCCAGGAGCTGCAGCAGGCGACGGATCCGTGGCGCCACCCACTGCGCAAGGCCCTACACCGCCGAACTCCTCCTCGCCGCCGCAGACCAAGGATACATCCAGCCCTCCTGCCGGGCGGGTAACTAGGCAGCGAGCCCTGGATGCTCTGAAGGATGAGGTTGACAGAAGGGCAGCCGAGAAGGAAACTGCTGAGAAGGCCAAGGCCGAGAAGGAAGCTGCTGAGAAGGCCAAGGCTGAGAAGGAAGCTGCTGAGAGGGCCAAGGCCGAGAAGGAAGCCACCGAGAAGGCGAAGGCCAAAGCTGACGGGAAGAAAACTGAAGATCCCGAGAAGGAAAGGACGAAGAAGCGGTCCAGAGACCAAGTGCCGCTACCAGCCTCAGGTGGAGCACTCGTGATCCACGAGTCTGGCCCGATTCCCGCCGCGCTCTCAGCTGATGCTCGCGCTGCTGGCCAGCCTTGCTACCCGGAGTACATGATTGAGGTTAGCCATCAGCACTCAATCGGCTTCCCTCCCAAGGACAAAGCTTTAGCTATCCAGAGGGGAAGGAAGGTTGTAGCCATGAACTCCCCTCCTCCAGATCCAAGCCAACCCCAGTCTGTCAACATCGCTTCTCGTGGAATCCAAGACAAACCAATAACTTCAAAAGGCCTTGAGCAGGTACTGGACACCATTGGCTTCATCGACGCCAAATGGGATAGCAAGGTTCTCGGCGTGGAGAAGTGGCACGGTCTTAGCCTTGGCGGCATCGACCACATGCGCGTGGACTGGAACAAGGTTGACCTGGGACGCAATCCCATGTCCGTCTCCACCGAGACCGCGACACTCGCAGCCAAAATGTTCCTGCACCGCAAGAATGCCGAGGACATCGAGCAGGCCTACGCAGTAAGTTTTCCTTATCTTTTCCGAGTTGAACTTTCTTCTCTTCTATTCGCCTTTCTGCTCCTTTCCATCACTCCCAGTCCCCGAGATTCTAGCCGAGTAGGTTGATACTCTCCGAGTAGCCTCCTACTCGGGTTGAATCTACTCTGCTTTTTCTAACTTGCTTCTTCTCGCTTCTCAGGATAGCGTCCTGAAGCGGACCAACCTATACCGCCATCTTCTCTGGAACCACTCTATCGCCAGGAGGCGAATTGCTGCTTTAGAGAAGGAAAAGGCAGCTGCGGAGGCAGCCAGCAAGAACGCCAACGACAGCACCCAGCAGCTGGCTGAATTGCAAGGTACGCTTTTAGCTGTGCGATTCATGCGTTTTTTGTTTACGCTCGCTTATGCTTTCTTTTGCGCTAACCTTTTCTACTTTGCAGAGAAATTGAAGAGCCTAGCCGAAGAGCACGAGAAATGCCGCACTTTCGTGAAGAACGCCGAAGCCACCATCAAAAGGCTGGAGGGTGAGTTTGTTGTGCACTCGGTTTGATCTTGAACCCGTTTCTTCGCTGCTTCTCTATTGACCTTGTCTGGCTCTTCGCAGAAGATCACAAGTTGTTTGCTGAGGCACACCAAGATTGTGTCAAACCAGCGGAGGTGCAGAACCAACTGTCCAACCAGGCCGCTGTGTTGCTGAAGGATCACGCCACCGAGACCGAGAAGCTGCAACTCCAGTTGCAAAAGGCACTCCAGGATGCCATCAACATTGGCGCCGAGAGGGACAGAGCAAACGCCGAGAAGGCCAAGGCCGAGACCACTTTCAGAGCCAAGGAGAGGGCCCTTGAGCAGGAATGCGAAACTTTAAAGAAGACCAACGCTGATCTCTTCGCTCAGATGGATAGCTTGCGCCTGATCCAAGAAAAGCACATTTCTAACGAGGAGTCCTGGAAGACCCAGCTGCAGCGGCTGCGCAACGAACTGTCCGGTAAGTCTTTTCTTTGCTGCTTCTTTTCTTCTCGGTCGTATTTCTTCTCGGTTTTCCTCTACTCGGTTCTTCTCTTCTCGGTTCTGAAGTTACCACATGCTATTTCAGAGATCTGGCCTCATCTTGACTCCCCTTCTGCGCCTACGGTGGCCAAGGCCAAAGCAGCTCGCCTTGCAAAAGGTGAGGCAGCAGATACCAGAGCCGAGATTGAGGACAGCTTGCTGGTGCTCAAAGGCTATTTCGAACAGCTGGCAGGCGTCGGAACTGACTTGGTGCACGAGGGCTTTGAGCTCCACAGGCTGTTTTGGCCTCATGATCTTCAGCCAACCACCATGAAGGGCCTAGCCTTCAAGCTGAAGAATGTGAAGAAAGAGTTGAAGAAGTGGCGTGCTTCGGGAGCCCGGGCCGGTGCGGACGTGATGCTTCTCTGCATAGCATCCTGGTATGAAAACCTCAACATGCAGCTCATCCGCGGGAAGCGCAATAATTCCAAGTGGGAGGTAGATCCCGACTGCGTGGCCACACGCAAGCAGATCGCCTACGAGGTCGCGGAGTGCGCTGAGACGGAGACCTTCATCGAGGGCCTCCCCGAGCCCGACACCGAGTACGAAGAGGAAGAGGACGACGAAGTAGAATCCGACTTGGAAGGCCTCTTCGAATCTCCTGAGGGCAAGGCCGGGAAGGGGAAGAACGTCGCCGTCGCGAGTAGCGATGAGGACGAGTACGCCCACATCGACACCGCCGCACTCGACTTTGGCACCTCCTCAGGTGCTGCTCTCGACGACACGGTGCCCCCTCCTGGCCAGGCTTCAGGCTCCTCTTCGGCTCCAGGACTCGTCTCGGTGGCCACGGCCACTTCTGAGCAGGCGGCCACCCAGCATGATGCCGAGATGAAGGAATCCGCCACCGTCCAGACGGAAGCGGATGCCACCCATGCCAGCACCGAAGAAACCGCTGCCACGGCCGCCACCGAAGAAGCTGCTGCCAAGACCGCCGCCGAAGAAACAGCAGTCAAGGCCAGCGCCGAGAACACTGCCTCCTCATCTTGAAACAACCTGCAGTCTCTTTCAACTC
Organism: Alopecurus myosuroides; assembly: GCA_028641055.1. Classification (NCBI taxonomy): domain Eukaryota; kingdom Viridiplantae; phylum Streptophyta; class Magnoliopsida; order Poales; family Poaceae; genus Alopecurus; species Alopecurus myosuroides. The sequence goes on from CM054059.1 coordinate 469,719,266, forward strand.
GAACACTTATCAGATCCCCGGGATGCCGGGAGCAGATGTAATAGACTATCTTTGTTTTGCTTGCTACACAGTTTTTATGCCCACTCTGTTTATTTCGAAATTAATCAATTTGAACGACGCTGGCTTAATGCCGAGTTGCGTTTCCATGCGAGTCCCCGAGTTGCATTTCTTATTCACCCTATCTTTTCATCTCTGCTCTACCCGCGACGTGTCGCTTGTTTGGTATTCGAGTCACAAGAATCAAGTAGTAGGGCTGCAAATACTTAGCCGCTAGAAACAATCATGGTAACGCAGCCCACCACTTAGCCGAGAAGACGAAAACAGGGAACAAGAGTAACCAACAATCTACTCGGTTCCTGCACTCTTTCTTCCTTAGCGATTTTCGTGTGCTCATTGACCTTTTGCTTGTTCTCTTGCTTGCCATGAAGCCGGGTTTCGGACAGCAGCAGAGTCGAAGAGTTGGCATATAGGTTTAAACACACTACTCAATGCACTTATGAGTTCTGAAGTGGAGCAACCGAATAGACAAAGGATCAAGCCGAGTAAAAACACTTAGAGCAATTTTGGACGAGGGCAGTCCCCGAGAACAATTTCAGATTGCAGAGTAGAATTTCAACTCGGATAAGAGGGTACATACACATCTTTGCTCACGAATGAAAACGACGAAGTAGAGCTACATTCCAAGGACGCTTGGTTTCCTCTCCAGCTTTATCTGCCCTGTTCGCCTGCGACGGGCGCACATCTACAAGGTAGTACGCATCATTGTGCAGTGCTTTGCTCACGACAAAAGGCCCTTCCCAAGGAGGAGACAATTTGTGCATCCCGGCTGTGCGCTGCACCAGCCTAAGGACCATGTCTCCTTCTCGGAAAACCCTTGGGTTCACCTTTCGGCTATGATAACGCCGCAGGTTTTGCTGGTAGATAGCCGAACGTGACAGAGTCAGCTCTCTTGCTTCTTCAAGCAGGTCAACGTCGTCTTCTCGAGCTTCTCTCGCCTCCACCTCAGTGTAGAGGGCTACTCGGGGGGAGTCATGCTCTAAGTCTATTGGCAACACGGCCTCAGCCCCGTATACCAAGAAGAATGGCGTGTAGCCGGTTGACCGGTTAGGGGTAGTCCTTAGACTCCACAGCACCGCTGGCAACTCTTCTAGCCAACACCCAGGTGTTTTCAGCAATGGCTCAATCAGCCTTGGCTTTATGCCTGCCAGTACCATCCCATTTGCTCTCTCAACTTGCCCATTGGAGGCAGGGTGCGCGACTGACGCAACGTCTAGTCGGATATGCTTATCTCTGCAGAATCGCACCATTGCCCCCTTTGCAAAGTTGGTGCCGTTGTCGGTGATGATACTGTGCGGGTAGCCATATCTCATGATCACATCCTTCACGAACTTCACAGCTGTGACCCCATCGCACTTCCGAATAGGTTTCACCTCGATCCACTTGGTGAACTTGTCCACCATGACCAAGATATGTGTCATATTGCCTTTAGCCGGCTTGAAAGGACCAACCATATCCAAGCACCAAACAGCAAATGGCCATGTGATAGGAATTGTTTTCAACTCGGAAGCAGGCATGTGAATCTTACTTGCGAACATCTGGCAGCCGTTGCACTTCCTCACGATATCTTCAGCTTGCTGCAGTGCAGTGAGCCAGTAGAAGCCATGCCGAAAAGCTTTCTTGACCAAAGCCCGAGATGAGGCGTGATGCCCACATTCCCCTTGATGTATCTCCACCAGGATTTCTTCTCCCTCTTCCGGGCTCACACAACGTTGCAGCACACCAGTGGCACTTCTCTTGTGCAGCACATCTCGGACTATAGTTGATGAGGGGATAGTAACCCGGTATGCTAACTCCCAGGTGTGACCCGGCCCAAAAGGCGGCTGGACTAAATCCGGCTGAAGGCAAAGAAACTTCTGGAAGGCCCAGGGCTGGTAACGTTCGTAACCCGGTTTGTGGGTTGCGGTAAGGAAAGTTAGGGTTTGTATGTAGAGTTCGAGTAGGACTCAGGAAGCGCTTTGTAAAAGCAAGCCAAGGGGGATATGAGTGCTATATAAACCAACCCCTAGGCTTAGCCTCGAGAGATCCAGGTCATAGTTGTAACACCTATTATCGAGTATCCAGCATAATTCATATTGAGATCCGGCGAGTTATTCTCCGGTTCTTAGATCGCTTTCGCCATGTCTTCCTTCGAGCTAAACCCTCTCCCGAATACCTGTGTCGACTTGCCCCAAGATCAGTTACCCCAGGTAACATCTGCCGTGATTATCCCACGACAGTTGGCGCCCACCGTGGGGCCTGCGTCCAAAGGTGTTTACATCACGGGAGAAGCTCGGAAGAGCATGAAGAACCTCATCGTCGGAGAAATCTACGTCAACAGCAAAGGAGAGAAGATGGTAGACGATTCTGGCTGGGGGCCAGAGTCGGGTCACCTCGAAACCGGATCCGTCGTGACAGTCGGCAGCATCAACGTCTTCATCGGTATGGTATGTACTTCCAGTTCGAATTGTGATAATATTGGATCTGATTCTGTGTCAGGGGAAGACACGTATATCCGGTCGGAAAAAGAAGAGTCGATTGGAACAACGGGTCAGATAGAGAGGGAGGATGATACCGAGTCCATACGGGATTTATCGGAGGATCGATATGAAAAGGAAAACAGCGAGGAAGAACAGTACGAATCTACACCGGGCATCATGCGCCGGGTTGCAGTTTATGCGGCTCCCGCGACCAATCTCAATCAAGAAAACGCGGCCGCGGCGCCAGTCGGGGCGGCTCAGGCAGTGGCCCAACAGCAAGGTACAGTTGACCCGGTCTTGGTCCAGGTCGATGGAGAGTCGGCATCAGTCACCAGTCGCCCAGCAGACGAGGAGCGACACGCAAATATGTTTGGGTTCCAAGCAAACCGGACACCGGGGGCGGGCCCCTCGAATCCGCGCCACCCGGCTCTGTTTGATAATAATTTGATCTTGGACCCCACGGTCTTGGCCACAGTTATTACCCCAGAAAACGCGGCAGAGCGCGTAAGAGACCTGGACGTGGCTCGTCGTGCATTGGAGCAGCAAAGAAGGCAAGTGGAAGCAGAAAGGCAGGGGATGGCCGCGCGGCAGCGCGAATTGGATGACCGAGAGACCCGGCTCCGGGAGGAAACGACAAGGATGCACCAAAGGCACCGAACTATGCTGCCGGCAACAGGAGGGGTTATTAACCCGACTGCCCTGGTGTTCACGCCTCAAGATCAGCCAATCCCACCGGCGAACCAAGGGACCATACCGCAACTAGCAACGGGAGCACAGCCGGTAAACGCGCCAGCCGGGTTACCCTTGCCTCGGACGGGGGCGACGGCCGGCAATACCATGCCGCCTCCACCGTCGCGATTCCGTACCCCAGCAGGTCACTACAACAATCCCATGGACAACGTATATGCAGCAACGCTCGCGTTAAACCAGATTCCTGTAAGAGACTCGCCTCATGCGGAAGGAACCCGACGAGCAATCGATCTGCTACACACCGCGGTAGCACAGCAAGCCAATTATCCGGATCATAGAAGCGGGATGCATGGGACGCCGTACGCCAGTCAGCGACAGGGCAATGTCCAAACAAGTGCGACACAACGAAGGGAAGAGCAGCAGCAAATGCCGCCTCCACCGCGCGTCCAGACAGTACCGGCAGTATCAGCAGCACAGGCAGTGGTGGACAGCTCCAGGGCCAGAAGAGCCGGGGCCAGGTCTGCAGCGCACGAGTTACCGGTGGTGCCGCACAACGTGGCGCCCCCAGCCGGGTCACGTGTTTCCCGAGTAAGACCACCCCCAACCACCCTGGCGGGACCCAAGTGCCTCTCGGACGATATCAGGGCAGAACCTTACCCGGAGAAGTTCAAAGAACCGGGGAAAGTAGTAAATTATGAGCCAACAATGGATCCAGAAACGTGGCTGAGCAGCTATGAGATGGCAATGTCAATTCGCAACGCATCCGAGAATCTCCAAGCCAAATTCATGTACTTAATGATGTCAGAGGGAGCAGCAAAGTTATGGTTCACCAATCTACCGGAAAAATCGATCAAATCGTGGGAGGAGCTAAAAACCGCATTTATCAAGCACTTTCATGGGACATGCAGAAAGTTATTTACTATTGATGATTTAGAAAGATGCGTTCAGAAGAAAGGAGAGTCAGCACGCAGCTGGGTACGCCGGGTTATGGAGATACTCCACTCGTCTACGGATATCCAGCCTAAGGATGCGCTACAAGCTATGGCAAAAACATGTAAGTATGTTCCTTTAGTGCAAAAGCTAACTCGCATGAAATCTAGTAGGAATGCAGCGGAGGTTACAATGGGAGAGTTAATGGATGCGTGCAACAAACACGCTGCAACGGATACCACAGAGGAGGAAGTTGATGACAAGAAAGCAAAAGCAAACACAGGTAGCAGTGGGAAAACCGGCAATGGATCGGCGCCAAACAATAATGGAAGTAGCCAAAACAAGCGCCCGTTTGAAGGGAATTCCGAGTTTGTAGCCAACACGGAGGCCGGGTCTTCAAGACCTAGATCCGAAGGAAATTTTAATACTGGAAATCACAATGGGGGGCACTACCAAGGACCTCCAAGACCAAGCAACAGTTGGGACATATTTAGGATGGCATGCCCGAAGCATAGCAGGAACGGCAAGCCGGCCAATCACTCATTGGAGCAATGTGCCGACTTACAAAGGTGGAAGAACGAGGAAGTGAACAGAGCCATGCGAGGTGCAGGCCGAGGAGGAGGCCCGGGCCTAGGTGGAAATTTGGGCAACGGACCGCCCCCAGCCGGCAACCCGCCAGCTGGAAATCAAGGTAACAATCAAGGGGGAGCGGGAGGTTTTCAAGCTAACCCCAAACAGCTGGGTCAATATCATGTGCACACTACGGGAGGCTCTAACAAGGATAAGAAGATACTGAAACAAGCAGTTAATTCGGTCTCTTCCGCTGTTCCAAGGTATTTGAGGTGGTCAGAACAAGAGGTAACATGGAGCAGGAAGGATCACCCGGACAGAGTTGATCACCCGGGAGTCTTAGCTTTGGTAGTGGCACCACAGGTCAACGGCTACGAGCTGAAAAAAGTCTTGATGGATGGAGGAAGTAGTATCAATATCCTGTACTGGGAAACTTTTCTGCGTATGGGCTTAAAGGAATCGCAGCTGCAAAAGAGTACAACAGTTTTTCACGGGATAGTGCCGGGTCACTCAGCATGCCCTGAAGGAAAGGTGGCACTGAAAGTAGCTTTTGGAGAGTCAAAGGACAACTACCGAGTCGAGTGGCTTACCTTCGAGGTAGTAAAGTTGCGCAGCCCTTATCATGCATTGTTTGGAAGGCCGGCTTATGCCAAGTTCATGGCGAGACCGTGTTATGTGTACCTACAACTGAAAATCCCGGGTCCCAAGAAGACCATTACAATACACGGAAACCGAGATATAGCAGCTGAGTGTGATGAGGGAGACGCGGCAATGGCCGAGCAAGCCTGTAGGAAGGAAGAGCTCAAACATTACCGTTCTCAGGTAGACCTAGAAGAGAGGACAACGTCAAAAAAGCCAACCCCTGAAGGGGACAAAGCAAAAATTAGGGCAGAAAAGGACCTTAAGATGGTAGGTTTCATCGGGGGCGATCTTTTCAAATCCCCTAACAGAGAAGAAGAAGACGTACTTCCACACGCAGCTGATCACGTTTCAAGGACGGTATACCCGGATTGGCTAGCAAATCCGATACTCGTTATGAAAAGGCCAGGCGAATGGAGAATAAGCATCGGCCACGCCAGTGTGAGGCCGATTCCCGAGAATAACTAAAGCAGTGTAATCGACGGCGGGTTTCGTACGCACTCTTTTCCTTACCAAGGTACCTACGGGGACTGGAAGGTTTTTAATGAGGCGGCCTGCTGATTCAAAAAAGAAATTTTTATCAATAAAAGAAGATGGTTTCGAGTCTTATCATGGTCTTTGCTTCAGTTACAAGTAAGTAACATTGTTATTATCAATACATCAGTATCATCGAAATACATTGCGTGAATATAGGTCTCCGGGGGGTGATCTGCTTCAATAAGTAATCACAAAACCCGGAGACCCGGCCATGATGCCTATGAGTTATGGGGGCTGATTACTCGTAGAAACGGGTGTGGCTGCAATCCTATAACTGGACGAAGGAGCCAAATTTCTTGATTATTCTTACTTAAGCTCGATGTGACTCGCGCTAAAGTGGCATGATCTGTTCACTTACGATTACAATCAAACTATGCAGCCCAATGGGGCTTGCTTGATCTTGTTTTTCGTATAGATGCAACGACATGGTATCCACGCGAAAGCCGGCTTATAGTACAAGATAATCAAAAGGGTCATCTAAACCACAAGTCTATGCAGAGTATAAGGCTAAAATAGCCGGAAACTCAACAAGTATTAAGCATGACTTCAGTATTTATGCGAACAGCTATTGGTCTTCAGCTTGGTAAACAGCAGTGTGTCATCTGAGAAAGGCCACGCCCCCATAGCTCGTACTTTGGGTCATGGGGGCTGGGGACTTCGAAACAGAAACAAACTGTTTAACTACTAAAGCCTGTAAACCTTAGTTTCCGAGTATTGGGGACTTAAAGAAAAGTCCGTCTATCAAAACCTCCGATACTCGGTTAGCCGAGTCTCAAAAGGGAATCAAAAACAAAAATTCAAAGTATCGAGAATAAGCTTATACGTAACACGAGGATCGAGATTATCAAAAGCCAGGGGAGGCAAAGAGTTATCATAAGTTAACAAGCATACAGTCATAGTATCAGCATCAATGGTGCACAGGCGCACCGCAAAAAAATCATATCAGTCTCGAGAAACGCAAAGCACTAGGCAGCATCCTACTCGGCATCCTGAGAGCGGTCCTCCGGGTCTAAGTCTTGGACTTGCTCCTTGGCCTTGCCAGCAGTTTTACCCGGGCTCTTCACATCTGGACGAACAGGCGGAGGCACGGCTGGGGTAGAGGTAGACGGCTTTACGCCCAGCTCTGCTTCCCTCTTTGCAGCCTCTTCCTTCCTCCTAGCCAGATCAGTCGACCATTTGTCCAACATATCAATAGGGGGGGTGCCTCCACCAGGATAACCTTGCCCTCAGAATCATACGAGCTCATAATCGTGTTTAGATCCATCTTGTCGGCCAAAGCTGTGGCTGAAGGACGTACCGCAGATTGTATAGCTTTGAAATCCTGGGGCTTGAATTTGGATCCGTCAGCTTTAAACTCTGGGAACCCGGATACTACCTTCGCCGGGTCAAGCTTTGGAAAATAAGCCTTCGCCAGCGTTAAAGCCCGGGTCATCCCAATTCGGCAGGACGAACGCTTCAGTATTTCAATCCATCCAGGCGCTGTGGAAAAGGCCTGCATAAGGTTCTCCTCGCCCGGGTATACCTCAGAAGGCCACTTGATAGCATCCAGCAAAAGTTTCGTGCCGGCAAAAAACGTCCGGAGCACAGTCTTCAGAGTTTTAACTTGAGTAATGGCATTCTCCTCCGGAGCAGCAAGGTTAGCACCTGCAATCGAAAAACACAAAAGCATATCAGTAATTTTGATTATTACAACGGCAAAATGGAGGTAAGCAAGCTAGTTGCAAATAAACAAACTTACTTAGCAAAATACGGTAAGTGTCCGTAATCTGAGTCGATAAGTTCTTCAGCGAGGATTGGGCGGCATTGTACTTCTTCTTGTATGTGGAGACATCTTTTTTCAAAGTCTTTATCTCCGCTTCAAGGGCCTCCCTACGCTTAACTTCAGCCAGCAAGAGCTGCTCAGCCTTAAGTAACGCTTCATCTGACTGAGTAATCTCTGCCTGCAAAGACCGGGTGAAGCTGTAAGCCGGATATCACGAGAGTATTTCCTCTGAGGAAATGATTACCGAAAAGTATTATGTGAAGTACCGAGGATAATTACAAAAAAAAATTATACTCGGGACTTGGGGACTGGATGTATAATAAGGAGTATCAAGTAAAAGTTACCTGATGTGCTGCAGCCATACGCTCTAGGACATTTCCTTCTGAAGCTTTCATGGCGAGAAGAGCGCTCATCAGCTGGTTAAAGTCAGCGTTATCCGAGTTAGATGGCTCGGGTACCTGGAAATGGGGAAAATGAGCCGTTAAGAGTTGGGTTTGTTCCCTGAGCCCTTTTTTATAACCGCCCGGATGGAAAAGCCTAGCCTAACGGTCGAGACCCGGGGGGTGCGGAGTAATAATTGGTCATTTCGAAATTTGAAAGGTGCATTCCATGCACAGACCAATATGATCCAGAGAAAAAGGAAGGGGAGATTGCCTTCCTGGTATCAGCGGTAATTATCAAGAAGGATGTGGGGTCAAGGAGTTTCCCATTAAGATTTAAGTCTGGGAGATTAAGGAAGAACCTTCAAGGCAGAGCCGGGTTTTTACCTGGCCTCCTTGGTACCGGTCACGGTTATTCGTCAATGCGATGCGTTTTGATCTTCATGTGCTTGTATCTAATATTTCTGTAGGGAATAGCCAGCGCTTCGAAGAGTAAATCTTGGAAGCCCAAGCTATTCTGGGGACTACTGATGAGGGGATAGTAACCCGGTATGCTAACTCCCAGGTGTGACCCGGCCCAAAAGGCGGCTGGACTAAATCCGGCTGAAGGCAAAGAAACTTCTGGAAGGCCCAGGGCTGGTAACGTTCGTAACCCGGTTTGTGGGTTGCGGTAAGGAAAGTTAGGGTTTGTATGTAGAGTTCGAGTAGGACTCAGGAAGCGCTTTGTAAAAGCAAGCCAAGGGGGATATGAGTGCTATATAAACCAACCCCTAGGCTTAGCCTCGAGAGATCCAGGTCATAGTTGTAACACCTATTATCGAGTATCCAGCATAATTCATATTGAGATCCGGCGAGTTATTCTCCGGTTCTTAGATCGCTTTCGCCATGTCTTCCTTCGAGCTAAACCCTCTCCCGAATACCTGTGTCGACTTGCCCCAAGATCAGTTACCCCAGGTAACATCTGCCGTGATTATCCCACGACAATAGTGTAGCCCTTGGACCTTCTCTGAATCTGCCTCGCAGTCACCTCATCTTCAGGTAAAGTACCGTCCCTTAGAAAGGATAATATGGGCATTGCCCAACTCGGTGTCTCCCGCATGGGAAACACTGGTTCGTCCATTTCCATTGGGATAGGCTCTTGCGGTTGCACAGGAGGAGTAGGAGCGCTTCTTTGCAGCCCAGACCGATTGGCGAGAACTTCTTCAATGAATGCGACAGCCTCTGGGTTGAGGGCGGCAGTCCCCGAGTACGGAGTGGCAGTCCCCGAGTAGGGAGTGGCAGTCCCCGAGTAGGGAGTGGCAGTCCCCGAGTAAGGAGTGGCAGTCCCCGAGTAAAGAGTGGCAGTCCCCGAGTAGGGAACAGCAGTCCCCGAGTAGGGAACGGCAGTCCCCGAGTAGGGAGTGGCAGTCCCCGAGTAGAGGATGGCAGTCCCCGGGTTCCCTGCGGCACTCTCCCAGTCAATTTCCATTGGGTCAGATTCTTCACTTGGCAGGGAAGGAACAAAGATGGATTCCGAGTTGGGGGAAGGCTTGATGGATGGCTTCCTCAAATGCTCCAAGGCAATCCCTGCCGGGATGGACTGCCGAGAAGATCCCAACTTGGATAGCTCGTCTGCTGCTTCGTTCTCTGCTCGGTGAATGTGCTGGAACTCACAGCCTTCGAAAAACCCAGTCATTGACTGCACCAAGAAACGATACGATGCCATGTTGGCATCCAACGCATCCCAGGTACCCGAGACTTGCTGCACCACCAGATCTGAATCACCATAGCATATAATGCGCTGCACGCCAACCTCCTTTGCTACTCGCAAACCATGCACCACTGCCTCGTACTCGGCTACATTGTTGGACGCCTTGAAATGGATCTGCAGCACGTACTTGAGTTGATCCCGCTTGGGTGACGTGAGCACGACACCGGCACCAAGGCCTTCCTTCACTTTCGAGCCATCGAAATGCATCCTCCAATAGTTGGAAACTGGAGCAGGGGGTTCATACTGCATCTCGGCCCAGTCCACAAGAAACTCTGCCAGGACCTGAGACTTGATTGCTTCTCTTCTCGCATACGCGGGAGCGTACGCGGCTAGCTCAATCGCCCACTTGGCTACCCTGCCACTCGCCTCCTTGTTACCCATGATATCCGAGATGGGAGCAGAGCTCACGACAGTAATGGGGTGCTCCTGAAAATAATGTTTCAGCTTCCTGGCGCCCAGGTACACACCATATGTCATCTTCTGGTAGTGCGGATAGTTTTGCTTGGAACTGGACAGCACTTCACTGAGATAGTAAACAGGGCGCTGCACACTCTTGCCTTCTTCTTCTCGCTCCACCACTATCACCACGCTGACTACTCGGTTAGTCGCAGCAATGTACAGCAGCATAGGCTCCTTGGGTAGCGGACTAGCCAAGACGGGAGCGCTAGCCAGCATTGCTTTCAGCTCATTGAACGCCACGTCCGCTTGCGGAGTCCAGACAAACTTGTCACTTTTCTTCATTAGCTGGTATAGAGGCAGAGCCTTCTCGCCCATTCGGCCCAGAAAACGGCTCAGAGATGCCAGACAACCCGTGAACTTCTACACATCTTTCAGTGATCTCGGTAAAGACATGCTCTCAATAGCTTTTATCTTAGAAGGATTGGCTTCAATGCCCCGACTAGAAACCAGAAAGCCGAGTAGCTTTCCAGCCGGTACACCAAAGGTGCACTTACTCGGATTCAGTTTCATTTTGTACTTGCGTAGGTTAGCAAAGGTTTCCTCCAGGTCGGCAAGCAGAGTATGTGTTTTATTCGTTTTGATGACAATGTCATCTACGTACACCTGCACATTCTTGCCGAGCTGGTCGTGCAAGCATTTCTGCATGCATCTCTGATAGGTTGCACCCGCATTCCTCAAGCCAAAACACATGACACGGTAGCAATAAGCCCCGTACGGGGTAATGAAAGCAGTCTTTATTTGATCAGCAGGGTTGAGTGCGATCTGGTGGAAACCAGAGTAGGCATCTATGAAAGACAACAGTTCACAACCGGCAGTGGAATCGATCACCTGATCAATGCGAGGTAGCGGGAAAGGATCCTTGGGGCATGCCTTGTTCAAGTCGGTGTAGTCGACACACATGCGCCATGCAGTGGCAGCCTTGGGATCTTCCTTTTTATTCTCGACCATGACCGGGTTGGCTAACCAATCCGGATGCAGCACTTCCATGATGAAGTTACTTATCAGTAGCTTGGTGATCTGATCACCGATGGCCTTCCTTCTCTCATCTCCGAAGCGGCGCATAGCCTGCTTCACTGGCTTGGCGTCAGGACGCACATGCAAAGAGTGCTCAACCAACTCCCTCGGGACTCCTGGTAGATCTTCATTGGTCCAGGCGAACACATCCCGATTCTCACGGAGGAAGTGGATGAGCGCGCTTTCCTATTTCTCCGCCAACCCGGAGCCAATGATGGCCACGCGCTCCGGGAACTCGGGGTCAACCTGGACTGTCTTGGTCTCCTTGGCAGCTTGGAAAGCAGTACCATGCTGGCTACTCGGCACACCTTGCGCGCCAGCTTGCGCGGACTGAGCCATGGCCACCACCTCGTACATCTTCTTCTTCTCGGCAGCAATCACCATCGATTCCGCCAGCTGGGAGCTAGCAGAGGCACACTCCATGGACTTCTTGTAATCTCCCGAGATGGTGATGATGCCATTGGGACCAGGAATCTTCATCTTCAGATAAGCCACATGGGTAGAGGCCATAAACTTGCTCAGAGCAGGCCTGCCGAGTAGAGCATGATAGGGGCTCTGGTGATCCACCACTTCGAACTGCAAGCGCTCTGTGCGACAGTTCTCCCGGGTACCGAATAGCACATCAATCCACACTCGGCCAATCGGGTTGCACGAGATCCCGGGCACAATGCCGTGGAATGTGGTCTTGCTGGGCAGCATCATGTTCTCGGCTAGGCCAAGCTTCTCGAGTGTGTCCTTGTACACAATGTTGATGCTGCTGCCGTTGTCGATTAGCACCTTGCTGAACCTCACATTCTTCTCGGGACCCAGGAAGGTAGGGTCCAGCACCAAAGCATAGGTGCCCGGATTGGGCATCACCTTGGGATGATCTGCTCGGGTCCACCTGATCTCCTGGTCACACCAATACATGTAGTGAGGGACAGCAGGAATCACTGCGTTGACCTCCATGGCCCGCCTGTGCTGTGACTGCTTGTCGACTGCCTCAGAAGTGAAGATCATATAGCTCTCATGGTGCTCTTGGTACTGGTTGGAGCCATTGCCCCCATTGTTGCCATTGTTGCCATTGTTGTTGCCCTGATAGTTGTTGTTGCCTCGGTTGTTGTTGTTGCGGTTGTAGTTGTTGTTGTTGTTGCGGTATCTCTCATTGTTGAAGTTCTGGTTGGCTCCTAAAGCCACTTGGTTCACATTCTCTCTTCTCGGGTAGACGGGCGGCCGAGTTGCGGGTGCACGAGTAGGCTGAACAGTAGCATTGGCGGCTGGCAGAGGAGGAGGAGGAGGCAAGCCATCACTCTTGATCACATCCCACCATTCGCATTGCCGAGTAGTATGGTTCGCTGGCCTGGAGGGGTGGTGAGTGTGAAAGCTGCATGGGCCATCCTTCATGTCGTCGAAGACAAACTTCTTCGGCTGCTCGGAGTTCCCGCTACCCGACTGAGAGGCGCGAAATGGCTTCTTGTTGCCTTGGCCCTGATTCTGGTTCTGCCCGTAGGCTCCAGCAGGTTTCTGCCTTTGGCCACCACCACCTCCAACATTCACTGCATTCACCTCCTCAGGGTCATACCGAGTATCTACTCGGCGCTTGTTGCGGAACTCGTTGCGCTTGCTGCTGTTGAAGTTTCTTCTCGGCTCAGAGGAGTCCATCAGTGGCTGAGTAGGATCACCGAGTGCGTACTGATCCGCAATCTTGATGGTCTCGGCCAGGGTGTTCGGCATCTCCCTCTGCAATCTCTGCCAAAGCATGCTGCCATGTCGGCAACCCTGCGCAAACCAAGTGATGGCCTGTGCTTCATTCACACCCTCGCAAGTGTTCCTCAAGGTGCTCCACCGAGTAAGGTACTCGCGGTCCGTCTCGTCTTCTCGCTGCCTGCAAGCTGACAGCTGCTGTGGCCTATTCGGCCTCTTGTATGTACTCGTGAAGTTACTGATGAAGGCATCTGAGAAGTCCAGCCAGCAGTTGATGCTGTTCTTGGGCAAGTTGTTGAGCCAAGTGCGAGCTGGACCCTCTAGCATCTGCGGCACATAGCGCACCGCCCATCTCCTGTTGCCATTCGCGATATGGACCGCGGTGACATAGTCATTGAGCCAATGTTCAGGCTTGGTGCTGCCGTTGTAACTCTTGGTGCCTCTTGCGAGCTGGAAACCCTTCACGGAAGGCTCGTTCATGATGCGCGGGCCAAAGCACTCGGGGCCAGGGGGACCCGTGCTCTCAAGCCGCGCCGACAAGCTGATACGGTCCAGCTGGTGCCTTGCATCTCCAGGCGCCAACACCCGCTCACCAACACGGTCATGAATATCATAGCCAGCCATCTCCATAGCCGAGTAGCCATCATCATACCTATCCACCTGCATAGCTGCGGGCTGCTCCACCGGGTTGGCGACTGGTGCCACTGGGCGCGGCTGCAGCCTCTGCCGAGTAGGGTGAGCTGCGGGTTGCCGAGAAGTACCCGGACGCGCGGCTTCTCGGGCACGGCTTTGAGCTTGATGGGCTTGAGAGCCTGCTCTTGCAGCGTTGTGTTCCTGCCCGGGCTGCTGCGGCACAGCAACCTGTTTCGCGGCAGCCGCCGGGTCATACACCTGCATTTGCCTATCTCTACCCGAGCGCCCGCTGCGGCTCTTCTCGCGGCTAGGATGCGGAGACGAGGCCTGATCGTTAGATCTAGCCGCGTGCGAGTGAACCACCTGCGAAGCTCCAGCTCCCGGGTTGGCCTTCCGGAACTCCTCGTTCTGCCTAGCGGCCTCCAACACCAACTCGTTGAGCCTCTCCTGCTGCCTGAGACGCGCCTCTCCATCCAGGCGCGGCAACTCGGCAGCCACGGCCTGTGCAGCTCTGAGCGTCTTGGCGGGTGTGCTGTACCTTGGCCTTGTGAAGGTGTTCGCGGTGGCGGACTGCGCGGGCACCTCCGCGACTGTCGCCATCTCGACACCCAAGTTACGCCGCGTAGCGCCTACTCTGCTGGGCCTCCTGGCGACCGGCGTGAAGCCGTGAGCCTTGTTGTATTCGAGCTGGTCTAGACTCAGCTCAAGCCTGATCTTCTCCAACTCCGCCTGCTCGGCAAGCAGCTCCTGGCGTTGCCGCTCGAGCTGCTCCCTCGCGGCTAGGAGCTCGATGTCGGTGGGAGTGGGCATACCGGTTCGCGCAGCAGACGCGGGGATGACCGTTGACGTGGAAGGCGGCAAGTTGCTCTCCTTCTCGTAGGGCTGGTGGTTCCTGCCACCAGCAGGCGGGTCGTCAACCTCCTCGACGACGGCCGCAGCGCCAGTAGCAGCTGCGCCAGTGTTTGCCGCCAAACCCGTCACCATCACCTCAGCGCAGCTTGCAGAGCTGCATGCCGGCCTTCCGCGAGCGGCAATCACCGCGGGAGGATCCTCCGCGTCATGCACCAGCTCGGGGTAGGCGCTGTTGGCGACGGTGGCGACGTAGACGAGATGAGAGCCGAAGGAGATCACCGAGCCACCCTCGGGCATGGCCATGCCGCCGAAACAGCCGGCATTGTCGGTGACGAAGTCGAAGGAGCCGAATCTGTGGACAAGGCCACAAACTACGCGCTCCGCCGAAGAAGATCCCGTCCGAACAGAAACTCCAGCCAGCGCCGCTGGTTGCCCCACGGTGGGCGCCAACTGTCGTGGTGGTGTCACGGCAGATGCCATGGGATGGCTAAAGATGTGGGGACGATGGACGCTGGAGGTGTCCGGGGAGGGATTACGCGACGAGTAGCCGCGTGAGGTAAGATCCACACAACACAAACAACACGATGTACCCAGGTTCAGGGCCCTCGTGAGGAGGTAAAACCCCTACTCCTGCCTTTCTCTATGTATTATGATGTCTCTCCGAGTAGCCATAGTACAAATGGTATCTCTACCGAGTAGCCTCTCTTTCCTCTCCGAGTAGAGCTAGGTCAAGAACTTAGGGTTTCTAGGGCTCCAGAATGAGCGTGGAGCAAGATCCCTCGCGCAGGAGGCGGCGGGGCACCTTATATACACGGTGCCCAGCCGGATACGTCCAAATCTAGACAAGTGTCGACATAGTGTGCACATCGTCCTTTCTCCGAGTACCCGCTGACAGCTTTGGTTCCTAATCTTGGCCGCTTCTGTAAAGTCGTTGGGCAAAACTAGGGGACAGACTGGTATCACTGTACCTAGGCACAGAGTAGGGCCCCCTTATCCTGCCACCGCCTGCTTCCATGCTGTCACTGTCAGGGAGACCGGCCCCAGATGAACAGTAGTTCGAATGCTGCCAAGTACGGACCCAGGATACGCGGGATCCTGTGTCAGAACGGCTCCTTTGACTTTCTGGCCCAAGTAGGTTCCCGCCAATTGTTCCCGCCAATTGTACTCGGGCCAACCCTTCTACTCGAAAGGATAGAACTTGATTGATATCTCCTTCTGGTCATCTTGAGGTGAGACCGAGTAGCAGTCGACCGGGTAGCGAGTACCAGGTAGTCGGCTACTCGACCAAACCTCTCTTCTGTAAGCTGCCTTTACCACCTGTCTTTACCCTACTCGGGGGTAACCCCCCGACAGTTTCGAAAGCAACTTTTCTGAAACCAAAAACAGCAGAAAACATGGAACTGACACTTGGCATTTTGTTAATAGGTTAGTCCCGGAAAACGTATAAAAATGCTATAAATAAGGGAGAAAACATGTAGCAATTGGCATAATATGATCATGGAGCACCAGAAATTATAGATACATTGGAGACGTATCAATGATCTCATAAGAAATATTTGTTGAAGCAAAAGAGAACATCAAGAAGCAAACATAAAACAAATTTAAGTCTAACCCACTTCCCATGAAAAAGAATCTTGTAGAAAAACAAGTCATGAAAACACAAAGCACCAAGCATAGGAAAGATAAACAAGTGCAACTTCAAAATTTTCAACATAAAGAGGGGAAACTTGATATTGTTGAGATGCATAAAATTATGTTTCCATCTCTTGTAATAACTTTCAGTAGCATCATGAATAAAATTAACAATATAACTATCACATAAAACATTCTTATCATGAGCCACATGCATAAAAGAATTATTACTCTCCACATAAGCATAGTCATTCTCATTAGTAGAAGTGGGAGAATATTCAACAAAATAGCTATCATTATTATTCTCATCACCATAATCATCAAATATAGGAGGCATATTGTAATCTAAAATTTATCCTCAATAGTAGGTGCACTTAAAATAACATATTCATCATTGTAATCATCATATATTGGAGGCAAAGTATCATCAAAGAAAATTTCCTCCTCAAAACATGGGGGACTAAAAATATCATATTCATCAAAACCAGCTTCCCCAAGCTTAGACTTTTCCATAGCATTAGAAATAATGGTGTTCAAAGAATTCATACTAATAACATTGCTACTAGCATGCAAATGAAGTTCCATAGGTTTTTTAATTTTCTCTTCAAACACTTCATGTCCTAACTCAAGATAAATACTATAAAGTTCTCTCATATTTTTGTTGTTTTCCATTAAGCCTAACTAGTAAAAATAAAAAAAGGAACAAGTAAAGATAATCCTAACTAGTGAAAACAAGAAACAAATAGATATAATTGCAGAGAACTGAGTGCTAGCTCAGTGGCTAGAGGCTGCGAGTGCGCGCCAAGACGCCCGGGTTTTACTCCCAGCTTCGGCTGCGTGCGCTCAAATAATCCGGAAGTCTCATATACCTAACAACGTAAAGCCATGGGAGGGATCATTCACCCGTTGGCCACGTTTTTTTAATTACATAATCTAAAGGAAATAACTTCGAGCACTCAAACCCGAGGATGTGAGTACCTTTTACCTTACCTTCCCGGCAACTTCTCCAGAAAAGAGCTTGATGTCTATGCACGCTTCTATTTTTGTAGCCAGTGTTGGGCCTCCAAGTGCAGAGGTTTGTATAACAGCAGCAAGTTTCCCCTAAGTGGATTACCCAAGGTTTATCGAGCTCAGGGAGGAAGAGGTCAAAGGTATCCCTCTCAAGCAACCCTGCAATTATGATACAAGAAGTCTCTTATAAGTGATAATAGCAATTTGAAATAAAAATGGCAGCAAGCAAACATGTAGCAGAACTGATTGTAAACGGTGTTTCAATGCTTAAAAACAAGGCCTAGGGATCATATTTTCACTAGTGAACACTCTCAACAATAATAACATAATTGAATGCATAGATATTATCTCTTCACTACGCTACTCCGAACCACTCTCCGGTCGAATAAAAAACACCAATTCATTGCGTAGTGATGTAACAACACTCCTCAAAGTCGCATTACCATGTCTAGTTAACCCCACGTTGTCACTGTCAGCGCCCTAGAAGGTACTAGACAAACACCACAATTTCATAGGGTCATCCAGCACAAGATATGAATATCATTCTAAACCACACGATGCACACACTGTCACATTTAAACCGTGATCAAAGTGTCTACGGAGATCTCATTAACAATACCACTTGAGTAGCATAACAGATGAAGAATAACATCTACTGATTCAACTAGATTACAAAGCTCATGATCACATAAAAATCATGCCATGGGAGAGAGACATGAAACACATAGCTACCGGTAGAGCCCTCAGCCCCAAGGGAGAACTACTGCCTCCTCATCATAGGAGATAACAACGGCGATGAAGATGACGGTGGAGTCGATGGAGATGGTTTTGGGGGCACTTCCCTGTCCCGGCAGGGTGCCGGAACAAAGACTTCTGTCCCCCAAAACTTGTCGGTGGCGGCGGCGGAGCTGCGGAACTTTTCATGGAAAAAAGGATGGTATTTTTAGGGTTTACGCATCCAGGGGCATATATAGGCGAGAGGGCAACGACAGTGAGCGCCCGAGGGGGGCACACCACTAGCCGGCGCGGCGAGGGGCCTACCCGCGCGGAGACATGTTGTGGGGGCTCCAGGCCCCCCCCCGGGTCTTGTCGTGGGATAATCACGGCAGATGTTACCGGGGGTAACTGATCTAGGGGCAAGTCGACACAGGTATTTGGGAGAGGATTTAGCTTGAAGGAAGACATGGCGAAAAGCAATCTAAGAGCCGGAACACAACTCGCCGGATCTCGATATGATTATACTGGATACTCGATAATAGGTGTTACAGTTATGACTTGAATCTCTCTCAGGCGAAGCCTAGGGGTTGGTTTATATAGTACTCATACCCCCTTTGGCTTGCCATACAAAGCGCTCCTTGAGTCCTACTCGAACTCTACATACGTATCCTAGCTTTCCTTATCGTAACCCACAATCCGGGTTACGATCCTTACAAGCCCTGGGCCTTCCGGAAGCTTCTGCGTCCTTAGCCGGATTTGGTCCATACGCCGTTTGGGCCGGATTACACCTGGGGTTGGCATACCGAGTTACTATCCCCTCATCAGTAGTCCCCAGAATAGCTTGGGCTTCCAAGATTTACTCTTCGAAGCGCTGGCTATTCCCTACAGAAATATCAGATGCAAACACATGAGGATTAAGACGCAGCGCGTCTATGAATAGCCGAGACTGGCGCCAAGGAAGCCAGGTAAAAACCCGGCTCTTCTTTTTAGGTTCTTCCTTAATCTCTCAAACTTAAATCTCAATAGAAAACTCCCTGACTCCACATCCTTCTTGATAACTACCGCTGATACAGGGAAGGCAATTTCCCCTTCCTTTTTCTCTGGATCATATTGGCCTGCGCATAAAATGTGCCTTTCAAATTTCGAAATCACCAATTACTCCGCATTCCCCGGGTCTCGACCGTTAGGCCAAGCCTTTCCACCCGGACGGTTATAAATAAAGACCAATGAGCAAATCCAACTCTTAACGGCTCATTTCCCCCATTCCACTTCTTCCCAAGCTCGAGCTCGCAGAGTGCCACCACGGGAACCCCACGCATCTCGCCGGAGCCCATCCGACTTCGTTTGCGCTCCGCCACCGCACGAACCGCTCCAGCTCCCGAATCCGCCGCCAAGCCTCCGATTCGCCGGCCAACGGTCACGAAAGGGCACGAATCTTGCGCTATCTGTCTCCGCAAGGCCTTACTCCAATCCTCTTCGGTAAGTTCCTTACACCCTCCAGCTTATTCTCGCAATTTCTTAGTTCTTCCTCAGATTGGATCTGAATCGAGCGGTCCGCGATTTCTCGGGCTGCGCCAAA
This sequence comes from Alopecurus myosuroides, assembly GCA_028641055.1. NCBI lineage: Eukaryota > Viridiplantae > Streptophyta > Magnoliopsida > Poales > Poaceae > Alopecurus > Alopecurus myosuroides. Next base: position 469,738,620 of record CM054059.1, read on the forward strand.
TTAACTCACCGATTTCCACTATAATCACTCCCATAGATAGGATTTATAGCTTGTATTGCTCCCCTAACTCCAGTAATCACTAATTTGGTCACAAATTTAGAAATAAGATCCCCAATCTAGGCTCGGGCCATCTAGAGTTTCCGCCTTTGCTCTCCCTCCTCAGAAAATCTTACTTCTCCGGCTCATTCGCAGATAGTATGCGTATAAGTATCCCCCTAGCTTCTCCAAACATTTGCTTTTGCGGAAAGCTCTTTGGGTTTTGTAAAGTCACTTGATACCCGGACGAACCATACTTAACCCGGCGAGGCAATAGCCGGATTACGTTTAAATTGCCGATAGCTGCTTACCTGCTAACTTCCAAGTTTTTGTTTCTTACGTCCTTTTCTTCAATGTTTCACCAGGTCAATCCCATGGCGCCCAAGAGGCAGGGGAAACAGCCGGCTAAGGCTAAATCCACAAACGCCATTTCAGCCAACTGGGGGAAGTCCTCCATCACCAAGACCAAACTGGAGGAATTGGTAGAGCTTGGAATCCTACCTCCACAGGAATCCATCCGCTGGAGAGCACCTGGCAACGAAACCCGGCCTTCTCCAGCCACGGATGAGGTAATATGCTTCGTTGAACACGTGACCCGGGGCTTCAGGCCTCCGGGTCATCCCTTCTTCCGTGACGTCTTAGACCACTACAAACTCCGTATCTTTGATATAGGCCCGAACTCCATTTTAAACATCTCCCATTTTATCGTTCTTTCCGAGTCTTACTTGTGCACTCCGCCAAGTCTGGCTCTTTTTGTCGAACTTTTCCAGTGCAAGCCGTGTCGCGAAAGCGGCGACGGCGCACTTCTTACTTGCGGCGGGGTTTCTATCCAGCGCCGCAAGAACTCCCTTATGCCTCCCATTTCTCTCAATTCTCACGTAAAACACTGGCAGCTTTCTTACTTCTACTGCCAGGATACCTCTCCACCCGGCGAAAAAAAGTTGCCGGGTTACTCGGAGGGTCAACTTGACATCTCCGAGAAATTCAACGCCTTCGCCCCTGACTCAGACAGGGAGGCGATCTTGCCTTTGTTAGCTAGGATCTCCATCTTGTCCGCCCGAGGCCTCATCGGACTAAACCTGGTGAAGACCTGGGTTAGCTTCCGCATTCAGCCAAACTCCCTTCGTGAGAAGCTGATGTGCGAATACTCGGGTCAAACCACGGACCCAATCCGCTTCTCTACCAGCACCCTTGCTCCGGGTGACATCAACAAAACGATTAAGGGTTTCCTGACAGAGAAACTCGAGGTAATCCGGGGCATAGCCGGATTAGAACCTTTTACCCTCGAGAATCCAGCCCCCGCAGTAAGTTCCCTGCCTTTTGATTTTGACTTCTGACAGCTTACTTTTATCCGCTTCTCTTGTCTTGATATTAACCATTACTCTGGCATTCTCTCCTCAGGCCGATGACGCCTTCTGGAAGGTCGACACCTCTCCTAGTTCCGAAGACGCGGAGGAGGAAGACGATGTCATTGACTCGAATGAAGGTACACACTTGATTCCCTTGCACACGTTATATCCTGCCACTTCTTCTTCTTTATGCGGGAACTCGGATATTTTTCAGAGCGAGAGGACCAAAGCGAAGAAGAAGAAACAGACAGCAGGGGCGGGTCCACCAGCGAGGAGGAAGAGCCGGAGCCGGCCACCAAAGCCGGAACAAAGAGGAAATCCCAGAGGATAGCCCTCCAGGTTTTTACTTCATCTCCTCACACTTTGGTTTTCTGTTTCCATAACGTCACTCCGGGGCTAACCCCATCTCCACCCCTTTTGATCGTAACTGAAGGAGCCGCCCGCGACTAGGCGCCGAGTAACCCGGAATCATCCGGGCAACGAGACCCCTAACCCGGTCGCTTCGCCGCCCCCGGTTCAACACCCTGGTATTTGTTGTAAACAAAATTTCTTTCCGATCGTTCCTTTGTAACGTAATCCCAGGTCTTTCTTGCCATTTTCCAGTCTCTTCCGGGTCTAGTGACGGCTTTCCCTCGGACTTCCCGGTGAACACCGGGTAAGCGCCTTTTCCTGATATTACACCGAACTTTCATCCTTTTTTTTTTTTTTTTTTTTTTTAAAATCAAAGACTAATTGCGCCCTTGCGCCTTCTTCAGAGCCACGGTTATTAGTAGCGACCAGGAGGACTCCGGGGCTAGGGTCCGGGTCGAGAGCGAGCCGGCTGATGATGCCTTCACCACGACTGGCGACGAGCAAGTGTCGCCACCGGAGCCAGCTAGGCATGACGCCGAGTATCCAACTGCTTCGCACGCAAGCGAGAAGGAGAAGGGAGCAGCTTCAAGCGCGGGAGGGGGACCAGACTCCGACATTCGGATGACCCGGGTGCCACCTCCTGTTACAAGAAATGCTCCTTTTCCCACTTTCCAGGTACCCGAGCCATCTAACCCGGATAACGCTGACTTTAACCAGCTTATGAGCGCTCTTCTCGCCATGAAAGCTTCAGAAGGGACTGTCTTAGAACGTATGGCTGCAGCACATCAGGTAACTTTCACGTGATACTCCTTATTATACGTCCAGTCCCCAAGTCCCGAGTATAATTTTCTTTAATTATCCTCGGTACTTCGCATAGTACTTTCCGGTACTCATTTCCTCAGATGAAACACTCTCATGATATCCGGCTCACAGCTTTACCCGGCCTTTGCAGGCAGAGATTACTCAGTCAGATGAAGCGTTACTTAAAGCTGAGCAGCTCTTGCTGGCTGAAGTTAAGCGTAGGGAGGCCCTTGAAGCGGAGATAAAGACATTGAAAAAAGATGTCTCCATTTACAAGAAGAAGTACAATACTGCCCAGTCTTCGCTGAATAACCTGTCGACTCAGCTTACGGACACTTACCGTATCTTGCTAAGTAAGTTTGCTATTTGCGATTAATTTGCGTATCTCTATCTTGCTGCTGTAATAACCAACATTACTGATATGCTCTTGCATGTTTCGATTGCAGGTGCTAACCTTGCTGCTCCGGAGGAGAATGCCATTACTCAAGTTAAAACTCTGAAGACTATGCTCCGGACGTTTTTTGCCGGCACGAAACTTTTGCTGGATGCTATCAAGTGGCCTTCTGAGGTATACCCGGGAGAAGATAATCTTATGCAGGCCTTCTCAACGGTGCCTGGATGGATTGAGATAATGAAGCGCTCAGCTTGCCGGATTGGAATGACCCGGGCCCTTACACTGGCGAAGGCTTATTTTCCTAAGCTTGACCCGGCCAAGGTAACATCCGGGTTTCCAGAATTCAAAGCTGACGGGTCCAAGTTTGAGCCCAAGGACTTCAAAGATATTCAACGTGCTGTACGCCCCTCAGCCACTACCTTGGCCGACAAAATGGAGCTGGACCAGATCATGAGTTCATATGACGCTGAGGGCAAAGTTATTTTGGTGGATGCACCTCCTCCTTTTGATATGGTGGAAAGATGGTCGACTGACCTGGCCAGGAGGAAAGAAGAGGCCGCAAAGAGAGAAGCAGAGCTAGGCGCAAAGCCGTCCACCTCTACACCGGCCGTGCCTCCGCCTGTCCGTCCAGATGTGAAGAGCCCGAGCAAAACTGCTGGCAAGGCCAAGGAGCAAGTCCAAGATCTAGACCCGGAGGGCCGCTCTCAGGATGCCGAGTAGGATGCTACCTTGTGCTTTTCGTTTCTCGATACTGATATGATTTTTGTAGTGCGCCTGTGCGCCATTGATGCTGATACTATGACTGTATGCTTTGTTAATTCATGATAACTCTTTGCCTTCCCTGGCTTTTGATAATATCCATCCTTGTGTTACTTATGAGCTTATTCTCGATACTTCGAACTCTTGCTTTCAATTTCCTTTTGAGACTCGGTTAACCGAGTATCGTAGGTTTTGATAGATGGACTTTTCTTTAAGTCCCCAATACTCGGCAACTAAGGTTTACAGACCTTGGTAGTTAAATAGTTTGTTTCTGTTTCGAAGTCCCCAGTCCCCATGACCCAAAGTACGAGCTATGGGGGCGTGGGCTTTCTCAGATGACATACTGCTGTTTACCAAGCTGAAGACCAATAGCTGTTCTCATAAATACTGAAGTCATGCTTAATATTTGTTGAGTTTCCGGCTATGTTAGCCTTATACTCTGCATGGACTTGTGGTTTAGATGACCCTTTTGATTACCTTGTACTATAAGCCGGCTTTCGCGTGGATACCATGTCGTTGCATCTATACGAAAAACAAAATCAAGCACGCTCCATTGGGCTGCATAGTTTGATTGTAATAGTAAGTGAACAGATCATGCCACTTTGGTGCGAGTCACATCGAGCTTAAGTAAGAATAATCAAGAAAATTGGCTCCTTCGTCCAGTTATAGGATTGTAGCCGCACCCGTTTGTACGAGTAACCAGCCCCCATAACTTATAGGCATCATGGCCGGGTCTCCGGGTTTGTGATTACTTATTGAAGTAGATCAACCCTCCGGAGACCTATATTCACGTAATGTATTTCGATGATATTGATGTATTGATAATAACAATGTTACTTACTTGTAACTGAAGCAAGGATCATGATAAGACTCGAAACCATCTTCTTTTATTGATAAAAATTTCTTATTTGAATCAGCAGGCCGCCTCATTAAAAACCTTCCAGTCCCCTTAGGTACCCTGGATAGGAAAAGAGTGCGTATGAAACCTGCCGCCCATTACACTGCTTTAGTTATTCTCGAGAATCGGCCTCGCGTTGGTACGGCCGATACACATTCTCCACTTGCTATGCCCTTTCGTAATGAGTACCGGATTTGCTAGCCATTCCGGGTATATCGCCCTTGACACGTGATCAGCTGCGGATGGTGGTACGTCTTCTTCTTCCCTACTGAGAGTTTTGAAAATATCGTTCCCGATGAAGCCTACCATCTTAGGGTTTTGTTCTGCCCTAACTTTTGCTTTGTCCCCCTCAGGAGTTGGCTTTTTTGACGTTGCTCTCTCTTCTAGGTCCACCTGAGAACGGTAATGTTTGAGCTCTTCCTTCCTACAGGCTTGCTCGGCCATTGCCGCGTCTCCTTCATCACACTCAGCTGCTATATCTCGGTTTCCGTGTACGGTGATGGTCTTTTTAGGACCCGGGATCTTCAGCTGTAGATACACATAACATGGTCTTGCCATGAACTTGGCATAAGCCGGCCTTCCAAACAATGCATGATAAGGGCTGCGCAACTTTACTACCTCAAAGGTAAGCCACTCGATTCGATAATTGTCCTTTGACTCCCCGAAAGCTACCTCCAATGCCACTTTTCCTTCGGGGCATGCCGAATGACCCGGCACTATCCCGTGAAAAACTGTTGTACTTTTTTGCAACTGTGATTCCTTTAAGCCCATGCGCAGAAAAGTTTCCCAGTATAGGATATTGATACTACTCCCTCCATCCATCAAGACTTTCTTCAGCTCGTAACCATTGACCTGTGGCGCCACTACCAAAGCCAGGACTCCCGGGTGATCAATCCTATCCGGGTGATCTCTTCTGCTCCATGTTACCTCTTGCTCTGACCACCTCAAATATCTTGGAACAGCGGAGGAGACTGAATTAACTGCTTGTTTCAGTATCTTCTTGTCCTTGCTAGAACCTCCAGTAGTGTGCACATGATACTGACCCAGCTGTTTGGGGTTAGCTTGAAATCCTCCCGCTCCCCCTTGATTGTTACCTTGATTTCCAACTGGCGGATTGCCGGCTGGGGGCGGCCCGTTGCCCGAATTTCCACCTAGACCCGGACCTCCTCCTCGGCCCGCACCTCGCATGGCCCTGTTCACTTCCTCGTTCTTCCACCTTTGTAAGTCGGCACACTGCTCCAATGAATGATTGGCCGGCTTGCCATTCCTGCTATGCTTCGGGCACGCCATCCTAAATATGTCCCAACTGTTGCTTGGTCTTGGGGGTACTTGGTAGTGTCCCCCATTGTGATTTCCGGTATTAAAATTCCCTTCGGATCTAGGTCTCGAAGACCCGGCCTCTGTATTGGCCACAAACTCGGAACTCCCCTCAAACGGGCGCTTGTTCTGGCTATTTCCATTGTTGTTTGGTGCCGATCCATTGCCGGTCTTCCCACTGCTACTTGCGTTTGCTTTTGCCTTCTTGTCATCAACTTCCTCTTCTGTAGTATCCGTTGCAGCGTGTTTGTTGCATGCATCCATTAACTCTCCCATCGTAACCTCCGCTGCATTTCTGCTGGATTTCATGCGGGTTAGCTTTTGTACTAAAGGAACATACTTACATGTTTTCGCCATAGCTTGTAGTGCGTCCTTTGGTTGGATATCTGTAGATGAGTGGAGTATCTCCATAACCCGGCGTACCCAGCTTCGTGCTGACTCTCCTTTCTTCTGGACGCACCTTTCTAAGTCATCAATAGTAAATAACTTCCTACAGGTCCCATGGAAGTGCTTGATAAATGCAGTTTTTAGCTCCTCCCACGACTTGATCGACTTTTCCGGTAAATTGGTGAACCATAACTTTGCTGCTTCCTCTGACATCATTAAGTACATGAACTTGGCTTGGAGATTCTCGGATGCGTTGCGAATTGACATTGCCATCTCGTAGCTGCTTAACCACGTTTCCGGATCCATCGTTGGCTCGTAATTCACTACTTTCCCCGGTTCTTTGAACTTTTCCGGGTAAGGTTCCGCTCTGATATCATCCGAGAGACACTTGGGTCCCGCAAGGGTGGTTGGGGCTGGTCTCGCCCGGGAAATGCGTGACCCGGCCGGGGGTGCCACGGGGTGAGGAGCCACCGGTGGATCGTGTGCTGCAGACCCGGCCCCGGCTCTTCTGGCCCTGGAGCTGTCCACTACTGCCTGTGCTGCTGATACTGCCGGTATTGTCTGGACGCGCGGTGGGGGTGGCATCTGCTGTTGCTCTTCCCTTCGTCGTGCCGCGCTTGTTTGGACGTTGCCCTGTTGTTGACTCACGTATGGCGTCCCATGCATCCCACTTCTGTGATCTGGATAATTGACTTGCTGTGCTACCGCGGTGTGCAGCAGATCTATCGCTCGCCGGGTTTCTTCCGCGTGCGGCGAGTCTCTTACAGGAATCTGGTTTAATGCGAGTGTTGCTGCATACACGTTGTCCATGGGGTTGTTGTAGTGACCTGCTGGGGTACGGAATCGCGATGGTGGAGGCGGCATGATGTTGCCGGCTGTCGCCCCCGTCCGAGGCAAGGGTAACCCGGCTGGCGCGTTTACCGGCTGCACTCCCGTTGCTGGTTGCGGTATGGTCCCTTGGTTCGCCGGTGGGATTGGCTGATCTTGAGGCGTGAACACCAGGGCAGTCGGGTTGATAACCCCTCCTGTTGCCGGTAACATAGTTCGGTGCCTTTGGTGAATCCTCGTCGTTTCCTCCCGAAGCCGGGTCTCTAGGTCATCCAGTTCCCGCTGCCGCGCTGCCATCCCCTGCTTTTCTGCTTCTACCTGCCTTCTTTGCTGCTCCAATGCACGACGAGCCACGTCCAGATCTCTTACACGCTCTGCTGCGTTTTCTGGGGTGATAACTGTAGCTAGGACTGTGGGATCCAAGATCAAATTATTATCAAACAGAGCTGGGTGACGCGGATTCGAGGGGCCCGCCCCTGGTGTCCGGTTTGCTTGGAACCCAAACATATTTGCGTGTCGCTCCTCCTCCGCTGGGCGACTGGTGACTGATGCCGATTCTCCATCGACCTGGGCCAAGATCGGGCCAGCCGTACCTTGTTGCTGAGCCAGCGCCTGCGCCGCCCCGACTGGCGCCGCGGCTGCGTTTCCTTGATTGGTATTGATTGCGGGGGCCGCATAAACTGCAACCCGGCGCATAATGCTTGGCGTAGATTCGTACCGTTCTTCCTCTTCGCTATTTTCCTTCTCGTATCGGTCCTCCGATAAATCCCGTATAGACTCGGCACCTTCCTCCCTCTCTGTCGGACCCGTTGTTCCGATCGATTCTTCTTTTTCCGATTGAACACGCGTGTCCTCCCCTGACACAGAATCAGATTCAAGATTATCACGGCTTGAATTGGAAGCACATACCATACCGATGAAGACGTTGATGCGGCCGACTGTCACGACGGATCCGGTTTCGAGGTGATCCGACTCTGGCCCCCAGCCAGAATCGTCTACCATCTTCTCTCCTTGGTTGTTGACGTAGATTTCTCCGACGACGAGGTTCCTCATGTTCTTCCGAGCTTCTCCCGTGATGTAAACACCTTTGGACGCAGGCCCCACGGTGGGCGCCAACTGTCGTGGGATAATCACGGCAGATGTTACCGGGGGTAACTGATCTAGGGGCAAGTCGACACAGGTATTTGGGAGAGGATTTAGCTTGAAGGAAGACATGGCGAAAAGCAATCTAAGAGCCGGAACACAACTCGCCGGATCTCGATATGATTATACTGGATACTCGATAATAGGTGTTACAGTTATGACTTGAATCTCTCTCAGGCGAAGCCTAGGGGTTGGTTTATATAGTACTCATACCCCCTTTGGCTTGCCATACAAAGCGCTCCTTGAGTCCTACTCGAACTCTACATACGTATCCTAGCTTTCCTTATCGTAACCCACAATCCGGGTTACGATCCTTACAAGCCCTGGGCCTTCCGGAAGCTTCTGCGTCCTTAGCCGGATTTGGTCCATACGCCGTTTGGGCCGGATTACACCTGGGGTTGGCATACCGAGTTACTATCCCCTCATCAGGTCTCTTTGGGACTTCGTGGATCCTCCGGGAATTCTAGGACTTCTGGCTTCGAATCGTCCAATTCCAAGAATATTTCCACAACAACTTTTCTGAAACTAAAAACAGCATAAAACATGAACTGGCTCTATGGCATCTTGTCAATAGGTTAGTCCCATAAAATCGATAAAAATGGCATAAAGTGTATAGGAAAAATATAGCATATGGCATGAAAACAACATGGAACATCAGAAATTAAGAATACGTTTATGACATATCAATGAGCAACTCACTTCATATGTAATGCATGAATGTTTTTAAATTATTGAAGGGTCGTAGATTGAACCGGACGCCATATTTGGATGTGTTTTCACCAACATATTTATCTTGAAGTCCTTTTAAACAAAATAAACATTTAGTGTATTTCAGTACTTGCAATTTCACTCTAATTATTAATATATGTTTCATATGTCGGTTAGTGAATTTCAGTTTGATTTAATTATTACATATACATTTCATGCATCATTTCATACCGGTGCAAGTTTTGCTCGGGTTTACGTCAAGAAAATTTCTAACATTTTGAAAACTAATAAAAAACCTTAGAGAAACATCACTAAGGCATGCACATTTTTTCAAAATCTACGCAAGAGAAGTGCTATATCTGGGCCAAACATTATCCATCCTATGGTTTATATATGGGCTTCAAATTTTCTATGCATACTAGTGGAAAAAGGGGCAGCACTCCCGGTTCCAAAGGGCATCTAGTCCCGGTTTGAGAACCAAGACTAATCAATCGGGACTAGAGGCCCCCTTTAGTACCGATTTGTCACGAACCGGTACTAAAGGGCCTCCACGTGGCCCAGTAGGATCCCGCGGGGCTGGACACCTTTAGTCCTGGTTCTCAGCAGGAACCGGCACTAAAGGTAGGCATTTTTTTCATTTTCGATTTTTATCAGGGTTTTGGGTTTAGGAGAGGTTTTAGGGTCCAGGAGGGGTTTAGGGGGTATCAGATAGTATGATCGTACGAGGATCACGTCGATACGCCAAAAATGCGTTTTGGTATATATAAATTACTACATGAAGATCAAGTTGATGCATATATATAGCACATACAATTGCATAAGATCGCAAATTAAGTGGTACATGAAGATCACGTTTTGGAGCACACTATTAGAAATTTTCTTTGGAGCATAGTGGTACTCTCCTAGGCATACTATTACATGGAGGCATACTATTGCATTGGAGCATAGTGGTACTGATGCAGCCCACCGTATTCAACCAAGCACAACATCGACACTCCACAAGGTGAACTCACTCCTATCTCCGTATGTTTTCGGTGTCTTGGTGAACGGTGCTCTACCTCATGAAATCCCCCTCTACATGCATAGGTGGGATCACCACATGGAGACCCAAGATGGTGCCCAAGATGCTCAAGAACGCATCCAAGAAGGTGCACACGAAGCTAGGAAGAACGTGGGCGAAGACGGCGTCAAGATCGGAGTTCCGAGGAGGAAGAACGAAGGGAAAAGGGGTCTCCCGGCCTACCCCCCCGGCCAGGCCGGCCTCCCCCTTCCCAGGCCGGCCCCCTACCCGAGCCGGCCGGCCTCCCTCACCCCCACCCCGGCCTCGGGCTGGCCTCCCAGGCGGCCCCCCTGCCCGAGCGCCCCGGCCTCTAGGCCGGCCTGCCTCCCTCCACCCCGGCCCCAGGCCGGGCACCCAACAGAAGGGGCCGGCCTGCAGGCCAGCCTGCCTCCTTCCCACCCGGCCCCAGGCCGGCCACCCCTCCAGGCCAGCCAGGACGGCTCCCAGGCCGACGTGGCCCCCAAATGCACGGAAACTGCCCGTTTTTGCACCGTTTTGACCCTCGTTTCGGCCCCGACTATATAAAGGACTCCGGTGGCTAGATCTAGGGTTAGGAATGATTTAGAGGATTGATTTGAGAGTTTCGGGATTTTCCCTTGTATCCCTCTTTTGAGGTGACTCCTCTTACGAGGCTACTCCTATGTTGATGATGTTCATCTAGGATTGTATCAAGATCTCTCCAAGGAGCTACTCTCTCACATCGTGATTCTAGTAGTGCTTGCCAACCTTCCCCTTGCGGCTTCTGTTGGATCGGTGGACCAGACGGTAAGAGAAACGGTTTCATTTAGCGTGTTGTTGACTTGGGTTTGCGATCCCTCGTAGGCTTCACGAGTTATCTCCCCCCTTTTTGCGTTTGCCCACGATTTCCCCTCGATTCCCTCTCTCGTGTTCATCGCATTCTTCGTGTTCTTCGTGTGTTCTTCGTGCGTTCTTGTCGATTTGTGAAGATCGGGCCAACAAAGAGGTCAACACCTACATCATCTGGTATCCAGAGCTAGATTGACACGAATTCGACACCCCACCCCCTCCCCTACCACCAATTTTTCTTCTATCCACCAAAAATTCGAAAATTTGACCAAAAATAGCCGAAAGGGATTTCGACCGATCTCTGGATTTGTTGAGTTTTTCGTGGTTTTGTTTCATAGATTTGTTGCCAAAAACCATTCCCCACCTTTCTATTCAGCCACTTTCCTCAAATTTGTCCAAATTTTTTCTTGATTTGTGAGGAATTTCGAAATTGAGCAAAAATCCAGAAAAATCTCAGCTCTTCGATTTCCGGACAGATTTTGTATCTTGTTTTTCTTTGTCGTCGTTGCTCCGATTTGAGTGAGGAAAGTTCCTACGCGTCGCCATCGACATAGCCTACGCATCTACATCAACGGATCCACACGACATCGACATCCATCGGCCGCAAGTCCGAGATCATCCACCGCATAGGTATAACTTGCTTCCACTTGAACCACCCCACCCCATTGTGTTACTTACCTACTTGGACTAGTTCTTTTACACCGCTTGGCATCGCATTGTGGCACCGAGAGTGCGAGTTTTGTGCTTGTGAGAGGCTAGCTTCGAGTAGGCATTGGCATTTGGGAATCATCATCCATCAAAAAGCGAAAAATAAAAAAAAAGAGCAAGGAGAAAGAGCAAGAAGCAAAAAGAGCCAAAAGAAGAAAATGATCGATGCCAATTGCTATCATTTGTAGGAACGCCTAGCTTCAAGTTGCAAGAGAGAAGAGAGTGACCGGTTGCGACATTGCGAATCTTGTTGCCTCAAATTAATTGTGGTTTGAGCTAGCGTCCTCTTTGCGTTGGTGTGGCATTGAGCTTAGTCTCGATAGGTACATTTCGTCTCCGCTCGTCCATTGGCCGAACTAACCCCATTTATCATTTGTGTGTGTGTGTGTTTAGTTTTCCACCATATCATTTCCCTCCACTTGGTTTGGTTTGCGTGCTAACTTTTCTTTGATTTTTCTCCACGTTTTACAATATACTTTTCTTTGGATTTGTTGTTTTCTCGCCACATTTCTAACCCATTGCCATCGACCCATAAGCCGAGTGTGTTTTGGAGCGTGTTATTGGGATTTTTCGAACTCAAGTAACTTCATTCTTTTTGTTATCGGTTTCTCTTGGCTTGGTCCACTAGTTTCCAACATTTGCTAAAAGGTGAGGTTGAGCTCTTAGGTCCTCACACTCTATATATACACTTGTGCTTGTGACTAACCATGTATAGCGAGAGCGAAGACTTTGGAGGCCATGATGATCATGATGAGTCCATGATGGACCATTACGACTACAACGAGCAAGACATGGACCTCCACTCCTACGAGCACGGCGTTGTGGACGACCACTCTTACGAGCCTGACATCATGGATTACCACTACTACGAGCATGACATGGTGGATCACCACCACTACTACGACCACGACGTCGAGCTCTACACCGACTACTCCTCTCCAAGCATCACCGACATGGAGGATCACCACAACAACCACGACGACTCCAAATCCATGAGCTTCAACGACATGAACCACGACTACAACGATGACACCGCAAGCTTGGTTGACGACTTGGAGCCCTACTACACCGACAATGCATCCTCGAGCATGGCGGAGTTCTACACCGACTATGACTCCGACATGGACGAGCTCACCTACAAGAACTTCCTCGCCAAGCTTCGGTTGCCAAGAAACTCCGATGGTTCATGCTCACCACCACGGAACTCCAAGGAGAATGCCAAGGCCAAGACACGACAACGACCTTCAACCTCAAGATGGCGCAACGACAAGAAATCCAACAAGTGGGCAATGTCAAGATCGTCTTCAACATCAAGACGGCGCCACAAGAAGGACATCATCGAGGCTCCATCAAGCGAGAAGGCTAACAAGCCAAGGAATCCGAATGACTTGCGGAGTCATCCCACACATGAAGTGCGGGAGCGCCGCAAGCTTCGTCATCAACCACGCTATCATCACCAAGCTCATCACCAAGATCGTCGCCATGATCATAATCGACATATGGAAGAGAGTGGTACACCCACCTCACCGCGTCTTCCACCACAAGTTCTGCGACGACATTGGTTTGAGCATCGCTCGCCATCACCACTACCTCGACCTCGACACCGACAAGGCTGTGGTGACCCTATTCAAGATCACCCTCTACGACCGGATATTCTTCATCACCCACCTTCGCCAAGCTCGACTCATGACATTGGTCTAAATGGCTTTGTGGATGGTGCTTGCCCGCATTCAAGGCTTCCAAGGCAAAATGTGTGTCACCACCACAATGACCACCAAGACCAAGGCCATTATCAAGAAGGTGACCTCGACATGGCTTCTAGTGAATGCCTCCCTCAACTCCACCACAATGACCACCGGCGCCATCCTCTCCATCATGATCATCATCGCCAAAACAACGAGGATGACCCACATGAGCTTCCACTGCCTATCTTTGATGAAGACCCAAATGAGATCCCTTCTCAACATCAAGCGAGTGCGAATGCTCCCTATGGCTTGTCTTTCCCCATCTTTGAGGAAGACTCCTTTGAGCGCCACCATCGACAACAACCAAGTGGGATTGCTCAATTTGTTACTTCACTTCCCATCTTTGATGAGGACCCCTGTGAGCACCACCATAATCAACAACCAAGTGGGCATGCTACAAATGATTTCTCACTTCCTCTCTTTGATGAAGACCCCTATGAGCGCCCACTTCGACCACCACTAGGCACGGATGCTACTCATGATTTCTCATTTCCCATGTTTGATGAGGAACCTCTTGAGCGACCACTTCAACAACAAGCAAGTGAAGATGACCTCTCACTTCCTATTTTTGATGAGGACCCACATGAGCGACCTCGTCAACATCAAGCAAATGGAGATGCTATCCATGATTCTTCTTCTCCCATATTGGATGAAGCACCACATCACCTAGGCCATGAAGACAATAACTTGAGTGCCGTTTGCCTCAATGTTACAAGGTGCAAGGACCATGAGCGTCATCATCCATATGAGGAATGGGAGCCGCCGCCTCATCTTCTCCAAGAATGTGCTTTCTATTCGCACCCCGCCTTCGACAAGGATCAAGATCATCCTCGCCATGGACATTATGATACCACTACTTCATCAAGGTAAGAGGCAAGAGACACTTCATCACCGACACCCATCCACAACTTCCATGAGCGACATTCTATGAGGATGAACAATGACCTTCATGATCAAGGCCATGAGTCTCCTTCATAGCCACAAGCGCAACACAAACATCAAGAGTGTGAAGCTATTCCTCCCATGACACAAGATCAACATCACCATATGCATGAGGAGAACACTCTACCACTCTATGATGAAGACGTTGATGCATGTGACATTGTCAAAGAGGCTCATCCCTTGCCATCATCTCTAAGGCATTCTTCTTCTTCGTCTCCAATGACACAAGTGCCAACTCCGACCATCCACAAGAGAGCTTCCAATGCTACCAATGAGATGATCTTGGTTGCCAACCAAAATGGTGACCATGCCTACATGAGTGAAGGCCAATACTATGCCTTGCACCAACTAGCTATCAATTCCTTGGACATGCCCACCAATGGTGACGAAAGCGTCTATTGCAATGAGGCCGCGAATTCATCGCGAGTGTTGACACGAGTTCTTCAAGCCTATCCTCAAGATACGGACCAACGATGCCACCTCTCTAGAGCCGGCGTCAATGGCTCGTCTATCATGGATGGCGGTAACGACGAATTGGGTGACACACTCCCCTTGACTTCAAAGCATCTCTTGCCAACCTCTACAAGGCCGCGCTCAAGCCACCATTCTAGTCAAGGATATTGATGGAGGGATGATAACCCGGTAGGCCAACGCCAAGGTGTAATCCGGCCCAAAGGACGCTGCACAAGATCCGGCTAAGGATAAAGGAACTTCTAGAAGTCCCAAGTTTGTAGGCCCCGTAACCTGGATTGTGGGTTACGGTAAGGAAAGTTAGGGTTTTTTATGTGGTGTCCGGGTAGGATCCGTGGTGCGCCTTGGAGGGCAAGCCAGGGGGTCCGGGTGCTTTATAAACTGGCCCCTAGGTCTAGTTTAGAGATATCCAAGAGTTCTAGCAATATCGCCTGATATCGAATATCCAGTGTAACACGAGAGTTGAGATTAATATATCGAGATCGGAGACTCGGCGACTTAATTGCCGGCTACCAGATCGAGTATCATCATGTTTTCCTCTGAGCTAAACCCTCTCCCAAACGCCTGTGTCGTCTTGCCCCAAGATAAGTTACCCCCGGTAACGTCTGCCGTGATTATCCCACGACAGTTGGCGCCCACCGTGGGGCCTGCGTCCAAAGGTGTTTACATCACGGGAGAAGCTCGGAAGAACATGGAGAACCTAGTCATCGGCGAGATCTACATCGACCACGAAGGAGAGAAGATGGTGGACGATTCCGGCTGGGGGCCAGAGTAGGATCACCTCGAATCCGGATCTATCATGACAATCGGCCAGATCAGCGTCTTCATCGGTATGGTATGTACTTCCGGTTCGATCCCTGACGACTTTGGGTTTGATTCTGTGTCAGGGAAGACCGCCTATATCCAATCAGATGGAGAAGAATCAGTTGGGACAACGGATCCAACGGAAGAACCCACCACGAAGAGGGAACAGTCGGAGGAGCCGGCATGGACCCCGCGTGGCCGGGTCGAGAAAGAAGGTGATACCGAGTCTATTCTGCGCCTGCTGGAGAACCGGTACGAGGAAAATAGCAGCGAAGAGGGACAGTATGAATTCACACCAAGCATTGTGCGTCGGGTGGCGGTTTACAGCACCTGCGACGAATCTAAACCAGGAAAACGTGACCACGGCCGCAGTCGGAGCAGCACAAGCATTGGCCCAGCAGCAAGGTCCGGCTAACGGAAACCCGGTCCTGGCCCCGGTTGATGGAGAATCGGCATCGGTCACCAGTCAAGCGGCGGAAAACGAGTTGCACGCAAACACGTTCGGATTCCTATCAAACCGGACACCAGGGGCGGGTCCTTCCAATCCACAACATCCGGCCCTGTTCGACAACAATCTGATTCTAGATCCGACAGTTCTTGCCACAGTTATCACTCCAGAGAACGCGGCGGAACGTGTTAGCGATTTGGATGTAGCCCGTCGTGCATTGGAGCAGCAGAGAAGGCAAGTAGAAGCAGAAAGTCAAGGGATGACCACACGCCAACGTGAGCTGGATGCACTGGAAACCCGGCTCCGAGAGGAAACAACTAGAATACATCAAAGGCACCAAACCAGATTACCAGCGTTAGGTGGAGTTATAAATCCGGCTGCACTGTTTATCACACCTCAAGATCAGCCGATTCCAGCGGCGAAGCAAGGAACTGCACCTCAACCATCGATTGCGGGAACACAGCCGGCAAACGTGCAGACCGGGTTACCCTTACCACAAACTGGAGTTGCAACAGGCAATGCAGTACCCCCGCCACCACCGTCACGATTTCACACACCGGCAGGTCATTACAACAATCCCATGGACAACGTGTACGCGGCAACGCTCGCATTGAATCAAATCCCCGTGAGAGAGTCACCCCACACCGAGGAGACCCGGCGGGCGATAGATATGCTGCGCACTGCGGTAGCACAACAAGTTAATTACCCGGATCACAGAAGTGGAATGCATGGGACACCATATGTCAGCCAACAGCGAGGCAATACCGGCAATATTCAGACAAGCTCGGCATGACGGAGGGAAGAGCAGCAGCAAATGCCGCCTCCTCCACACATTCAGGCAGTACCAGCAGCATCAGCAGCGCAGGCCATCGTGGACCGTTCCAGAGCCAGGAGAGCCGCGGCCGGGTCTGCAGTGCATGGACCGCCACCAATACCGCGTCCAGCCGCACCACCCGCAGGATCACACGTTTCCCGAGTGAGGCCGGTCCCGACTAACCTCGCTGGGCCTAAGTGTCTGTCGGATAACATCAGAGCCAAACCTTACCCGGATAAATTCAAGGAGCCAGGTAAAGTAGTGATTTATGAGCCGACTATGGATCCGGAAACATGGTTGAGCAGTTATGAGATGGCCATGTCGATTCGCAACGCATCCGAGAATCTTCAAACCAAATTCATGTATCTAATGATGTCAGAAGGAGCAGCAAAGTTATGGTTCACCAATCTACCGGAAGGATCCATCAAGTCATGGGGAGAATTGAAAACTGCGTTTATCAAGCACTTTCATGGGACGTGCAGAAAGTTATTCACTATTGATGACCTAGAGCGATGTGTTCAGAAGAAGGGAGAATCGGCACGCAGCTGGGTGCGCCGGGTTATGGAGATACTTCATTCATCTACAGATATCCAGCCAAAGGATGCGCTGCAAGCTATGGCAAAGACCTGCAAGTACACACCTTTAGTACAAAAGTTAACTCGCATGAAATCTAGTCGGAACGCTTCAGAAGTTACGATGGGAGAGCTGATGGATGCATGCAATAAACACGCTTCTACGGATACTACGGAAGAGGATGTTGATGACAAGAAAGGAAAAGCAAACACAAGTAACGGGAGAACCGGCAATGGATCAGCACCGGGTAACAATGGAGGTAACAATGGGAATAATCAAAACAAGCGCCCGTTTGATGGAGGCTCAGAGTTTGTCGCTAGCACAGAGGCCGGGTCTTCAAGACCGAGGGCAGATGGAAACTTCAATACTGGAAATCACAATGGAGGAAACTATCAAGGGCCACCAAGGCCGAGTAATAATTGGGACATCTTCAGAATGGCATGCCCGAAGCACAGCAGGAACGGTAGGCCAGCTAACCACTCCTTGGAGCAGTGCACCGACCTAAAGAGGTGGAAGAATGAGGAAGTGAACAGAGCCATGCGAGGTGCAGGTCGGGGAGGAGGACTGGGTCCAGGTGGAAACCCGGGCAACGGCCCACCCCCAGCCGGTAACCCGGCAGCCGGAAATCAAGGTAACAACCAAGGGGGAGCTGGAGGTTTCCAGGCTAACCCTAAGCAATTGGGTCAATATCACGTGCATACTACAGGAAGTTCTAACAAGGACAAAAAGGTACTGAAGCAGGCGGTAAACTCGGTTGCCTCGGCTGTTCCGAGATACCTGAGGTGGTCAGAACAGGACGTAACATGGAGCATAAGGGATCACCCGGAAAGAATAGAACATCCGGGAGTCTTAGCATTGGTAGTTGCACCACAGGTCAATGGGTATGAGCTGAAAAAGGTCCTGATGGACGGTGGAAGTAGCATCAATATACTGTATTGGGAAACCTTTCTACGCATGGGTCTCAAGGAGTCTCAGCTACAAGAAAGTTCAACAATTTTAAATGGGATAGTTCCGGGTCACTCAGCGTGCCCCGAGGGAAAAATCGCATTGGAAGTAGCTTTTGGGGAATCAAAGGACAATTATCGAGTTGAGTGGCTCACTTTCGAGGTGGTCAAGTTACGCAGTCCTTATCACGCGCTGTTCGGAAGGCCGGCTTATGCTAAATTCATGGCTAGGCCGTGTTATGTGTACCTACAGCTAAAAATCCCGGGTCCTAAGCAGACCATAACCATACATGGAAGCCGGGATATAGCGGCTGAGTGCGACGAAGGAGACGCAGCAATGGCTGAGCAAGCTTGCAGAAAAGAGGAACTCAAGCATTACCGGTCTCAAACAGACCCGGATGACAGAACAACATCGAAAAGGCCGAGTACTGAAGATGAAAGAGCAAAGTCCAAGGCAGCACAAGACACCAAGATAGTGGCTTTCATCAAACATGATCCTCCCAAACAATCTGCCACAGGAGAAGAAATTGCACGGCCGTTCACAGCCAGCCGCGTCATGGAAACACCTCACCCGGATTGGCTAGCAAACCCAGTACTCATAATAAAAAAGACCAACAAGTGGAGAGTGTGTATCGATTACGTCAGTTCCGGACAGATTCCCAAGAAGAACTAAAACAATGTAACGGGCAACAGGTTTCAGACGCACTCTTTTCCTATCCAGGGTACCTAAGGGGACTGGAAGGTTTTTAATGAGGCGGCCTGCTGACCCAAGCTTTCTCGTATCAATAAAGAGATGGTTATCAAGTCTTATTTTGTTATGATCTTTACTTCGGTTACAGGTAAGTATTATTTATTGCTATCAGTACATCAGTATCATCAAGTATGTTGCATATATATAGGTCTTGGGGGCTGATTGCTTGAATAGCACAGTTACAAACCCAAAGACCCGGCCTTGATGCCTATGAGTTATAAGGGACGATTACTCGCAAACGAGTACGGCTGCAATCTTATAACCGGACAAAGGAGCCAAATTTTCTTGACTTTTCTTACTTAAGCTTGATGTGACTCGCACTAAAGTGGCATGATTTGCTCGCTTACGATTACAATCATCCATGAAGCCCAATGGGACTTGTCTGACCCTGTTTTCGTATAGATGTAACAACATGGTATCCACGCGAAAGCCGGCTTACAGTACAAGATAGTCAAAAGGGTCATCTAAACCACAAGTTATGCAGAGTACAAGGCTAATAGCCGGAAACTCAACGTTTATCAAGCATAACTTCATTACCTATGTGAAACGGCTCCGGGTTTGGGCTTAGCAACAACAAACTTGTTATCTTTGAAAAGACCATATATCCCAGACTCGGAAATTCGGGCCTTGGGGACTGCGGGTTTCGAAACAGAAACAAGTTGTTTAGTCACTAAGCTCGAAAAACCCCAACATCCGAGTCTTGGGGACTTGGGGACTTAGAAAAAAGTCCACTTGTCGAAACCCACGATACTCGGAAACCGAGTCTTACAAAAGGAAACATAAAGAAAGTCGGATATCAAGAATAAGCTCAAAAACCAGATAAGTATCAAGTTCATCCAAAGGCCAGAAGAGGCACGAGGTATATCAAGGAATTAAAGTGCGTTACAGATTTCGGTAATAATATCAAAGGTGCATAGGTGCACCGACAAAAGAATATCTGTTTCGAACAAAAGCATCGAAACGACCAAAGTATCGTGATGGCATTTGTTTACTCGGCTTCCTGAGTAGGGTCCACATCTTTACCCTTGCCCTCCGAGTCTTGGTCCTGGGTCTGCTCTTCAGCTCTCCCGGCATCGTCACCCGGATTCTTCGCATCAGGACGGGCAGGCGGGAGGACAGCCGGCGTAGAGGTGGTTGGCTCTGATCCTAACTCGGCCTCCCTCTTCGCGGTTTCTTCCCTCTTCCTGGCCGAATCGGCAGTCCATTTCTCCAAAATATCGAAGGGCGGGGGTGCTTCCTCCTTCACGATTTTGTCTTCAGCATCGTACGAACTCATAAGCATACGCAGATCCATATTATCGGCCAAAGTGGTTGCCGAGTGACGCACTGCGGATTGTACGGCCTTGAAGTCCTTGGGCCCAAACTTGGAGCCGTCCGCTTTGAATTCTGGAAACCCGGATATCACCTTTGCCGGCTCAAGCTTAGGAAAGTAAGCTTTAGCCAGCGCAAAGGCCCGGGTCATACCAATCCGGCATGCCGAGCGTTTCCAGATCTCGATCCATGCAGGCACAGTGGAGCAGGTTTGGATAAGATTTTCTTCACCCGGATATACTTCAGTCGGCCACTTCACGGCATCCAATATCCACTTGGTGCCGGCAAAGAAAGTCCGGAGCACAGTCTTCAAAGTTTTAGCCTTTGCAACAGCATCTTCTTCTGGGGACGCAAGGTTAGCACCTGCAGTTGAAACAAAAGAAAGGCCATATCAGTAATTCCGAGTATCATGTAACAAAATAGAGGAATAAAGTCAGTCGGCAGAAAAAACTTACTAAGCAAGATGCGGTAAGTATCGGTAACTTGGTCCGATAATTTCTTCAGTGCGGTTCGAGCAGTGGTGCACTTTTTCTTGTATTTGGAAACATCTTTCTTCAAAGTTTCCACGTCAGCCTCAAGGGCCTCTATCCGCTTCACCTTGGCAAGCAGAAGTTGTTCGGTCTTGAGCAAAATTTCATCAGACCGGGTGACCTGTGCCTGTAAGGGACAAAAGGTGCAAGTATCAGTCGGGTATCAGGGCAAGACGAATATCGCATAGAGTACCGAGCACAACTTCAACAAGTTATGCTCGGAACTTGGGGGCTAGATGGATATTACAAGATATTTGATAAAGTTACCTGGTGTTCCGCTGCCATGCGTTCTAGAATATTGCTCTCCGAGGCCTTCATGGCAATGAGAGCACTCATCATTTGATCAAAGGTATTGTTGCCCAAGGTGGAAGACCCGGGATCATGGAGACTCGGGGAAGGAGCTCTCTTCTTGGCAGGAGAGGGTATCCGGGTCGTCCGGGTATCGAAGTCTGGTGCTCCTCCTCCTGTGCCCAAGGCAGCATCTTTTTCCTCCTCGTGTACGTGCGAGGCTATTGGATACTCGGCTTCTTGATCGGCCGGGTTTATTGGTGGCACTTGTCCTCCGCCAGCCGCAACAGTCATATCATCAGTCGGGTTCTCCGTACCCGGGTCATCGGTTTCCATATTTTCTTGGTCGCTAATAGTGACCGCGGCTCTGTGGACAGTATAAGTAAAGCAGTTAGCGTACAACTGGAAAAAAGTGATGAAAAGACGATAAATTGTCAGGAAAGGAATTTTACCCGGGATTCACCATATAGTCCGAGGGGAACTCGCTGCTGGACCCGGACGAAACTGAAAAACATCAAGCAAGATGTGGAATTGTCCCGTAAGGGGATGGTTCGGGAAGACTTTGATACTTAAGAAAGGATTAAGAGAATACCAGCGCGTCGAGCCGGAGACGACGAAATACCCGGATTAAGAGTGCCATCACCCGGAAAGTTCCGAGTTATTCGACGCTTGGTCACGAGCGGTTCCTTCAAATACGACCAAGTGGATAATTTCCGGTTCAGCTCGTGCATGTTATCAAAGAAATATGGTTTAGAGGCAAGGAAAAGGTATGGAACCTTGAAGACGACCCCTTGGGGTTTTCTCTTTGCTCCGACCTTGACTGTTGGCTCAGCGTCGTCCTCGTCGCTCGCTGACTCCACCTTGCCTTGAGTTTCTTCTTCGTTGTCCTTCTCTTCTTGTTCTGAAAGTTATCAAGATTTACAATCGGAAAATGAAGAACGAGCAACAGCGATTTCAAAGAAACTAAGTGAAACTCGGAATGTACCTTCATCCGAGTTAACAGCGTCTTCTTTCTCCTCTGGATTTTCAGAGCTGGGAGGAGTTTCAATCTTCCAAAAAGGATCATCGGCCTGAGATGAAGATATAAGAATAAGGGTTATTGGCTATATCGAGTGGAAAGTGTGAAGGTAAAGATATGGAAGCCGGGTCTTTACCTTGGGGGCCGGGTTCTCACGCGTGAAGGGTTCTAACCCGGCTATATTCCGGATTACCTCCAACTTCTCTGTCAAGAAGCCTTTGATAGTCTTGTTGGTGTCTCCGGCTGCAAAGCTATTGGTGGAGTATCGGAGTGAGTCCGTGGTGTGCCCCGAATACTCGCACATTAACTTTGTGCGGATGGAGTTGGGTTGGATCCGGAAATCGACCCAAGTCTTTACCAGGTTGAGCCCAATGAGACCTTGGGCCGAGAGAATAGTTATTTTGGCCAATAAAGGTTGGATTGCCTCCCTGTCCGAGTCAGGGGCAAAGGCATTGAAGGTCTCGGAGATATCGAGGAGGCCCTCTGAGTAACCCGGCAACCTCTTTTCGCCGGGTGGGGAGGTGTCTCGGAAATAAAAGTATGAGAGTTGCCAGTGCTTGACGTGGGAGTTAAGAGTAAGAGGTGGTATTAGAGAATTCTTGCGGCGCTGGATAGAGACCCCGCCGCAAGCAAGAAGTGCTCCGTCACCGCTTTCGCGGCACGGTTTGCACTGAAAAAGTTCGATAAAGAGAGCCAAACTTGGCGGAGTGCACAAGTATGACTCGGAAAGAACAATGAAGTGGGAAATATTTAACACAGAGTTAGGCCCTATGTCAAATATCCGGAGGCCATAGTGGCTTAGAATATCTCGAAAGAAAGGGTGACCTGGAGGACGGAACCCCCGGGTCACGTGCTCCATGAAACATATTACCTCATCATCGGCAGGTGTGGGCCGGGTCTCGTTACCCGGCACCCTCCAATGGATATCTTTTTGAGATGGGAGAACCCCTAACTCGGCCAGTTCTTCCAACTTGGCCTTCGTAACAGTGGATCGCGCCCAGTTGGCGGATATGGAATTGGTGGTCTTGGCCTTGACTGGCTGCTTCCCCTGCTTTTTAGGAGCCATGAGATCAACCTACAAAACACAAGATAAAAGGGTACAAGAAGTAAGACTCGGAAACCATGAGCTGTCCGGATATTTGTGAGCGGTATCGAGAAAACATGGAAGCTAGGAGTTATCCGGATATCATTCTATGAAGTGAAGTTACAAAGTTATCCGGGTATTAAGCATCATTGTAAAAACTATGGGGTATTTGCGCATTGAAAAGTGTTTGAGGAAGACGGATGATCCTCCATGTATGTATTGCAAGTAAAAGAACTGGAAGAAGGGGATTTTCCGGGTGTCAGAGGTAGGAGCGGAAAATTTGGGCGGCCCGAGCCTAGATTGAAGATTTAATTTCCAGATTTGTGGTGAAATTAATGACTATGGGCGATAGGGGGATGAAGTGGAGTCTATATTCAGGCCATTGGGCGAACTAGAGTGAACTTGAGTGACCTAATTCGGCGTGGCAAGAAAAAACGACCGGCGGGTTGACTTAGATCCAATCTGAAATAGATCGAGAAATTGCAAGGTCAAGTTGATGGATAAGGGAAACTTACCGGAGGAGATTGGAGTAAAGCCCGGCGGAGGCAAATGGCGCAGTCTTGGTGCCCCTTTGCGACTCCCGGCGGACAGGTCGGGGGCGCGACGGCGGGTTCTGGCGGCGGCGCGGGGCGAACCGTGGCGGAGCGTAGCCGGCGGCGGATTGGCTCCGATGATGCGCGCGAGGTCTCCGTGATGGTGCTCTGTGAACTTGAGCGCGGAAGCGAAGAGAAAGAGGAAAGGGGGGAAATGAGCCGTTGGGGTTAGGTTTGCCCCTAAGTGCTTATTTATAAGGGTGCGGGTGGATAAACCAAGTCCAACGGGCGGGAGCCGGAAATTTCGGATTAACGGCTGTTTGCCTGGATTCTGTGAGATGTACTTAAAGTGCTGAACGAGATATCCGGATAGAGATAAGAAAGAGATCTTCTCCACGATATCAGGATCAGTTATCGAGTAAAGTAAGCCGGATCTTTGACATTCTTATCAGGGTGTTGACCCGGAAAGCTAAGCAAAGGACTTGGAGAAAGTCGGGTTATTATATGGCCACCATGGGGTTAGGCCTGGCTGTTTATCGAAGCAACTTAACCCGGCCTTCATGCATTTGTAAGTTTGATAATTTTACAGGGAATAGCGTGCGCTTCAAAGAGAATCTCGTGAAGCCCAAGCTATTCTGGGGACTACTGATGGAGGGATGATAACCCGGTAGGCCAACGCCAAGGTGTAATCCGGCCCAAAGGACGCTGCACAAGATCCGGCTAAGGATAAAGGAACTTCTAGAAGGCCCAAGTTTGTAGGCCCCGTAACCTGGATTGTGGGTTACGGTAAGGAAAGTTAGGGTTTTTTATGTGGTGTCCGGGTAGGATCCGTGGTGCGCCTTGGAGGGCAAGCCAGGGGGTCCGGGTGCTTTATAAACCGTCCCCTAGGTCTAGTTTAGAGAGATCCAAGAGTTCTAGCAATATCGCCTGATATCGAATATCCAGTGTAACACGAGAGTTGAGATTAATATATCGAGATCGGAGACTCGGCGACTTAATTGCCGGCTACCAGATCGAGTATCATCATGTTTTCCTCTGAGCTAAACCCTCTCCCAAACACATGTGTCGTCTTGCCCCAAGATAAGTTACTCCCGGTAACGTCTGCCGTGATTATCCCACGACAGATATCTTCTTCATCATCATCATCGACCACTTGAGGATGCTACAAGGCATGGCTTACACTACCACACCGCGGAGATGATGGAGCCTTCCTCGACACAAGCCATGACACTACCTCCTCCTCCAAGAAAGCCACCCTTTCCACACTTGGAGATCAACCCAAGAGATGAGATGATCAAGTCCTCCTCGCCACATGCTATGACACTACCGACTCCAAGCAATGCAACGACTTCGACAAACCCGCACACCTCTTGTGCCAAGTCTTGGGAGCCTTCTAGTGTCCCCTCTCAAGCTTCTAGTGAGATGAGTGGTGAGAGAGAGATCCACATTCACGTGAGTGAGCGCCACAAGCCCATAATGAGTGGAAAAAGCATGAGTGTTTCTAGAGGCATTGCCATGATAGCCACCAATAGTGAGATGAGAGTTGAGAGCAAAATCCCATGTGTGCTTATCGACACTAACGGCTTACCAACTTTCTCTCCATCTTTGTTGTCTATTTTGCAGAGATTTGGTGACCCTATCAAGCATCCTCGACCTCATGGACTTCTCCACATCCAAGGCTCTCCACAACGCATGAACATCGACACCGACTTGAAGAGTTGGAAGGAGCACATTCCGCTCATCATGATCCACATGGAGATTGACAAGAGCTTCTACGACACGGCATTCTCCATCCACACTCCTCAAGTCAAGATCTACACGACGCGTCACAAGCACTTCGACATCAACGACTTCTACGCATACATCCCTCATGTCACGATGTGCATGGAGTTTGACAAGCGCGTCAACAACAATGACTACAACGTCTACATCCCCTTCGTCAAGATGCACTTGGAGTTCGACAAGCGCGTCAACGACAATGATCACCACGACTACACATCAACCGCCACGATGTACATGGACTTCGACACGAGCATCAACAACAACCAATGCGTCAAGTTCATCTACACTCTACCACTTCCGCAAGCTCATATTCGTCCACCCATGGAGGAACATGTCAAGATCGTCATCGCCTTTGGCCTACACCCTCCACGAGCATACCTTGGCATGACCTTCGATAAGAGGCTCAACTTCAACGACTACACCGCCTCGCAAGATCTTCCTCAACCACCCAAGGAGGAACTCTTCATGATCTTCATCACCTTTGGACCACACCCACTACGAGCCTACCGTCACATGATTTTCGACAAGCGGCTCAACTTCAACGACATCTTCGTCGTCAACTTTCCTTCTCCCACTCCAAAATGGATGGAACGAGAGTCGAGGAAGACTCTTCTTCAAGGGGGGGGGGGGAGATGATGCAGCCCACCGTATTCAACCAAGCACAACATCGACACTCCACAAGGTGAACTCACTCCTATCTCCGTATGTTTTCGGTGTCTTGGTGAACGGTGCTCTACCTCATGAAATCCCCCTATACATGCATAGGTGGGATCACCACATGGAGACCCAATATGGTGCCCAAGATGCTCAAGAAAACATCCAAGAAGGCGGACACGAAGCTAGGAAGAACGTGGGCGAAGACGGCGTCAAGATCGGAGTTCCGAGGAGGAAGAACGGAGGGAAAAGGGGTCTCCCGGCCTACCCCCCCGGCCAGGCCGGCCTCCCCCTTCCCAGGCCGGCCTCCCTCACCCCACCCCGGCCTCGGGCTGGCCTCCCAGGCCGGCCCTCTGCCCGAGCGCCCCGGCCTCTAGGCCGGCCTGCCTCCCTCCACCCTGGCCCCAGGCCGGGCACCCAACAGAAGGGGCCGGCCTGCAGGCCGGCCTGCCTCCTTCCCACCCCGGCCCCAGGCCGGCCACCCCTCCAGGCCGGCCTCTGCGCCCTCCAGGCCGGCCAGGCCGGCTCCCAGGCCGGCGTGGCCCCCAAATGCACAGAAACTGCCCGTTTTTGCACCGTTTTGACCCCCGTTTCGACCCTGACTATATAAAGGACTCCGGTGGCTAGATCTAGGGTTAGGAATGATTTAGAGGATTGATTTGAGAGTTTCGGGCTTTGCCCTTATATCCCTCTTTCGAGGTGACTCCTCTTACGAGGCTACTCCTATGTTGATGATGTTCATCTAGGATTGTATCAAGATCTCTCCAAGGAGCTACTCTCTCACATCGTGATTCTAGTAGCGCTTGCCAACCTTCCCCTTGCGGCTTCTGTTGGATCGGTGGACCGGCCGGTAAGAGAAACGGTTTCATTTAGCGTGTTGTTGACTTGGGTTTGCGATCCCTCGTAGGCTTCACGAGTTATCTTCCCCCCTTTTGCGTTTGCCCACGATTTCCCCTCGATTCCCTCTCTCGTGTTCATCACGTTCTTCGTGTTCTTCGTGTGTTCTTCGTGCGTTCTTGTCGATTCGTGAAGATCGGGCCAACAAAGAGGTCAACACCTACATCAGGTACTCTCCGAAATTAGGTATGACCTCCGCAAGGAAAAATCCCGCCAATTCCTCGCAAATTGCTTTTAAACACTCCTTTATTAGGAGCGCTTCCCGCTTTGTTGCTAACTTTAAAAGATTGAGATCAAAATAAATACATGAGTTATGTGTGTATATATCAAATCATAATAAAACATTTATGACCGAAACTCAGCACAACTGATGGTAACAAAAAAAATCTGTAAATATTATTTATGTAATTCTTGATTTCTTCGATTCTTTATTCTCTCGCTGACCCTGATGTGAATGTACCCGCAATCGTAGTGCCCACAGAGATCAGTCCCCTCTGGCTGTTTCGCGCAAGTCCGTACAAGAATAAAGTTCAATGAAACAATAATCAAGTATGATAATGGTGCTTGGACCTAGGTAGTACTACCTAGGCCGGCTTCGGTTTCCATCCACCGGCCGGATCTTCCTCGATGAATGATTGCTAGACGTTGTCCAACAGATAAAATGAACAAAAAAATTATTAATTAGTTGTTATTAGGAAATGAATGAAAGAGGCTATAAGAATTGAAATTACTTTTTGATCATATCAAAACAACACTTGTATTCTTTAGGTTTTCTCCTCGATGAGTCAAGGACTTCAAATTCTCCATTGTGAATTTTAATGACGAGAAGAATAAAGCGTAACCTGCGCACGTTTATATATGGAGAAATTAGCATAAAACTACCACTTTATAACTCAAATTTACTGAATGGTACCTATTTAGTGATATAGTACATAAATCTACCACATTTTGTCGAGGAATTCGCAAAAAAAACTGATCAAGGATTAAACAAGGATTGACACTGGGACTGACATATGGGACCCACCAGTCAGGCGCATGGCTACCCCCGCTCCTGAATGCTCTCTTGTGGACGAACAACTCAACGCCCGCTCCCTCAAGCTACCCCCCCACTAGTTCCTCTGTGGCCCGAGAAACAAAGCAAGGACGAGACGGCCGAAGCTTCTGTGCGCGTATCCGCCTCCTGACCAAGCGCCGCGCCCGCCGATGGCGAGCGGCGCCATGACAACCGCGAGGTCCAACAACCCGACGACCGCACACGGGCAACTCTTGAGCGACACCCCACCACCAATGGCGTCGTGCACGGCTGGCACTCCCGCCGCCGCGCAAGTAATCGACGACCTCGCCGATGTCGACGGCGGCCGCAATGGCACGACGCGGCTGGAAGGCTAGAGGATGAGCGGCTGTTCGGGAATATCTCTGTGTGCTTCCTAGTCCCTCGGGGGAGTGGATGGAGACGAATTCGGGAACAGAGGAGGGGCGAATCGACGGCGGCGATGTTGGGCCGGACTTGGAGAAGACGCTGGTGACGTCTCCGTCTCGGCTCATCTCAGCACAATCCCTTTGGAGGGAAGGAGAAGCGCTGCGAGGCGAAGCTAATGGGCGGTTTAGCTGGTCTCGGGGCGTCCGGTAGCTGTCTTCCCGGTCCCACTGCCATTGTCGTCGGGCGCTGCTTCTTACATGATGCAGCGGCGGAGGAATCGCGGAGGCGAGGGGCGACAAGCTAAGTGTGTGTCATGGGGCTGCGCGGGAAGCTTCGGTTGCCGTCGGGCGCCGCTGGAGCGTCCGCTGCCGTCGGACGCGCTGGTGCCATCGGGAGGCGCCGTACTGCAACAGTAGCGGTCAACAGGGTGGGAGAGAGATTGGGGACAAAAGGGATATTTTAATTAATTTATTTATTGGGCCGATATGGGGTCCATGTCCAGCTCAGCAAATTGCTTATATTTTTGCCACCTCAGCACTGACCGGTGGGTCCCATATGTCAGTTCATGTGTCAATTCTTGTTTAATCCGGGATTAGTCTTTTCTGTGAAATCTTGCGCAAAATATGGTAGATTTACGTCCTATATGCGTAAAGTGGTACCATTTAGTAAATTTGACTTCAAAACGGGTAGTTTTATGCTAATTTCTCTTATATATGCAATGTTATAGATAACTCATCAGTTAAAACTTTAACATATAGTGAGCAAAATAGAATGTGTAGAAGACAGTAACACTCACTTGAGGTTGTAAGGAAAAAGTATTTCTTTTTTGTCATGTTTTCACTTCAAAAATCTTAGCAAAGTCCCCGGTGTATCCGTGTTACGAATGAGATTTTCTATGGTGACTTCATGAATTTTATCCATGTCAACGAACCCAAAGTCCATGGTTTCATCCCTTTTGCATTCGAACATGTTCAATCTGCATTATATAACACGCAAAAAATTATATTGAGAATAATTGCAGATAATGATCTCCAAATAAAATTGACAACGCTCCGTCTATGAGACAATTAAGAAAAGCGTATAGTATGGAGTACTATGTAGCAGCATGCTAGCCAAGCATACAGGCACACGTGACACAAGACGTGCAGCCGCTGCGTTGTTGCAGGCCAAGCCAAAGATACAGCAAAATGTTTGTCGTAGAAATATGAAAAAACTGCGTCTGCCGGGAGTCAAACCCGGGTCTATTGCTTGGAAGGCAATTATCCTAACCGTTGGACTACAGACGCTTGCTATGGCTAAAGCACAAACGGAGTTTCTAAGTTGTCTGAAATCTAGGACGTGAGCAAACTAAACATTACAATGTTTCTTTGTGAAAGAAAATGGAAATATACAATGTTTCTTTGAGATTATCAGGCCATAAAATCAGTGGTCATATAGTATCATAGAGCTTCTTGACCCAAATAATGAGCATCGACATAGGCATATGACCCACCAATAAAGAGGCTACCCAAGCATCCATGCATGATGATTTTGTCGATATCCGGACTCCACGGTATTTCGGTAGGTTCCATGTAAGTGCACATGTATGATGATGTGAGAGCGTATATGCCTAGGTGTCATATTCGGTGTTTTACACACATGGGACTGCATCACATGAGTCAGTAGGGAACTGGGACGTTTCTTCAGGACAAAATGTTGTCGTGTGCAACTAAGATGCGCATGTCGTACGGTGCCGTGCCTTGAGCTTGTGCTTTTCCATGCTCTTAGCTTTCTACAAGGTATTCGGTTTTTTGCTGCGTGGTTTAACGTGGTGTCCCCCTTTTCCCTACCTACAATGCAATGAAAGAGGTGGTTTTTCAGTTTTCGAGAAAACGGTTGTCAACCCAACCTAGAAAACTGATCAACCTTCACTTGGCATTTAGTTTCTTCTTCTGAGATGATGAAATGAGTAATGGTGGGTTGATTCACCAAAAGGCCTGTCCCAATGCATCGTTTGTTAGCACGTTACCATAGGTGCATTAATAATTTAAGAGACTACTAGTAGTCCAATGCATTGTTTGTTAGTCTCTAAATTTAATGATTTGGTGCTCATGCATGGATGTGATTGGCCTATTAACCATTTTTACCTATGATGACATACCAATGTTGTATCTTAACTAAGATACAACCTCTCTCTCTCATCATTAAGTAGTGTGCCACATAAGCAAAACGTCTATAAACCCGCGCTAAGAAACCCCTATTGGGACAGGCCTAACATTCAGCAGGAAATACTCAATTCCTAGATACCAAGAAAACAAACTCAACTATTAAATAACACAAATAACTATGTGGAAAATCTCTTGTGTTCCGTGCTAATTAAACATATCGTATGTGGTGCTTTTTTCTCTATGGTTGCATGCAACATTCACATTAATGGGCACCACTATACGAGGTAGATTTTTAATCAATTCTTCTTGAAAAGAGATGGTGGTCTTGTACTCCCTCCGTCCAGGATTACGAGTCCCCTAGTGAAAAACTATTTGTCCAGAAATTATCTCCCATAAGGCTCATAATCATTAATTATCCTAAATAAGTGTGGCCTAATTAATGTAAAATCTCCACCTTCCTCTCTCCCCATAGGGCCGTAATCATTAATTTGCCTAAATAAGTGTGGCCTAATTAATGGCTATTATTAAGGAAATTACGTCATTGGAGGAAACGGTAGATTATGCCTCGATATATCACCCCAATAGGATGCTACCTTGGTCGCGATGCAATTCACTAGGGGTCTAGTAATCCTGGACGGAGGGAGTATAGACAGAAATTGTATTTTTGATAGTGGCCTTGTATATAAAGACAGAGGGAGTATCATTTTCATGAGATTAGTACAATGACAGTGTCTATGTGCATAAAAAATCTCCCCGCTTCCTTCTACGCCGCCCGTCTCAGGCGCACGGGCCTCTGGGCCTCCCCCTCCCTTCCTCATTTCCGTCCCCAACCCCTTGTCCCGCTCCCCATGACCCCCTAACTTCCGCGACCCGCGCCGCCCCCGCGGCGGCCGGGCCACGGCGCCCGTCTCCAGCCCCCGCCCCCATCTTCCTTCCTCCCTCCCGCCGTCGTTGGTGGGCTGCGCCGGTAGCGGCGAGGCTCTGGACTCTACCCTACTAGTGTTGGGGCGGCGTGGGGCAACCCTAGCCTAGGTGGTACAGCTCGGCGGCGACGGTCTAGGGCGGCGGTAGGATTATCCTGGTGCAGTGCCGATTGACAAGGTGGTGGTGGTGCTGCCGTTGGTTGCTGGGGTGGCGGTGGTGGCGTTCCGGCCCTGCAGGCCTAGATTTGGGCCCTTTGGGCCCGATCTAGATCAGGGCAGGTATGCCTCGTTGCCTCCGGGCAGCCCATGGAGCGGCTCGTGTCGGAGATGACAGCGTTGACACCACCCCTACTACAGAGTCGGTGGGAGTTTCACGGGCATGTCTGGGCCCGACCGAGCTTATGGGTCGGCCAGGAGGCTAATAGCGGTGGCGGCCTACGTGCGGCAGCACAACAGCGGGGAATTTAGGGGCCCTCGGGATCGACCGGGCCTGTCTGGCCTGGTGTGTCCCTGCTGCTATGTCCGGTCGGCACCCGCCGATGGTGGTGGAGGACGTCCTCTAGGTGGATGTGCCGCTTCTGCCTTCCGTCTCCAATGGTTTGATGTGCTCTTGTCGCAGCGTTCGGTCGGCTACCGTTGATGGAAATGGAGGTTGTTCCCTCCCACGTGGTGGTTATTCTATCGGACCATGCCCACGAATTGTGGTGGATGGCGGCAAGATTGTGGTGGAGTTTGTTGGTGGATTTCGAAGCGCCACGAATTGTGTGGGGATGGTTTTTTGGGGGTCGGGAGAAATCCTTGTCGTTTTGGCACCGATGCGTTGACGCTTGAGTATCACCCCTCCTTCCTGAAGGGCGCCGGGTGTACCCCTTCTCCACGCCTCGGAGCATACCGGGAAAACCCTAGGACATGTCTGGTCAGCAGTGTCGTCGTCGCCACTTCCCTCCTTCGAGGTGCTGCTTTGTACGCGGAGATTCGACATGCTGGGATCATGGTGGGAATTCTTCGGAGAGGACGCAACGGTTTTGAGTCATTGTCGTTTTCGTTGATCTGCCGGTGTCTGCATTGTTTTCTCTTTTTGTTCTCTTTCTTTTGTTTTGGCGCAGACTGTGTTGTTTGTCCCCACTAGTGGTTGGCTTGTTGTAACGTGTGGTTGTAATATTAATATAGCGGGGCGAAAGCCTATTTCAGCAGAACCACTATCGGGGTTGGCATGTGGTGAAACCCCGACTTTGTCTTAATTGAAACATTATTCCCCCACTCAAAGATTTTGTGGACCTTCCCTCTTTGACCATTCTTGCTTTTTTTTGGTAATTTACAATGTGCGAATAAACTTTTCATGAAATTCGCAAAAAATTATGAAATATTTTTTTGGATTTATCTTTATATCCATGTGCACATAAAGTCGTTTAAAAAACCCGACATTTTTATGGTATGTGCCATAAGTACAAAAAAATGTCTTGTGAAAATCTCTATTTTAGCGTCATATTTTTGTTTTGTACACAAGTCGCAAAAGTATCATTTTTTTTTCATAAAACGACTTTGTGAATGCATAGAATGTTAACATCTATGCGCAAACATTATTTCACAATTTTTTACATTTAAAAATGTGTTTAAAATGCATTTTAAATATATGATGCATTTGCATCAGAAAGTCAAAACACCTATCCCTAACTCATCAATGATCGTTGTTGACAAAATCAAAGATGATGTCGCACTACAGGGTCTAATCGGTGCAAAACACTTGAGTTTATTGGTGAAAGGAGAGTAGATGTGCATTGATGTTCATGTGCCCTCGTCTACCCTAATTTTTTATTTAAACTCCCTTCTTATTTTTTAATCTTAAATGTGCATTTTATTAACTAGCCAATAGAGCACCATTGGTGATACAGTAAAATCCCGAGGAGTATACAACCAAGTTTGAGGATCACTCGTTTTTGCAACAAAGTTTGGTATTAATAAACTTTGTGTTTATAAATATGGTTTCATACATTTTGCCTTTCTTCCCTGTGCCAAAAAGGTATTGCAAAGAGTGGGAGAGGTATTTTGGCTCCATGTGCATATGTACCCTTTATTTAAAATGAATTTTAAAGACAGTTTGAAATGTAAAAAAAATCCTGCATTGATCCAAACATTCTATCTGTTCACAAAATTGTTTCATGAAAAACCAAAAAAAAAATCGTGGCTTGTGTAAAAAAGACAAAAATTAATTGAAGCTAAAATAAGTCTTTCCAGGAGATGTTTTTTAATTTTTTTACATAGGGCACAAAAAATTACCGCTCTTCTTGAAATGACTTTGTGAACACATAGAATGTGAATATGTACCCGCGGAATTTTAGTTCACTTTTTTTTTTTACATTTCAAAATGTGTTATGTACCCAGTGCATATGCAGCGGGGCAGCCAAAGTGCATTTTATGTAAACAATGTACTATTTCAGGTTGTCAAGGACACAATAAGAGGGCGCCCTGCCCGGCCCCGGAAGGAGAGGGAGTGGAGCGGCGGTGGGATCTAGAAGGAAGAGCCACATGAGTTGACGCGGAGGTGGGGAACGTTGGACAGTGAACCACCAATCGTGGCACGTCCTCGACATGTTGAGGCGGTCGACGAGGCATGGTAAGTGGTGGGATATTATGGTGTGGATGTCAGCATGGAGGTCCTTGCATGGCCGAGGTGCATGATCATCCATGTGAGCAGAAGGAAGAGAAGGGTTGTGTTAGAGGTGGAGGCTTGGTGGTCATGGAGAGTGGTGGGATATACAACAAAGGGTGGAGAGGGAGATGGTTGTTTTCTTTTGAGATTTCGTCCTTTTTAATAGCTCTCAACTTCTCTTGTAAAAGGGGAAGTGTTAGTACCACTTTTCATGACACCCTCTAACAAAGCACTTCCTAGTGAGTGCCACTTCCATACTATCTAGTAGTGTCATATACACATAAAGGATTTTCCAAATAACCATCGCCACACTTACTTCTGATGGTGTGCGGCGTGTACGCTCTTGCCTTTTTGTGTGACATATGTTTTTAGAACAATAGGTATCACTCGCATACGTAATGATTTCCTGAGTAACCGTTGCCGTAGTTATTTTTGATAGTGTGTTATGTGTACTTTCTCGGTGTGATATGTTTTACAGAATGGCCACGCGGTTGCAAAATAGGAGAGATCATTTTGCGTGGACCACCATGTGATATTTTTTCCTCTTCTCCTCTTGTTGTGTTTCCTCCAACGGTGTTCGGCATGTACACTCTTTCCTTTTTGGTGGGACCCATTTTTAGGCTAGTGGGTGGCACTCAAATAAATAATGATTTAACTATTTTTTTAGTAATCGTCGATATAGTTACTGCTGATGGTATGCGACGTGTATTCCCTTAGTATGACACATTTTACAAGTTGGCCACGCGGTTGCGAAAGAGGAGAGAGTGTTTTGCTAGGCCCACCATGATATAATTGCCCTCTTATTGTGTTCTCATTCTATATAAAATTCGAAGAGGATTATCTCTATACGCTTCTTACTCCTCCGCCACTTTATATTATTTTCTACACAACCCCATATTTATCTTCATGTATTATATGTGGAGGCACCGATGATGATTGTTGGGGTATACGGAAATGAGTATCATTGCTTACAGTTGGGACCGACCCTTATCTCCAGACACACTACGAAACAGAGTGCCTCCTCGTAGATCGCACAATGCCCATTATTGTAGGCTTGCGCTAGCACCACTTGACACCACCATGGCAACCCCCTTACACAATGCCTCATGCCTACTAGAGAAGTCTCTACCGGGATTGTTAGAGATATGTGTGGTGGTGGGCGCATCCATCAAGGTTCCAATGATGAGCGGTTGTGCCTACCATGACAGCGTTGTAGGGAAGGTGGGATCACCTATATATAATTTTTGAAAATTCATTTAGGTTGGAGCATGGTTCTTATTTCGATGGCATGAGATACAAATATATATAGTTGTCAACAAACAATTAGTATATTCTTGATTTTTTTACTAAAAAACTTATGATTCACCTTTTTAAAGGAAATCAATAGATTCTACTGCAATGTACTCCATCTCCTCCATCTGTATGGAAATTACCTACGTCCATCCATCTGATCATGAAGTGTTAGCATGCTTCAACCCAGTGCAGGCCACTCTAAGGGCAGGCACAAATACTACCAACATATAGGGAATACACATAAATGAACATGCTGATGTAGAACATATGAAGGCAGGTGTCATGATGAAGTTGGAGCAGAGCGTCAGATCGATTGAGAAATTATAAATTGACTACGACAATGGAATCCCAATGGAATGAGGAGGGAGTGTGGCCACATCCACTAGACAATAAATAAATAAAAATAAAACTCATCCCAGGTTCACGAGAAACCTACAAATTCTCCTTTTTGGAAAGAGCTACGTGTGCATAGTTGTGTTTTTTGTAGAGAATCATTTGTACTTCGTATTGGTATGAAACCTCTTTTGGGAAGATATTTGGTCAAGAGATACACCGATGTCTCAAGACTAGCCTTCCCAATGTAACATTGTGCATCAAAAGTTCATTCTATTGCAAATGTCCTATTAGAAGCCCAAGTGAACATATGTTTGATATATGTTTGATGCATAGGCCGGAGTCTTACTCTCACTTTCAAATAAAAATAAACTACAAGAATCCAGTAACAAGCATGGACCAATAACACATAGATATATGTTAAAATTGTTAAAACAGATTCAGAGAAAACCTAACCTATCAGCTAAACATTTTTCAAATGGATTCAAGCCCTTTGAGAATTTTAACCATGTTATATTAGGGTAAATGAGCTGAAAAATATAGACCCGGTGCTTTACCAAAAGTTCTCATTCAAGTCCCTTTTAAATCCGGAGAAGAAGAAGGCAAGTGACATAATAACATACAACATTTGGAGAATTTATAAGGAGCACAGTGAAAGTATTATCCACAACTTTGCTTTGTAGAACATAGAGGTGGCCCAAATCTTTCCTAAGGTTTGGTTCCTACACCGGACGTGGCCATAACGTGATTTTGTATCCCCGAGCCTTGTGTAAACAAACACTTTTACTTCTATCTAATAAAATGGAAGAATGATTGTTTCTGAAAGTAATGTTGTTTAGTATATGTAAATTAATCTAATCAAATGTCATAATGATTGTTTCTAAAAAATAAATGTTGTCCAGCTCTATGTAAATCAGAGACGATTTAGAAGAGAGCGAAATGATATTATGTGTTGAGTTAGAGAGTTGTAGTTAACACGAACATTATTTTAGGAAATAGTTAACTCACAAAATCATATTTCGATGATCCAGGAAGAAATGAATAACTTTCCGTTTGGCTAGATGTCCATATGGTCCTAGAACAAATAACTACCCATGGCGTTTTGGGGAAAGAGTTGACAAATAAAATCTGACAATCATATTTCTTGATATAAACTGAATTTTATGGAGAGAATTAAGGAAAAAGAGGTGATTATATATAATCATCAGAAAATCTTAACCAGTAACATGGTGATGCACTTCATGTTTTACATAGGAACACAACTTGTTACCCATAAAACATAGAAACACTTGCTATTTTATCCCGTGATAAGAAATGAGGATGTGATGTGATTCATGAAATAACTGAAACAAGTACCATGCTTCCACCACAACTGAAACAACAACTCTTTAAGCTCCGAGCGAAGCACCACATCACTCTAGCATACAACACCGCCATCCAGTGAACTAAAACATATTCATTGTAGCTCCATGACTGAAACCTACTACATGTACCCTTAGGTCGTGAACTATATCGTAGCCGAGTAGAATATTCATTGTCGCTGAGCCAACATCAGAAGGCTTGGAGTCGCGGCTCCACTTCCACCCACCGACACCTCCCGTTGTTGCAATAGGTATACCGCCGGATCGGCTCCTGATCCTCCACCCACCGACACCACCCCTTCCCACTACTACAGGTGTACATCTCGATAATTTGATACTGGGACACCATATCCACATTTTTTGTCTAATGTGCGATCAATATGCCTGAAGCCATTGATCACTTGATGGTTCAATGCCCCCATGGTGAAATAATTTTGGTACCAAGTTCTTGTCGACAAAGATTTCAGTAGATATGTGCCGCTGCCGGACAATACCCTGAGAGAGTGGTGGAGTATCCTTGGCTCACATCAGCAAATTATGGGACGTGTGAGCTTGCTACTAGTAGTTACTACTTATTGTCGAAGGTTATGGCTGGAAAGGAATAGCAGAGACTTTGATAGCATCCTTGCGGAAGACGGTATCATCCTTAGAAAGATTAGGGAAGAATTCAAATCTTCATGTTGGCTAAGGTAACGGAGGATAATAGCGAGGAGTACTTCTAGTTAGTTGGCCTCTCGCTGGGTGGATAGCGGTTTTGTTCCATCACAGTTGTAACTGAAACATTGTATTTTAGCTCTCCCAATCTTAATGCCATGACATGCATATCTTTTGCATGTTCTTGAAAAAAGTGTCCACGTCGTCGGAGTTCATATAATCCAAGAAGTGGATGTACTCTCCAAGGCCAGAGCTGGGGAACTCGGCCACCTCATAGATCCTGGAGCACCCCCGCGCGACTGAACATCATCCTTCCATCCATCGAAGGTAGCTCAGTCCAGGCGAGCTGAACCAGGTCGAAGCCGGTGATGTGTTGAGTCGCCCAGTACACCGGGATTTCCCATGTCTACACAGTCCATCAAGGATAATCTCTCGTGATTGCGAACCTACCGACCATCGGCATTTCCCTGCAGGATTCCACGAGGTAGCGAGCGTCGACTCACACGCTAGAGTTGTGAAGTGCCCGCTGCGTGAAGTTGCACCGGTGCGCACGTACTCCAAAAAGTATACGCTCTTCCTCTTCTTTGGAGCTTCAGTATGTCATACATGATGAGATGCTCCTTGATGGCGAGGAAATGAAAATCTCGTTTTATAATGTATGCCATCCTCGACCTGGAGCCACCGATTGTCCATGAAAACCATGACCATCGGAGGACGGTCATCATGCCCCCTCCATGCTCCAGAAGGAAATTGGTGGGGAAAGGACCTCACACGGTGTGCTGATGATGGAGGATCCAAAGCATTGCGCGTTTTCCCCTGGCGGGAGGAGAACGTGGTCCCAAGAATGGACACGACTACGTGATCCGATACACCCCTTTTCACGGGTGCCACACCATAGAGTTAGTTCGGGAGGAATAAGCGCAAATTGGTATGGAGGCTGAGTAGCGTGTGCTGGTATGGACATGGGTGAGAAAGAGCCGACCACCATCATTGGAGCCGAAGAGGCGTGGACCGCCCATATCGTGCCCGATGCAGAGGTTTTGGGTATCTATGTTGCCAAAAACAAAATAAAAGGATGCCCTCCGCGTGATACTTGTCCACAAAAGGAGACGAGAGGAATAATGGTGGATTCCAAGAGGAGAAGCCTCATGAGTTGACGTAGAGGCAGGGGCGTTGGACAGTGAACCACCAATCATCGCACGTTCAGCATGCACATGCATTCGACATGGCACGGTAAGCGGCGGGCGATCTCTGAGAGGAACCATCAAGGTGGTCCTTCCAAGGATGAGGTGCATGCTTATCCATGTGAGCACAAAAAGGAGGGGTGTTTTAGAGGCAAAGGCATGGTGGTCACTGAGAGGAGAGGTAGATACAACACAGGATGGAGAGGAAGATGGTTGTTTTCGCCTAATCTTTTGTCTTCTTTAATAGCTCTCATTTTTTTGCTAGAAGGGGAAGTGTTGGTACCACTTGTCATGACACCCTCGTACAAAGAACCTCCTAGTGAGTCTCATAGGCATAATGTATAATTGTGTCATATACACACAATGATTTCCTAAATAACCATCGCCATAGTTAGTTCCGAAGATGTGTGGTGTGTACACTTTCCTTATTTGTATGACACAATTTTTTTAGTCTAGTGGGTACCACTCGCATACGTAATGATTCCCGATTCCCGAGTAACTATCACCATGGATACTTTTGACGGTGTGTCACATGCACGCCCTTTGTGTGAGATATTTTCCAGGTTAGCCAGACAGTTGCAGAAGTGGAGAGAGTGTTTTGCGGGGGCCACCATGCGATAATTTTTCCTATTCTACTCATGTTGTGTTCCAATTTTATATAAAAATTTGAAGACACTTATCTTTGTCCATTTCCTCATTTATATTATTGCCCACACTTCTTTATCTTCATGTTTTACATGTAGAGACGTCGATGAGGATGGTTGGGCTGGACGACAATGAGTACCATTGCTATGCACCACAAGACCACACTATGGAAACGTTATGTTCCCCGTAGATCCCACCTAGTTGCGCGTCTTGAGTTAGCACCACTTGGTACCACCATGGCAACCCGAAATGCATCCTCCCTACTAGAGAAGTCGTAACCGTTATATTTAGAGCTATGTGTGGGGTTGGAAGTATCCAGCAAGATTCCAATTATGAGTGGTAGTGCCTCCCATGGCACCTTCATAGGGAAGGTGGGATCACCTATATATAGTTTCTGAAATTTCATTTAGGTTGAAGCGTGGTTATGATTTCCGTGACGTGAGATAGATCAATGTAGTTCTAAACCAACATTTAGTATGTTCTATATGTTTACTTAAAAAATTATGATTCACCTTTTTCAAGAAAATCAATAGCATTCTACTGTAACTATAACATTTCCTCCATACATATGTCAATCGATGTGTCTATCTACGTACATCCACCCGATTGTTACATCTGGAATGGTGCAGCAACGTCGTGGTGCCCCCATGAAGCAGACGCACGCGAAAGCGCATCTTTGGGCTGCCATCAGATTTGCCCAGTCGACCAACCATATCAATAAAAATAACAAATTATATGTTGCTTGAAAGATCAAGAGATGACTACAGGGGTGAATAGGAATTTATAAAAATTAAGTGTAATGACCCGAAGGATGAAGCAAGCAAATAAGTATACGGAGCGGAAGCGGGTAACTTGAAGAGTAATCATAGTTATTAGCATGTATTGACAGCTTGTACATTGAAACAAATAAAGATGGACGTGAGTCCGCAAAGATGAATACATGTTTCCGTATACACGTGAGCATATAAGCAAATGAAAAATGGATGCTTCAAGCATATGAGGGAAATACAGTAGAAGCGACACTTGAAGAAAAGCAATCACGGTGTATATAGAGTTAGACGAAGAAAACAAGAAATTATATTGAGCTCATGGAAGTGTTAGCATGCTTCAACCAACCGCACGAAACTCTATGTGCAGGCACAAATACTATCGGAATACGCATAAATAAACATGCAGATGTAGAATTTATGAAGACTAGTGCCATGAAGAAATTAGAGCAGAGTGCAGATCAATTGGTAATTGTAGGTTGTGAGAAACTTCAACGTTGTTGGGCATGAATATGGCAATGGCCGTGGAAGTGGGGATTTTTCTGGCCATGGAGGATACAACGGCGGTGGCCGTGTTTTGTCTAATGGAGACGACATCAGAGTTCAAGGAGGTTTCCCTTATGCAGATTAGGGTGCTTTGAATGTATATTCTACCCATGAGCAGGAGATGAGTTCTATGATAATATCGGCTACCATAATAGGAGGAGGAACGAGTTCCACAAAAAATAGGTGTCTGCCGCAAAAATTAAGGGGTTGGTGGCTGAGAACAGGGATGAGTGGTCCTCTAACATGCTGAGGCGAATAAAAACAAATAAATGCGACCGGATGGTAACTTCTTATGTTGCTCGATGCGTGGGAAAGAACGAGACGCGACGACGACGATGGGACATCACCGAGGAGGGACCATGTCAATTTATATTTTTTAATTCTCGAAATATATGAATCATTTTATATTAGAGCATCCCTGTTAGCCATGTCACGACCCTTGTGACGAGCGCACTTCATAACTGTAGTGTCCATTTCATCGATAGTGGGCCCTAGGTCGGTATCCATCTTGGAAGTGGTGACCCCGCCCATATGGGTGGAGTGGTGTAGTGACTCCGCATCCAAAGCGAATTGCAGGAGAGGCCGAAGCTACCACCCGTCGACGAGGGTGACACAAGCGTGGACAACGGCGAGTAGGAAGGGGCGGTGATCACCGGGGGGGTTCATTCCACCCCAAGAGGAGTGGGAGATCCCTGGGATAACTAGCAGGCACCAGGAGAAGGTGCGGGTCCAGGCATGACCGGTGGGCCACGTAGGGGTGGCTAGAGTTGTTGCTGATGTGTTGTTGTAGATGCAGTCGTGAATTTTTGCGTTATAGAAGGCGTACCTTCTGGCGACTTGTGTTGATCACTGTTTTAAATAGCGGGAGATATTGGAGATATATCGGCGCTTTACTGATTTTACCATGGTCACGCTACGTGCGATTTAGCGGATTTAGCTGCGGTATAGAGGTTTTTGGTGTTGCTACATGTGAATTTCTCCTCAGTTTGGGATGCCACTAAATCATTTCTCCCGCTAGGTGTTGATGCCTTGTTGTTGATAAGTCAATGAAATTTCACACTGGTCTATGATAACGTCGATTCTCGTGGCAGTGCTCGACAAAGATAATGAATCTAGTTTAATATAGTCGTACATCTTGATGCCGTGATACGAGCTTGATGTGGTTCTCGCTTGATGACAAGTTTCTTGTGATGGAGGCGCGCAATGCTAGATAATTTGGCATGTCCTGATCCCGAGGAAGATGTTGCTGAAAATTTGCACATGAAGTTCCTAGAGTCCTCGCCTTGGGCCTTGTGTAGTTGGAGATGCCTGCGCTGGCTAGATGCATTAACTGCTTGATCCAATTCATGTACTTGGCTCGATTTAGCTCATCGGACGTATATAACCTAGGCGGGCGTCCAGTGGCGTTGTGTGAACAAAAAGTGTGTCACTTCTTCTTCGTCTTCCTCCAAAAAAAAAAACCATTCTCCTCCCAAAAGACATTACTCGCTCTTTCTTGCTCCTTCTTCAACCACATCCACTTTCTCATTTTCTCATCAAACCACAGGGAACACACCATCTATGGATTCCTACGGACCGATCACCAAGGATGGGTTAGCAACGACGGAACCGAAGCACGTCTGTGCCTATGGTACTACGTATTTGGACGTGTTGTACACCAACGAGGCGGCGACTATGAAGCACACACTGGGGAAGTATGAACAATGGCTCAACGTTATGCAGTACAAGATGGTGTGACTCGACCTTGAGTACACAAGGTGGAGAAGCGACGAAATACCGGGTTAGAAGTTGGTCGTCATCCAAATCGCCATGGGCCGGCACGTCCTCGTGTACCTCTACTGCAGATATGGATACTTTCGTGATTGTAGTTATATATAAGTCCACCATGCAACCCCTCATCGTGTTCGGTAAGTATCTGATGTCTGCATAACTATTCGATATGTATGTGTTCGTCTTGTAGGATTAATGTGAATTGACATTTGACTTTTTTAGTCTATTACTTACTAGTAGTACACCCAATATTTTCTTGTGTTTTTTCTTTGTTTTACAATCCTCTGTTTTGCATACACAAACCTATCAAATTCCTATGTTTTTCGGATTCAAAATCATGCAATTCAAAGAGGAGTATATATCACCATATAAGTGTCAACAGATAATTCACTTCGCAGATAGGCTATACAACCTGCCTCATTGATCGTCATATTCTTTTCATTTTTCCAACCAAATATAGTAGCCCTGAAGAATATAGCAAGGAACATACAATATACAAAAAAAGCAGTCATTTTTCGTGTTATATGCACAAAATATATCCATGTGGACTAGCGCTTCTCAAAGTAAAGGAAAGTGAGGGATGTGATGAACTAATATAAATCTTCAAAATTCATCAATGCATCAATTTGAATGGTGAAAACTATTATATAACTTTCGTACACACATAATTTCATCCCATATAGGAAATTTATGTCACACATAATTAAGCCATGTGAACCACATAGTCCATGTTGTCTACACTCTACACTACAATATCAAATTATGCAGGGACAGTGCATTCCATAAAAATATGTCCCAATTACTAGCGAATGGGAAAACTTCAATCACAACTCTTTAATATCTGGCATTAATCAAATTACTAAATTATAGTGCAATGTCGTCGTTCTACATTATCAAACTGTACATCATCCAAATTATATTGTCATGTGTTAATTTTCATCTGTTGTAGGGTCAAGGAGCCTTGCAATGTCCAGAACTGGCTGAGTTCCTTCAGCATAAAGGGATCACTTTTGCTGGCGTGGACATCAAGCAGGACAGAGTCATGCTTACACGTGATAATATCATCATTCCAAAGTTGTTTCACGTCGACATACAAGATATGTCCAAGTCCGAAGAGAAGTTCGGGAACACTGCACCGTTCGACAGGGACGGAATGGCAAATCTAGCATACTGGATCATTGATAGGTCTTGCGCGGATTTGAAGTATGATCTCCCGTCCGACGGCCATGAGTAATGGGAGCAGAAGTCTCTTTCCCCGTTGCACATCGAGTATGCAGCAATAGACGGGTTTTACAGCTTCGATCTGTACCGTAGGATCCTTACCATTAAGGACGGGCTAGAATGGGGGATTCGCAAGGCTAAAATCAACGCTCAAGCAGCGGCGGATCAAGCATCGGAGGAGGAAGCTGCGGACAAGGACGCTACGACGGCTATGGTGGTTGACGCTGCGGATCCACCGGCTGCGTCGAAGAAGCGGGGTTGGCCGGACGACAAAGAAGATGACGATAACGATATCCAGGAGCCCATTATT
The DNA here is from genome assembly GCA_028641055.1 of Alopecurus myosuroides. Classification (NCBI taxonomy): domain Eukaryota; kingdom Viridiplantae; phylum Streptophyta; class Magnoliopsida; order Poales; family Poaceae; genus Alopecurus; species Alopecurus myosuroides. The sequence continues at coordinate 469,782,979 of CM054059.1, forward strand.
CCCACCGGGTGGGAGTGATTATATAATCTCAGATAAGCATGGATATTCAGATAATTTTATGCTTAGTTTGTAATGAACTTAACGTGTGTGTTTATTTTCTGTGTATTTATGTCACTCTACTCTTTCATGTGTGTGGTTTGTCCAAGGTTACTATCTGCCTCCGGGAACTCTAATTTTCTAGTTACTGTTTGCATCCGGGAACCTACAAGTCCAAGGTTATCCGGACCGTCCAAGTTGTGCCGCCACACGCCGACTGTTTATCTGGGCCGACACACAATATTTATGAGGCCTTCCATCATACAGACCGGCTCCAATGATGTGTCGTGCCGAGACGGTTGTATTTCGCAGCAGCCTCAGAAATTTGGGGAAGCGGGGCTTAATTTGGTCCGCTACGGATGTTGTCTTATTAGAGTCGGGCTTTTCTTTACAGGTGGCTTATCTGCACAAACATGCTGAGGGGTAGCATTTTCGAGCCTGTTCTTTTTTTCAAGGGAAAGACCGCCTCTAGCAACAGTCTCTAATACGGAGTTTTCTACTAGTGAAGGGCGTCGTGCCGTCAGGAGCTGGAGTTGCTCCCCCGAGCACACGCATGAACCAAGGCTGACAAGAAGCTAAGAAAGAGAACAGAGTGCACTGCCACACTAAGCAGCAATCCCTAAGCAACGTCGACAACCGTAGTTGAAACCACAATGTCGGGCACACAAGCTGCTAGAATGGAACACCAATGAAGATGCGGCCCGAAGAGAGTGGCAACGTTGGCGACCAAGCTTCGGACCCGACTAACTTACCACCAGTTGGACGTTGATGCCGGAAAGGGGACCCTTCCCCTCTCGCCCATGATCGAGGGTGTCGGCCCTCCTGCGAGCAAGTAACACTGGGGAAAAGGAGCAACAAGCAGACCAGCCACATCGCCACTGAAGCAGAACAGCGCTACCAGCTGCTCAACACCCGCCACTGAGCTTGCCCACCGTCCTTGTTGTCCCAAGACGCCGCCTCCAAGGAGGAAGGGACAGGAAGGAAGGAAAGGGGGAATAGACCTCAAAGTCGCCATAAGGAAGGAGAACGCCGCTCGAAGTCGGCATCAACATCGTCGCCACCACTTGTGGCCAAGGGTTTCCCCTGGTCCAGCGCCCTACAACCGGCCACCACCACCAACCACCGGGAACCAGGGCGGAAGAGAGTCCAGAAGAAAGAAAAGCACCCCGAAGTTTACAAAATGTGTATCCAAAATGGTCCTGTTAGCCTCTAAATAATAGCATTGCATTTTATGAACATGATTTATTGTTAGGATCTAAGAGATGTTTTTACAAACGATACAAATGAGTCTAGTTTTACATGATAAGAATGAGAAGTTTAATAGTATAAAAACCTAACGGATAACAATTGTTCTTCCCAATTATGAACATTGTAACGCCCAAGGTTTTCCACAAATAGAATTGCTTGTTGTTTTTCTTGTTTCAACGCATGGCATCATGTATCGTATTTTACCACCAAATTTGTTTTACTAAACCCTATTTTTTGTGCCTAAAATACCCCTTTCTTTTGTTTTACTAAACCTTGTTCATACTATGGATTTCGTATGAATATTTGGTGGATCTTGGATGAGTCCTCCATAGTTTCTTCGATGGTTCACTGAAAAAGATCACAGAATTGTCATCGATGGAATTGGTTTCTCTGTGATTATATTTTTGCACTAAATATCCAATGAATCTAAAAAATTGGTGTATGGATCCCTTGTTAGCAAAATTGATAGTATTATATTCCTTTTAGCTATAAGCTCCATGGGCTGGGAGCGTTCTCAGTGATTCTGCCTTGCCTCGTGTCTCTGCCTATGGGGCCTTCTGTCTTGTGCTGTCGCTGGCCGGGTGGGCCTGTTTGTGGATTACCTGGCAGCGGTCATTTCCTTTTTCTTCTTTTCTTCACTACAGGTCATCGAGCCGTCTATCTCTTCTCCATGTCCGGCCGCCTCCCTCCCCTTCGCCTGCTCAACACCAGCCTTCCCCTCCACCGCTCCACGACCATGGACCGCACTACCTCCCTGTCCGGACGAGGCCAGCGCCGCTGTCGCCTATCTTCTCTTCCCTAGCAGTCACCCGCCTCCTCTCTCCCCTTGCCGTCTGCAGATTCCCGCGCCAGGACCGCTTCCCTCGCGATACCCGGTGATGGCCACAGTGCGAACTGTGTGACGACACAGGGCCTCCAAAATTTTGGGGCCCCCAAATCCTAGGTCCAGCTCCCGCAGGTCTGATCTCCCGAAAGATCCAGTCGTGCGTGAGTACGATATAGTTGAAACCTAGATGGAAGATCGATCGACGGCCTGACCAGCAACCACGAATAATCGACCGGTCAATGGGTTGAGGGCGGAAGCTCTGACCTTGGCGGAGGAGGGATCCCAGTCCTCTAGGGCGAAGAGGCGGCCCAGCTACAGGCGCAGGGACAGGATGCCGTCGTGCAATCAAATTCATGGTGTGTCTTTCTACCGTCCTCATGTTTGCTGTCTTGTTTGTTCATCGTTTTCCTCTTTCCTGCGGTGGAAATCTAAGATGCGTATAGAGTGTGTCCAGGACTCCAGGTTACACTCCGTTCCAAGTTCTATGCTCCTGTCATTGAGTACTCGAGCCTGTTCCGCTAGCCCGAGCACGCGTTCCTGCTTGTGGCATTCATGTTTTTCATGGTTCATTCGTTCTCACTCGACCTGACGGTTGACGCCCCGACTCTCGATACATGAAGGCCCAATCCCCAATTCACAATCAGTTATACTTTACACAAAATAGTAATATTAGTACTTTATTTTTGCAAAATTTAGGGCCCCTTCTGTATTTCTCACAGGGCCGCGAATTTCTGGAGACGACCGTCGGCGCCCTCCCTCCGCGACTTCACCTCTCCACGCATCCCATGAAGCTGGATGCTGCACGATCCGCCTCCGCGACGCACCCTCTAGCGGCAGCATCAATCCACCACGTCGAGGAACCTGTGGCCAAGATGGCCTGGAGGCGCGAAGTGCCCTGTCCCAATGCTGACGCGGACGCCAGCGCCCGGTGCAGTACTGCCAGACTCGGCTCCATCTTGGTGTAGCCGTGTATGTTTTATCTATCTCATATACTGGATGGGTTCATGTGGTCGTGCGCCTTGAGATTTTCCAGAAAGAATTGAAAAGTACCCTGCTTGAAATACATGTTCGATTTTCAACAATATGAGTTCCAATAGAGACATGATGACATGCCATCCGGCAAGGATTATTTGCAGTGTGGACATGGCTTAAATGTAGACCATAGGCGGAGCTCGCTGAAGGATCCTGATGGCGCCAATATGTACAAATGCCCAGCCTAACGATGTCCGATTACACATGTTCCTTAGTTAGTTATTCTCGTTTGTAGATTGCTCTCTTATTAGAAAGGATTAGTCAAACCTGGATAGATGCAAGATTGAGATTTGTGTCCCTGGTTAGATAAAAAAATTGTGCAAGATTGAGATGCAAGATGCTTACTGTTGTTTGTTAATATTTTTTCTTTCATTTTCCATGCAATGGAGTGATGAAACATATGGAAACCTTTGAGAAGCTGATCATAAAAACAACAACCTGAATAGTGATTATAATGGTACTTAGTCGTACGTGTATCACTATTCTTATGCAAATCTCAAGTCGATACTAGATACTACACCAAACTTTGCACATATCCTTGCACCTTTTTTTTTTAAACAGAGGCTTACGCCTCATTCAATTAATTAAGAATAATAGAGGTGTAAAGAATCTAATTATCTCTGGCAATCCCAAAATAGAATACAGGGTAGCAGCAGTATGCATTTAGTAAAACCGCCCGCGGCATGCATGCGGGCGCCCGTCCGGCCGTCCGGCCAACCGCCGGCGGTTGGCCTACTTCTTCCACTCCGCCGCCCTGATCTTGATCTCATCGTCGATCCGGGCGCGGAGGTTCGCCTCCTGCCACCTCTCCACGTCGTCCTCACGGGCCCTCTTGATGCGGGCCCGGAGAGCCTTCTCCTCCTTCTTCTCCTCCTTCTCGAGCTCCTTCTTCTCCAGCCGCTCCCCTTTCTTGAGGAGGCGGTTCTTCGTCTTGGGGGAGAGGTTCTCGGCGGCGCGCTCGTCGCTGTCGGGGACGTCGGTCGACGGCGATCGCTCCCGTTTGGGAGATTCGACGGGCACGAGGCCCGTCTCCTCCGGTGTCCAGTCGGGCTCGTACCAAGGCCGAGCCTTGGGGTGGTTGTCCTCGTCGGAGACAGTCTCGGGGCTTGAGGGGAGAGAGTAGGAAGACATGGTGTTCGGGGCTTGAAGGGAGAGAAGGCAAAGAGGCTGGAGAGTAGATGAGAAGATGGAGGAGGAGTGAAACGGGCTATTTAAAGACACGATAAGACATGAATTTATTGGGGTAGATGAAGCAAACTGTGTGAAACGTAGGATGCAGTGTAGAAAGTACAGTCGATGCATGGTCAAAGCGGTGGTAGAACAGGCGTAGGTGTAGGACATAGCGCTTAGGGAGTCAAAGTGATTTGACGTTGCATTCGTGTATTAAAGAGGTGAAGAGAATAAATCCAAAGTCTCACGCCAAATCCTGCCTCGCTGCATATGCATTGATGCGTATCTTATAAAAAACTAGGCGTGGAGGGCTGCGTCGCTGCAAATGCGACGCGACTTGTGTTTCTGAAAGGAGGCGTGCAGGGCTGCTGCAAATGCGACGCGACGTTCACTCGATCTTTTCTTCTCCTGCCACGTTGTTTACTATAAAAAAACGAGGCGTGCATGCACCGGGCTGGTGAACGGGGCCCCAGTTACATTGAGCCAAAACACCACGTCCATGCACCTGCGTCATTTTCGACCGTTTGATCGTAAGGAACGGTGCAGATAGAGTCCGTGCATGCAAACTACGGCGGCAACGGCCTGCAGACGCTGAGACGCGATCCTCTGACTTTGTCACTGAAAAATGGAGCCCATCACACACCGGACCCACGTGTCATGGGAGAAAGTCATAGAACATAAGGTGGGCAAAGTAAGAGGATCGGGTTCCCTCTGTTTTTAGTGCATGTACAATAGTCTAGACGGGTGCTGTCTCACTACTCGGCCATGTCATTTCTAGACATTTTTAGAGATAGTTGGTACAGTGCGGTGACCCCCTAGCTTGTGTTGGGATCCAGACGCTCCGTAGCCCCCCTCCCGGTGAAACCCTAGCCCCGCTGGAGAAATACCGGACTTATACGGAAACACGCGGTAACTGCGTCGAAAGGGGGTAGCAATGTGGAACTATTTGCTTGGTTGTGCTAGGATAGCCCATAGGAACACAAAAAAAAAGGTAGAACCCACCTCTTTGGAAGATTCACGGTGTTTGGTCCGATACGGGAGTTTCACCCTATAATCGCCTACGAGAGAGAAGTGGATGCCGGTGAAGCCGGGTCACACCCCGGAGAGCAATCTTTGACATCCAAAGCACACAACACACCTATACTAACGTGGTATGGCACCCCCTAGCTTGTGTTGGGATCCAGACGCTCCGTAGCCCCCCTCCCGGTGAAACCCTAGCCCCGCTGGAGAAATACCAGACTTATACGGAAACACGCGGTAACGACGTCGAAAGGGGGTAGCAATGTGGAACTATTTGCTTGGTTGTGCTAGGATAGCCCATAGGAACACAAAACAAAAAGGTAGAACCCACCTCTTCGGAAGATTCACGGTGTTTGGTCCGATACGGGAGTTTCACCCTGTAATCGCCTACGAGAGAGAAGTGGATGCCGGTGAAGCCGGGTCACACCCCGGAGAGAAATCTTTGACATCCAAAGCACACAACACACCTATAATAACATGGTATGGCACACCCTAGCTTGTGTTGGGATCCAGACGCTCCGTAGCCCCCCTCCCGGTGAAACCCTAGCCCCGCTGGAGAAATACCGGACTTATACGGAAACACGCGGTAACGACGTCGAAAGGGGGTAGAAATGTGGAACTATTTGCTTGGTTGTGCTAGGATAGCCCATAGGAACACAAAACAAAAAGGTAGAACCCACCTCTTCGGAAGATTCACGGTGTTTGGTCCGATACAGGAGTTTCACCCTCTAATCGCCTACGAGAGAGAAGTGGATGCCGGTGAAGCCGGGTCACACCCCGGAGAGCAATCTTTGACATCCAAAGCACACAACACACCTATACTAACATGGTATGGCACACCCTAGCTTGTGTTGGGATCCAGACGCTCCGTAGCCCCCCTCCCGGTGAAACCCTAGCCCCGCTGGAGAAATATCGGATTTATACGGAAACACGCGATAACTGCGTCGAAAGGGGGTAGCAATGTGGAACTATTTGCTTGGTTGTGCTAGGATATCCCATAGGAACACAAAACAAAAAGGTAGAACCCACCTCTTCGGAAGATTCACGGTGTTTGGTCCGATACGGGAGTTTCACCCTGTAATCGCCTACGAGAGAGAAGTGGATGCCGGTGAAGCCGGGTCACACCCCGGAGAGAAATCTTTGACATCCAAAGCACACAACACACCTATACTAACATGTTATGGCACACCCTAGCTTGTGTTGGGATCCAGACGCTCCGTAGCCCCCCTCCCGGTGAAACCCTAGCCCCGTTGGAGAAATACCAGACTTATACGGAAACACGCGGTAACTGCGTCGAAAGGGGGTAGCAATGTGGAACTATTTGCTTGGTTGTGCTAGTATATCCCATAGGAACACAAAACAAAAAGGTAGAACCCACCTCTTCGGAAGATTCACGGTGTTTGGTCCGATACGGGAGTTTCACCCTGTAATCGCCTATGAGAGAGAAGTGGATGCCGGTGAAGCCGGGTCACACCCCGGAGAGCAATCTTTGACATCCAAAGCACACAACACACCTATAATAACATGGTATGGCACCCCCTAGCTTGTGTTGGGATCCAGACGCTCCGTAGCCCCCCTCCTGGTGAAACCCTACCCGCTGGAGAAATACCGGACTTATACGGAAACACGCGGTAACGACGTCGAAAGGGGGTAGCAATGTGGAACTATTTGCTTGGTTGTGCTAGGATAGCCCATAGGAACACAAAACAAAAAGGTAGAACCCACCTCTTCGGAAGATTCACAATGTTTCCACCTCTTATTCTTTGAAATCTCTAGTCTTGTATTCGAGGAATCTCATTTTAGTGATGGCTTTCGTTCTAATGTTTATAAATCCTATTTATATTTTTCCTAGACTTGTATTAGACCTATATAATGCAATTCCGAATCCCAAAAATTTATTGGATGAATATTCGTATTATTTATTTTCTTTTGAATAATAATGGTTTTAATCGAAAATCGTAAATAAAACAAGTTTAAAACTTCAAAATGAAAAAATAACTTTGGATCTTTCTTAGTCACACCAAAATGAAGCTTTGGTGAGATTTTGACCTTTTTTGAGTTCAAAAGGTTTGAAACTCATCTCATTATCTTGAACTCTCTACTAGACTGTTCAAGATATCATATGTTACACAAGGCTTTTTCGTTCCATTCTTTATAAGACAGGTTTATATTTTTTTCTCGTTACTATATGACATAACACTACTATGTGCGTCGGCAATATATTTTTTCGATTTTTTTTGAATTATGTATGCTCATTTCAAGCTTGGTCAACCCTCTGTTTGACCAGCCGAAAAGCTTCTAGAAGGAAACACAGAGATTCGACCTGTACTGTTGGATCGACGCCTTCTAGAAGTAATCGTGCATCGGACGGATGCGCTCGCAGCCACAGCGATCCGCGAGACGCTCGTTCTGCGCTCTGATTGGTTGGTCCGTTGGCCACAGGGATCGATGGTTTCTACCTGTTCTACATATGATTTCTTTGCTGTTAAGTATTAAACCTTGTTATTTAAATAAAAAAATAGAAGAATACCCTTATTCAAAACATAATGAAACTTCAGATTTACTAGAGCGATGATTTTTATCTGTTTTACATATGAATTTTCTATTAAACCATGTTATTTAAATAAAACATTAAAAAAATAGGAGAATTATTGAAAACATAACGAAACTTCAGATTTACACTATATATGTAGAATAGTTGTCTAGGAAATTAATTTGGCTGATGTAGACGAGATGCCAAAAATTGTTGAAGCACAAATGGGGGTGTTTACCCTAGCTTCACACCTCATTTGAAGCACATTTCTCATGAGAATAGAGCGATGGTTTCAAATGAGCATAAATAATTCAAAAAAAATCAAAATGACATGAATCCAACGCACCATGTTGTTATATGCGATATAGTTGCTCCTCAAATTTATTTGGATAATTTTGACAAGGTAGAATTTTTCATGAAATTACAAACGGGGGTGTTTACCCTAGCTTCGCACCTCATTTGAAGCACATTTCTCATCCCATGAGAATAGAGCGATGGTTTCAAATGAGCATAAATAATTCAAAAAAAAATCAAAATGACATGAATCCAACGCACCATGTTGTTATTTGTGATATAGTTGCTCCTCAAATTTATTTGGATAATTTTGACAAGGTAGATTTTTTCATGAAATTTCAAACGGGGGTGTCTACCCTAGCTTGAGACCTCATTTGAAGCACATTTTCCTAAAAATTTGAAACGACTTGGTTCAACATCATCCAACATTATTCAAACATCACCAACTATGTTGTAACTTAGATACATCACTAGTCAACATAAATACAACATTATTCAACAGAAATACAACACCAACTTAGTCCAAATAGCGTCGGGGCTTCTTTGTGATCCTTGGCTGTTTTGGTGGCGCTTTGCTCCTTGTGCTCATCTTGCTCATAGCTTCTGGTCTTCTCCTCTTGGTAGTCGGTACCTTGGCCTTCTTCTTTGAAACTACACCAGATCTGTACAAAACATAAAGGATCATGATAAATAAATAAAATGAAATATGAAAACTGGTGAGATCATGGCAGGATTTACATACCCATCTAAGCTTGTAACTGGTGAGATCATGGCAGAATCATCCAATGGAGCATCCAACGAAACTTGTGTGTCCATGGCAGAATCATCCAATGGAGCATCCAATGAAACTTGTGAGATCATGGCAGAATCATCCAATGGAGCATCCAGCGGATCATCAGCTGGAGCATATGGAGCATCTTCTGGAGCATCTGGAGCATCATATGAATCATCAGCTGGATCATCAGCTGGAGCATCCAGCGGATCATCAGCTGGAGCATCTGGATCATCGAATGGAGCATCATGGACTTGATCATCATATGAATAATCAGTTGGATCATGTACTTGATCATCATTTTATTCTGGAGCATCATCTGAATCACTTGACTGCTCAACATCATTTTCAAATGTTTCATCCGGCTGTTGATCATCATTTTGAAATGCTGCATTCGGCTGCTGACCATCAGTTTCATCAGGCATACTCTCTCCAAACCCTGGATCGACTGCGTTATCACAATATTTGCCGAAATGACCAGTCCCACCACACCTTGTGCACTTACGCACCCTCGCTCCACCTCCACCTTCACTGCGACGTCGGTGTCGACTCTTCCTCGGTCTACATGCAGCTCTCTTCAGAATCGGAGCACAAAGTCTGAATCCAGGGTCCACTCTATCCCACTGTTGTTTTCCCTCCAAAGCAGGCAAGGAATGTGCATATGTGGCTCTGAACATTGCTACAGAGTAGTAATCATGGACATACTGTTGTATATCCCCTGCTGGACCTGTGAGAGAAGTGATGAAAAACAAGGCATGAATGCATGGCAAACCAGTTATCTGCCATTGCCTACAAGTGCAAGTTTTCGCTTCTAAATCCACTGGATATCTCCATTCTTTGTTACTTTTATCAAAGAATGATACCTCTGATTTGGTATCCGAGACAAATCTCATGTTCATATTCAAGCCCTCTATTTTCTGCTTCAACGCCTTCATCACATTCGGGATAATAATGTGGCCCATGAATTTTGCATTAGCTATTTCAAGACGGAAATGAAATTTCTCGGCGTATTCTATCCTTATCCTATCAAGCAAATCAGCCAAATAAAGATCCTTTAGTTTTCGGATCGTTGAGTTGAAAGATTCTGCAAGATTATTGTGCATATAGTCAACTTTTCTCAATTCACTGAATTGGCTTCTAGACCATAGCTTCGAGTGGTGTGTTTCCAAGTATTCCTTCACTTTCTCTTTTGTGTACAACTGCCTCATGTGGTAGTTGTGCTTCCTCACACTGCAAGTCAAAGATGCAGGCCATAAATGATCGGTATAAAACTTTCCTTTGAATTTCTTCACAAAATTTGCAGCAAGGTGACGCATACATTCCCTGTGCTCTACTCCTGGGAACACATTATCCACGGCCACTTCTAAACCTTTGCATGCATCTGTGTGGATTACCAATCCATTGTCCAATAGCCCGGCGCAGATTCTGCAAAAACCATGTCCAGCTCTCCTCGGACTCTGTCTCCAGCACACCGTAGGCAACTGGAAAAACAAAACTGTGTGCATTAACTGCACAAGCTGCTACTAGCTGGCCTTTAAACCTCCCTGTGAGAAAAGTAGCATCAATAGCCAAATAAGGCCTGCAGCCTACCAAAAACCCCATTTTGCAAGCTTCAAAGCACACAAAAACCCTCCTAAAGCATTGCTTGGTCCTTGTCACTTTCTTCAATGTGTAATCCACGGCGTGGTGATCAATTTCAACAACACTGCCTGGGCTTGCCCTCTCCACTTCAGCTTTGAATGCATACAACAACTGAAAACTTTCATTCCAGTTACCATGGATAGATTCCAATGCTTTGTTTTTACCAGTGAACACCCTCATGTATGGTAAATCTATCTTGAACTTGTCTTTCATGTTTTTCTGCAATTGCTTTGCACTCACTTGATGGTTTTCTGCCACCCATCTTTTTACTTCATCCGCCACCCATCTTGACTTGGCTCTGCTGATTGTTTGCTTCCTAAGGGTTGATTCTTCGCATGTGTGGGGAAAAGGGTTCACTTTTACCTGAACATTGGTGCTGCCACGCATTTTAGATGCGTGCATCCTCCATTGGCAATCTTCAGACACACAGTGCACGGTGTAGCGCCTTTTATCGCTCTTGTCAACTACAAAGGCACGTTCTACCTTCATGCCGTACGTCACAAGTGCATTTCTACACTCAGCCATGGAAGAAAAAATGCAACCTTCTACCATAAGAGGGTTTGCAGGGTTCCATTCAACAGGTGTCCGGTCTTCCTCTTCTTCATCGTCACTGTCAGACTGATATTGGATTTCAACCCGAGGTGTCTGTCTTAAATTCCTAATAACATAAAGATATAGCCTCTCTTCATCATCCGCAGACATGCAGGCATCCTACTCCACAGCGACATGAACCCTTTTCCCAGTGCCCACACTTGTCGAGCCACCACGTCGAGCTGGTTTTGAACTGTTCTGGCTGGAGTTGGCAGTACGACGTGATGGTCTGCCACAAAAGATGAACCCGCCACAACTGCCGGCACAACCACATCATTTTGCAGCTTCACATTAAAATTCTCTGCCTCCTTATGCTTAGCAAACATGGTAGCGAGCTCTTCATCATTACTAATTTTGATCCAATCTTTTCCCCCATCAAAGTATCTAAATTCCACTTCATCATGCAAACCCCAAGGATATGGGCTGCAAACTATCTCCCCAAATTGTCTGAAACTCCAGTTACAATCCATTGGGACCGAATAACTGAAACCTCCTTGATATTTCTTCTTACTGTCTGCATCGACGATGTAGCGCTCTCTTCTAACGTGCACCAAGAAAGCAAACCGCAACTCCATCCTAACCCACGAAAACAGAGACGCAATCAGCTGCAAATCAATGGCATCCGTGTCTAATCGATAATTCAAAGCTCAGTACTTACCCAATGGGAACCCAATCGTGGACGCGGCGTGTCTCCGGCCCCACGGCGCGGCCGCTCTCCATTTCATTCCTATCCATTTCGTCGAGCAGGTGGCGGGCAGAGTGGTGGAACGAGCGCCCCACCAGCGGCGTCGCAGGACGGCCCCGGCGGTGAAGCAGGTGGCCACGCGGAACGGCCGCGGCGGTGCAGGTGGTGCAGGTGGTGCTGGCGGCGCAAATGCGTGCTGCTGGCTGCGACACAGGTGGCGGTGGCGCGCTGGCTGAGGAAGGTGGCGGTGGAGCAGGTGGTGGTGGTGCCGCAGGTGCTCGTGGCGCAGCAGGGGGTGGTGCGGAGGTGGCGGCAGCGAGAGCGGCAGCGCACGATGGCGGGGCAACTAAATTGGGCGGCAGCGCACGACGGCTGTGGCGGGAAGCTCGGGTGTGGACTATTCAGATTAGTCAACTAACTGCCCGGTCCCACCTGTAAGCTCCGGACGGTTTCAGCGAACTGGCAGTCCCACGCGGACCCACTTCGCGAAACGGAGCCTGACTCCTCCGGGCCCACTTCGACTAACGGATTCGACTCCAAACTTACCGTTCCAGCCACTCCATAGTAGTTGCGCACAGACTAGGGGCAAAACTGAGGTCGATTCGACACTAGGGGTAAAACTGAGTACAAGTGGTCCGCTGTGGGCAATTCGATAAATGACCCTTACTCAATACCCAGTTTGGATTAGTTGTTGATTTCAAAAGTAGCCCCTAAACGAAAATAACTAATTTTACTGTTGCACATAGCCTCAAAATCATTTAAAACGGTGCTATTATTGGAAGTTTATAATTGTTAATTACACATTAATTATTGTTTATAACTTGATATTTGCTCATTACACATTTGAAGCTATATGCCTTCTGACTTACGATCCCATCAATTTATTATCAGTTAAGTGACGGGAGAATAATAAGACTAATTGCATCGATGTAACTTTCCATGCATTTGTACTTTCGTGCCCACATGGAGTCCTGAATCATGGTTTTAGTATTTTTAATATAATTCTCACATTATCTGCTTGGCAGTCTGTACTTTGTGTTGCTAAATGGAAAGCCTTTTGAAAATAGGAGCTATGCCTAGGGAGTGCTATCATCTTACTCTAAATTTCTGAATGATGCATTTGCAAAGTATCGGGAGCTTCTTAGAACTCTGTTGAATTCTCTATGTTTGTTGATAAAAAGTTCCCAAGTCGATAGCATTTGAGAGTTCCTATCAGCTGCTCTATACTCTCCAGAACCACAAATTCTATTTTTTCTAATCTTACTTCAGCATTTGGATGTCCCCTTTCTTTATTTACCTTTTGTGTGAGCATGATTTAGTACTGTCTTGAAATCCTTGAAGGCGTCATACAAAACTTATAACTAAGTTATTGTTTTAAGTAGGTACAAAATGGTTTAGTTTAATGGTTCCCATTTTTATGTCTGGTTGATTAATATGTTGGTCAGAAGATGACTAGAGCGTTAGAGAAATTTGAACCTTACCGGTCTAGGAATTATATTCTCTTTTCATGCAAACACTACTGAAACGTATAATTATTTATGTAGTTTCAGATTTGTAAACCAGTGGTAAATTTCCTGAAATTAGGATCTCATTTACCAGAAACACTATCCAAACATTTCACTTCTGGTGAAGAAGAGAGAAAAGGGACTAGGAGTGGGCTGTTGGAGAGCATATGCGAGGATAAAGCTGGCGAAGGCAGCGACGCTCCACATGAAATACGCAAGACTCGGTTCAGCTATTCCGTCTCCACGTCTTCCACGCCGGGTTGTGGAACCACCACCTAACTAGGTATTCTTCTTCTGCTATCACCTTTCCCAATATTTCTATGACTTTATCATCTATCTATATTTGTTAATCCAGATTGTGTGTTTATAAATACCATGATATAGTAGTGTATTATATTAGGTTCTAATATTAGTTCAGATTTGAGTATGCATAGCCTACGTCAAATGATGCCTTTGTTAGAACTATTGATGATTTCATGTTGACATACTAAATTTCAGAATCCCTTGGACTTTAAAATCTTTATCATTGAGAATTTGAATCAGTCTCCAGAGGCTTTAAGTGCCATCACATTTCGTTTATTTATATGTGCCAGTGCATTGTATGTATAGATATTTGGGTGTGCTCTTCGACAATTCTCTTCCGTCAATTATTTTATCGTCCTAAAATACGGATATATGTTCGTACTGGGATTAACAAGATACGATTGTTTGACTATTTTCAGATCATCAAAATGTACATCTTCTGCCCTGCAATAAATTCAAGGGAAACAAGTACATTTTGGTTATTTATGCAGAGCTGAGATTTCATTGTATCTGTATTCTTGGTATCTTACTATATTATTGATATCGTTGGTATGTTCATATACATTCTTGCCTATATGCTTTTGCACGTGACGTGAGAGCTGATATTTGGTTGTCTCGGAGTAAATTATTTTTGTTCATGAAAATCTCACATGTGAAATTCTGTTGGATTTTCTGGCAGGGAAATTTTATTCAACATTCTGCCAATAAAGACCACTAACTTTTAGTACTAGATGACGCCCCGCGCGTTGCTGCGGGAATGGTCGATGAATTGTAAAATGAAAATATCTTTGCGGGAACGCTTCATGAATTATAAGATGAAACATGTATGATTTATGTTTACAAAAGTAGAGCATATAAACCATGCGAAGTTATGCTTACTAAAACTGGATCAATGAAATATATGGCCACAAAAAAAAGCATGGCTCATTGTTCATTAGAAATAAAATGGCATAAATGAGCCAATCTTGCTTGTACTGAAAGTAAAAGGGCTTACATCAGTCTGAAGTTGTTATATCTGTTATAAGACTATAGATTAGCCTATTAGGATGGAGAGGTGAAGAAGAAATTTGTAGTGTAAGAGATAGAAAAAAAGGAGCAATTACATACGGTTTCTTATGAGCTCCTCGTGGGCCGTGCCGAAAAGTATGAAGAGGTGATGTCCGGGCGTTTATCCATGATGACATAGATCGTATGCTTCAGGTTTCAATCTAACATGAGCTAGCTTCAGACAATGATTCCAAATAGGGACGTATTGAAATTTGGACTATCATAGTCAATTGTAGCAAAGAGGACGTTACCCTAGATTATATAGCTACATATGCTCCTTTTGAGTGGTCTCCCATGACCCCATATTTAGTTCAGTTGCAGCATCAAGAATGGACGGCAACCGGCGCACACAGCCGCACAAAGGCGTCTGGTGCATGCTTGGCATGAAACACAATAGACCAACGCCATGGAGCGAATGATGGATATGTTTTGTGCCCCGGCCGCCTCTTGTGGATACGCCCCTTCACCGATGGTACAGGACGCTCGAGTCCAGACGATGCTCGGCTGCACGCCCGAAGTTGACAACCTGACACGGAGAAGGCAACTGAGATTACGATGATAACATTGGGGTTGGCAATATAATGTCGACATGATGGTATTAGCCATGGGAGTTCAGAAACCAAAGTAATAAGACCAGATAAAATGGCCATAAATATGCTGAATGATAAATACTCCTCCTGATTGTTCATCTCTACCACGAGTCATTTCCTTCCATCCTTTACATGACCAGTTGCAGAAAATGGGGCACGTCTTTATTTGGAGATGAACGGGGAGCTCCTCATTAATATATATAGAAAAGAGAGTTGTGAAGCAGTGTATGGAATAATTTGGAAGGGAGGGGAATCACAAGGGTAGCAATAAGCATAGGGAGAGGAAGAGGAACGTACGCCAATAAATACTCAATTGAGTGCTGGGTAGCTGAAATCTCAAAAGAAAACCTGCTTGAGCTTTTAGGTGTCCCTCGGAAAAATAAAAATAAAAAACGATGACACCGCTGCATGCATAGGAAAAAAATACTTAGTGGATTGCCATTATTTAAGAGTAGAAAATGTAGATGACGTGGTTGCATGCAATGACTAAACAAATAGTGGGGTTGGGTGACAACCAATAGGAAGAATTAAGATGATGTGGCATGCTTGCATGTTGAGAGAAAAAGACTTAGTGGCCGAAGCACTCACTACTTGAATTTGTACTTTAATGGCCTCGCGGCAGTGGCGGAGCTGGTACACAGTGATTGGGTTCAAATAGTGGGGTTGGATGACAACCAATAGGTGACAACCAGGTCGAAGCGCTCGCTACTTGAATTTGTACTTTAATGGCCTCACGGCAGTGGCGGAGGTGGTACACAGTGATTGGGTTCAAATGAACCCAATGGTTTTTCGAAATCCTTCATTAAATTAGTGCTGCAATGGAGTTTTAGTGAAATATGTTACCATAAAACATAGAGCTGAACCCAATGGAGTTGTGCTCTAGCTTCGCCCCTGCCTCATGGTGTAACAACGCCTTGCAGGCGGCTAGGCGGAGCTCGACTATTCGTCTAGTATTTGAAAAGGTCACAACTATTCATAATGTTTGGAAGAAACTGTGAATAAAATTTGATTGAAAAATATTGTTGAATAGTCTAGGAAAAATATTGTTGAATCTTATATGAATTTTTGTTGATTATAAATCTCTGGGTAATATTTCAACATTTATTTCTGGTAAAATTTCTGTGAATTCTTATATGAAACTATTATGATTTTTGTTGATTATTCTTCAGGGATATAATTAATTTTATGCAATACAGTGTAATATTCGTGGAATAAAATTCTGTGAGAAATATTGAAGTCAACTCTGGTTTTTTTAATTTCTGTCAAAGTTTAATATTTATGAAAAATAATATTCTATAAAAATATTGAATTCATACAGGAATTATTATTTTTACTGTGGTAAAATGTTTTGCAAAGTTATGGGAAAAAATAAAGTCATAAGAAGAAGAGGGGACACGTACTTGAAAAAAGCAAAACAATATAAGGTGTGTTGTGCAAATTTACAATCTAACCTAAAAATCAGGTGAGAGGGTTGTCTTGCAAAAAACTACGACATGAATCTCCAACAACAGATCAAATGAACGGTGAAGATAGTAGGTTGGGCCCAATGTAGGAGTGGTTTTGTATTTCCGCACACGCACCTGCCACAGCACACACAACCGCACACGGAAGAAATCTCATCGCTCCCGTCATGAGGAGTGGTGGCGCTCGCGCCCCGCCTCCTTCCTCCTGTGCTCTACCTCTCTGGACATAACTTCTCCCGCCGTGCCCGGCCCCACTCCTCGCGCTCGCCTCCTACTACTTTGTCTCAACCCAGCAAGCGTCCCGCCGCCGTTCGCTCCTCCTCGTCTCCCGCCATGGCGGCCACCCGTCTCCTCGCCATCCCCGATGCCAAGCTTCGCCCGACGCCTCCTCCTCGAGCTCGACCAGGCCGTCATTCTATATCCATCCCGGCCGTAAAATCTCGAGGCCTAGCCATCCGTCCGCTGTCAAGGGCACCCTCCAAGCTCCGCCGTCGGTAGCGCTTCCTTCACGGCCGTCGCCCTGGTTTCCTGCTTCCTCTTTTTTTGCGAAAACGCAAAAGCTTTGTGTTTCATTGCATTGATAGAAAGAGAATGTTTATGTACAAGCCTACAAGGAGGCCACCCCACCGGTACAAATCAACCCTAAGTACATCGGACCTATCATAGGGAAGAAGCAAACCGAGCCCTTCTGCCCCCGCTTGAACCCAATCACGGGCCTCTTCCTTGATGGTAGCCAGCAGAGCATCGACTGACGGGTTCACATTGTCGAAGAACGCAGAGTTGCGCGGTTTCCAGATCCACCAAGTACTGAGCATGATGAGCGACGAGGTGCCCTTCCGAAGCAGGCAAGGGGTGGAAAGCAGGGTCTGGGACCACCACCCAACGAAGTCGTCGTCGACAACCGGGGGCCTAAAGGTGGACCGAATCCACGATAGAACCTCAAACCATAGCGCCCGGGAGAAGGAACATCCCGTCAGGATGTGGGGCATCAACTCAGGAACCAGGTCACACAGGGGGCAGCGCGCTGGGTGGGGCAAAGCGCGGCTCGCTAGCCTCTCCCCTGTCCAACAACGGTCCAAGCAGGCTAGCCACACAAAGAACTTCACCCTGGGCGGGGCCCATGTCTTCCAGATTAGCTTCCATCTCGTGGACTCGATGGCACCGCAGAACAGGGCCTCATAGCATGACTTTGAGGAGTATATAGCGTCCCCCGTCCATCTCCAGAGTAACTTGTCCGGAGTCTCGGACAGCTGAGTCATGTGCATGAGTCTCCAGGTCTGCATATACTGCCATAGAGCTGGGGGGGTGCAAGCCCCCATAATGTCCCCAATCCAGCGGCGCTCCAAAATTGCTTCCCTCACCGTCCGGCGCTTCCAGCGCCTCTTAGGGACCATCGCAAATAGAGCCGGCGCCGCCAACTCTTTGAGAGATTTCCCCTCGATCCAGTTATCCACCCAAAACAACGCCTCTGCACCATCACCTAGGGACATCACCGTGGAAGCCTCGAAGATGGCGCGCTCCGCCTTGGAGAATTGCATGTCCAGGTCTTTCCAAGGTCTGTCTGGGTCGGTACGCTTCCTCCATAGCCAGCGTACCCGAAGGCTAATGGAAGTACGTGACAGATCAGGGATGCCAAGCCGTCCCAGGTGCAGGGGACGACACACCCTAGTCCAGCTCACATGCAGTGTTCACCCTTGGCCTCAGCCCTACCCACCCAAAGAAAGCCGCGGAAGATTTTCTCCATCTTTTTCAAGCTTTTCTTTTTGACGCTCGACACCATGAGTTGGTGGAGGGGATCGCTGCCAACATTGCCTTGATCAGCACGAGTCGCCCGCCTTTGGCATCATCGCAACCTTCCACGAGGGGAGTTTATTTGCCAGCCTATCAAGGGTGGGCTGTAAGAGACTCGCCGGAAAGCCTCCGAAGACCCAAGGGGATCCCCAGGTACTTCACCGTGACGGAGCGGTGGCCGAGGAGGATGGCCGAAACGGTGTCCTCTCGAGGCGACTCTCGAGGCGATCCCCGTGGCGATAGGCCCTCCGGTAAATTCTGGGCAACGTCGCCGGAGAGCAGCGACGACGAGGACGGTGCTCCATCGCAAACTGGATCGGAGGAATCTGCAAAGCGATCATGGCGTTATCTCTATCGCACCCCGTCACCTTCTGCCTCGCGCGATCTTGGATCTTCGAGGAGAACCAGACGGCCTCCCAGGGTGCCATGCATTCGTCAGGCTGCAGTGATCCTGCACGATCTGCCGTCAGTGGTGAGTGCTCCGTCAAACTTTCGCAATCCTACCTTTGTCCCAATCGAGCCCTCAATGGAGGAGCCTACTGTGGATGGAGATTGGATCCTAGTCCAATCCAGACGCCGTCGCCGTCAATTACGTAAGATGAAGGAAATGTCCTCTCCATCGATTTTCAGATCGGACACTGGTCCTCGTTTGTTGTCTGGCTCCAAGGAAAAATTTGAATCTGTTCAAAATTTCTCTTCATTGGGCCGGGTGTCCACTCCTTTCAACGCGGGCCCGTTTAAGGATTCAGCCGATCGCGTGGTTAATTTACTAAACCCTAGCATTGGCTCGGGGTTGTTTTTCACAGTCAGATCGAAACCCCGGCGGCTGCGTGGGTTCCCGGCTTCCTTGCTCGAGGTCACCATGAATAATGGCGGCGGCAATCCTCGAGGAGGAGGGAGAGGATCTTGGGACCGCGGCGGTGGCCAGGGAAGAGGTGGACGCTACAATGGCAATGGTGGTAACTACAACAACGCTGCTAACCAGAACAATGGTTTTGGCAATGGCAATAACCAGTTCGGAGGGTTCAACGGCGGTGCCAACAACGCGATGTTCCAAGGAAATCAAGGATCTAACAACAATTTTGAGGTGGGTGGTCCTAGCTTCGTAGGAGATCAAGGAGGGGGATTCGGTAACAGTCAGGGAAATTTTATGTATAATGGCCAAACCAACTTCGGTAACAACAGTCAAGGGAACTTTGTCAATGGGCAAGGCAACTTTGCTAATTCTGGAGGATTCATGCAAGGCAATCAACAAGCTGCTGGTCAGAGCAATTGGCTCGATGGCCAGAGTGGTAATTATCAGAACCAACCGTTCCAGGGTCAGAACCAAAATCTTCCTCAGGGGCGGTTTAATGTGGGTTCGGCAGCTAATTCTTCAGAGTACCGTGTTGGGCAGCAGAGGACTCAAGGTAGATTTAACAACCGGGGATCCAACTACCGTTCGGGGCCTAATGGGGTTGGCCGTGGTGCTTTGTCGGGTCTAGCTAACAGCAGGGCAGCTAGGGCAGTTGTGACTGCCAAGGCCCGGGCCGAGCCTGCTACGGCGTCGAATAATTCTGCTGATGTTCAGAAAGGAAAAGGAATGGATGCTGCGGCAGTGAGTTCAGTAGCAGAAAAGTTGATTCCTGTTGCTCAACAATTGGTGGAAAATAATATTGTGGACAGAGGTAAGAAATCTGTCAAGTGCTTTCGGTGTGGACTCTCCGGGCACGTGTTGGCTGATTGCAATGCTCTCCTTTGCGATTACTGTGAGGAGTTGGGGCATGTGGATGATGATTGCCATCTTTTGAAGTTGGTAAAGCCTCAAATTCTTGTCTATGGACATGCACATGATGATCTTACCTTTTATGAAGCAGTGGTATCTGAGAATTACAGGCCTAGATCCGATAATACTCGTTTGGGTACTATTTCTGTGGTTGGTGGTGAGCTAACTATCCCAAGAATTATTACCCAACTTCAAAGAGTGGTGCCAGTGGATGCATTTCAGTGGGAGTTACAGCAGGTGGGACATAATATTTTCAAAGTCCAATTTCCTTCTAAAGTTGAACTTGACAGGCTGAGAAACTTTGGTTCTTTTCGTGTACCTAATTCACCTATTGAATTAGTGGTGGATGCTTGGCACACTAGAGATAAACCGGCGTTTGAGCTTCCTAAATTTTGGCTGTTGATGCACGGGATACCAAGTCAACATAAAGGGGATTTTTTAGCGATGTGGAGCCTTGGGACTTTATTTGGGAAGCCACTTCGGGTAGACATGAAGTATACTAGAGAGCATGGTATCCTTAGGATTTTTATTGGTTGTGTGGATCACTCAAAAATTCCTAAGCAACTTCCAATTTTTATTAAAGATGGATTTTATAATCTTTCTTTTGAGAAAGAAGGGGAGAGAGCAGTTGATGTTGATATGACTGCTGTACAAAAAGATAATGACAAGGATGGTGATGATGGTCATGATGAAGATGACTTGGATAAGGACATGGATGTCTCTGATATACCTGTGCCTGCTTTACAGCCTCCTATAGAGAAATCGGGTTCTAAAGTGAGTTCTACTCCTGGTTCTTCTAATGTTGGATCGAAACGAACTATGGGGGTATGTTTCTCTCCTCAAGTAGCTAAATCTATCGAAGTGGCTTACAAGGTTTTGAGAGGGGAAATTGATTCCCATTGTAATTCACAATGCTTGTTGGATCCTTTGGAGGCAATTCAAGGAAACTTAGTTGGGGGAAAGTTGGACTTTGAGGGAGTGCACATTGATGCTTCATTGCCCTCCACTGATGTTCACTCCAAGGTATTTCAATCTGAATTAATTAAGGCAAATGTGCCATCTGATCTCATTGAGGAGATGCCATCTATTTATGTTTCTTCTTCCGGTTGTTTGATGAATCAACCTAATGTTGTGAGCAATTGTGTTCACCTTGGTTTGTTGGAACAGGTGAACGAGGAGGGAAAGCTTTTAGCACAGCAAAAGGTTCGGGTGTCTGGCCAGGGTGTCCACGTTGCAACTGCGAATTGCTCGCAGACGCGATCGGAACCACGGCAGAGAACTGCTGTGATCTCTGCCGTGACGGCAGAGAAAGAGCATGTTTTTGTGCCGTATGCGCTGCCCTCGGACTCACGGCAGGCATTTTCGCTGCCGCCGCGGCAGGGTCCTTCTTCACAGCTGAGTTTGGGTTGCGATGCTGCTTCCTCTGTTTCGGCTGCTATGCCTACACCTCCACCTCGACAACTTGCTGTCACGGTTTTTGAAGGGGCTGACAAGATGCTACCAGGGATGGTTCCACAGCAGATGGCTGATGGATCTTCTTCCGATGGTGAGAACATGTTGATGGAGTCACGTAGTTCTCTATCATTACCAACGTTTTTTGAGAATAATGATTCTGATCCGATCACTAATGTTTCTATGACAGTGAACAATCTCCAAACACCTAAGATGTTGGGTGTGGACAACAGGGCTGGGGCTTCTAATGCCCCAATATTTTCACCAAAGACTCAAGATGTTGTAGAATTTGGTGGGATTGTGGATCCGGCTAGTTCTGGTATGCGCTCTAGCAACAGAATTCGAGCGCAAGGAAATGCAGATGACACTCAATTGGATCGTGCTACTGCTTTGGCACAGAGACGCAACGAGTTATACTCTCCAGGTACGAAAGTTAATAGAAAACTTTCTTTCCTAGCACTTCCTAGTGAGGTTATTGCTACTAAGGCTAGTAAGTTGGGAGTTTCTTTGGGTAATAATGCTTTGCAAATTGAGTCTTCCATTCAAAAATTAAAAGAAGTGGAACAAAACCGAACTCTCACCTGTGTATCAAAAAATGTGAATAATGGAGAGGAAGGGGATGACAATCTTAATGTACTAAACACTGCTGTTGGTTTATCGGAAGATCTTGGGTTAGAGGATAATGATCCTACTGTGGACCAAATGGGGCCAGAAACCGAGATTTTCCCTGTTAAAATTACTCGTAGAAAGAAAACAGGCACTGGCCTAGATGTTAAGAGACGAAGTGCTCGGTTACAGAAATTTAAAACTGGTAAACAATGAAAGGTATGATTTGGAATACAGATGGTTTTGGGGATACGGCTAAACATTTTGCTATTAGAGAATCAGTTCGAGAGGAAAAACTAAATTTCGTAGCTATTATAGAAACTGGAAGATCAAATTTCTCTGTTCCATTTCTAAATTATCTAGGGGATGGAAGGGATTTCTTTTGGTACTGCCTACCACCTCGTGGTCGCTCTGGCGGCATTCTGGTGGGTTTTGATCCCGTGATGTTTGAGGTTCAAAACGTTGACGCAGGTGATTTCTGTATTAAGTTTCACATTAAGAATAAGTCAGATGCCTTCCTATGGACTTTTGTAGTGGTTTATGGGGCGGCACAAGACTCTCTTAAATCTGAGTTTCTAGCTGAGTTAGTTCGTATTTGTGAAAAGGAAGAGAGGCCACTGTTAGTTGGAGGGGATTTTAACATTATTAGGCGACAATATGAGAAGAACAATGATAATTTTAATGCGCGTTGGCCTTTCATTTTTAATGCGATTATTGAGAGTCTTGACTTGAGAGACCTAGAATTCTCAGGGAGGCAGTTCACGTGGGCTAGTAGAGGAGTAAACTAGACTTTCGAGAAATTAGATAGATTCCTAGCTAGTGTGGAGTGGGAACAAAAGTTCCCGTTGGTCTCAGTACATGCATTGGCTCGCACTGGATCAGATCATACTCCCCTCATTATTGACGCTGGTCAACAGGCACACCTTGGAAATAAAGCAAAATTCTCTTTCGAACTGGCTTGGCTTAAGAAAGATGGGGTTTTGGACCTTATAGCTAGGGAATGGTCCTCTTATGCAGAGGGTGAATCCGCTATAGAGACTTGGCAATGGAAAATTAAACATCTACGACAATTCTTACGTGGCTGGGCTAAAAACTTGAGTGGTCAATATAGAGTTCAGAAATAGAAATTGATTCTCTTAATTAATGAACTTGATATTCGAGCTGAATCTATTCCGTTAACTGTAGCGGAAAGACAAGCTAAGACAGATGCGGATGCGTGTCTGGCTAGACTTAGACGTGAGGAAGAAGCCAAATGGGCTAAGAGAGCTAAGATCAAACATATTCAAGAAGGTGGCGATAATACCCGTTATTTCCATTTGGTTGCAAATGGAAACATAGAAAGAAACGCATTTTCCAGTTAGAGCAGGATGAGGAAACAGTTGTGGGGGAGCTCAATCTCCAATCCTTTATTACTGATTTTTATAAACGTCTTTTTGGACCTCCTGAACCGAATTTCTTCACCTTGGATGAAGAAAGAGTGGACGATATGGATCGTGTTTCGGTTGACGAGAACGATACGTTGGTGGCTCCATTCACTGAGAAAGAAGTTTTTGAAGCAATCTCTCAAATGAATAGGAACACGGCCCCTGGTCCTGATGGTTTTCCAACCGAATTCTACCAATTATGTTGGCCGGTTATTAAAAATGATTTAATGGCCATGTTCCAACAGTTCTACAATGGAAATTTTCCTCTATACCGTTTGAACTTTGGTGTTATTACTTTGCTACCAAAGATAGAGGATGCGAGTAGGATAGAACAATATAGACCCATCTGTCTACTCAATGTGAGTTTTAAGATTTTCACGAAGGTTGGAACAAACCGGATTACTGCAATTGCGCAGTCGGTGATTAAGCCAACACAATCCGCCTTTTTGCCAGGTAGGAATATTCTGGAGGGAGTGGTTATTTTACATGAAACTGTTCATGAGCTACATTCCAAAAAGTTAGATGGTGTGATCTTCAAAATTGATTTTGAAAAAGCATATGACAAGGTTAATTGGAATTTTCTCCAGCAAGTGTTGAGGATGAAGGGATTTCATTCCAAATGGTGTAATTGGGTCTCTAGTTTTGTACAGAAGGGTAGCGTAGGCATTCGGGTAAATGATGACATTGGTCATTATTTTCAAACGTGCAAAGGCTTAAGACAAGGCGATCCCCTATCACCGGTTCTTTTTAATTTGGTGGCTGATATGTTAGCCATCATTATTAATAGAGCCAAAGAGGAGGGTCAGGTTGGGAGCTTAGTTCCTCATTTGGTTGAGGGAGGAGTCTCCATTTTGCAATATGCTGATGATACGATCTTATTTCTTGAACATGATCTCGATAAGGCTGTAAACATGAAGTTGATTTTATCGTTATTTGAACAATTATCTGGTCTCAAGATTAATTTTCATAAGAGTGAAATATTTTGCTTTGGACATGCTAATGATCATTTGGTAGAATATAGGAATATCTTTGGTTGTGAAGTTGGGACTATGCCTTTCAAATATCTGGGTATTCCTATACATTATAGAAAACTTCTACTAAAAGAATGGAAAATAGTGGAAGATCGCTTTGAGAAAAAACTAGCGTGTTGGGCTGGTAAACTTCTCTCCTATGGTGACAGATTAGTGCTCATTAATTCTTGCCTAACTAGCCTACCTATGTTCTTACTCTCTTTCTTTGAAATTCCAGTGGGAGTTCGAAAGAGATTAGATTTCTTCCGTAGCAGATTCTTTTGGCAAAGTGATCAGCAGAAAAAGAAATATCGTTTGACGAAATGGAGTGTTATTTGTAGGCCGAAAAATCAAGGGGGGTTAGGGATAGAACTACTGGACATTAAGAATAAATGTTTGCTGAGCAAATGGCTCTACAAAATTCTTAAAGAAGAGGGGGTTTGGAAAGAATTGTTGACAAATAAATACTTAGGGGATAAAACAATGGCACAAGTCAAACCGAAACCTACTGATTCTCCCTTTTGGAGGGGAATTCTATCGGTAAGACAAGACTTTTTCTCGAGGGGTAGGTTTGTGTTGGGCAATGGCAAACAAACCCGTTTTTGGGAAGATGTGTGGATGGGGGCGGAACCATTGGCCGCTCAATATCCTGGGTTGTACCACATTACTAGAAACAAGAATGTACTTGTTGCAGATGTGTTAGCTTCAGCTCCTCCCATTAACCTACAATTCCGAAGAAACCTAATAGGGAACAACTGGACAACATGGTTGCATCTTGTTCAGAATTTGATGACTATCTCTCTTTCTGAAGAGGAAGATGTGTTCTCTTGGTCGGTGAACAAGAACGAGGTTTTCTCAGTGAAATCAATGTATCATGAGTACATGAACACTGATCCTCCTTTCGAACATAAGTACCTTTGGAAAATGAAAATACCCCTCAAGATCAAAATTTTCATGTGGTTTTTGCATAAACGTGTAATTTTGACAAAAGACAATCTCTTGAAGCGTAATTGGCATGGTTGCACAAAGTGTGCTTTTTGTAACCATGATGAGACTATTGATCACCTTTTTATTTCATGTCCTTTTGTGATAAAAATTTGGAGATTGCTCCATTTCACATTTAATATCCCCCCTCCAGAGAGTATACATCATATGTTTGGTGGATGGCTGCTTGGTATTCACAAAAATGATAGAAGGCGAATTCGTATTGGGACTTGTGCCTTCTTGTGGGCTGTGTGGAACAGTCGCAATGATGCGGTCTTTAACAAGGTCCACAATATTCATTTTTTGCAGGTTGTACACAAGGCTACTTATTGGATTTCCAACTGGTCTCACCTTCTGTCAGAGGACCAGCGCCTATTTATGGAGGCTGGATGCAACCGGTTATTGGCCTTAGTCCGGGCCATCCTCTCCTCCAACGGGTGGCAGCATGATTCCAGGATTAGCGCTTCCTAGGGGACTTTGGTCCTTCAGCTTTCTTGTTTACTTCGTTTTGGTTGTAACTTTGATGACTTTTTATCTGTAAAACGCTTTGTGAGTTTATTAATAAAAGCCGTATGCATCCACCCGATGCAGAGGCTGGGGCTTTGCCTCCTTTTCAAAAAAAAAGGTACTTCACCGTGGACGTCAGGCTTCCTCTAGTGCCGCGCCCGCAGATTACCTTGGCCTCCTGCAGTAGGAAATGACCCACAAATTAGAGATCGGAACGAATAGTTGGACATGTGTGGACCAAAGCAAGAAGTCGCTGACGAAGGAGAGGACACCAATTCATGCTACATTAGAGTTGTAGGGATGCGGATCCGTAGATTCGACCCTTAAATTAATCTTCAAAGGTGCGGCCGCTGTAGAGGAAGAAGGCGCAGATCGGCAGGTGGTCGAGCAGCAGCCCGGGCCAGCCACGGAATACAAGGACGAACGCCCGATCGATACAGCAAAATGTTTGTCGTAGAAATATGAAAAAACTGCGTCTGCCGGGAGTCGAACCCGGGTCTATTGCTTGGAAGGCAATTATCCTAACCGTTGGACTACAGACGCTTGCTATGCTTAAAATTCACAAACACTTAACTTGTCTTTACGTCAAGGACGCGAGCAAAACCAAACTGTAACAATGTTCCTTTGTGAACGAAAATGGAAAGCATATTTAGAGATTATCAGGCTGAAAAATCGGTGGTTATATATCATAGTGCTGCTTGACCCAGAAAATGAGCGTCGACATAGACACTTATGTTTTTTCAGTCAGAGGTAAAGAGGCTATCCATGATGATTTGTCCATATCCCGACTCCACGATATTTGATATTTCGGAAGATGCCATGTAAGTGTATACGTGTGATGAAATATATGGTTTTTTTACTCCCTCCGTCCACTTTTATAAGGCACACTTATTAACATTTCAATAGTAAGAAGTGTGACTTATAAAAGTGGACGGAGGGAGTAGTTTTCAAGAAAACGGTTGTCAACCGAGAAAACGGATCAACTTTGACTTGGCATGAGAAGACCATAACATTCGGCAGGAACCCCACTGCATCTCATTTTCTCATGTAGAAGCACCTTCAGGGTTGGAATGTGATGAAATCGTGGCTTGGTCTTGGAACATTATTTCCTCGGTCAAAGATTTTGTGAACCTTGCCTCTTTGACCATGCTTGCTTGTTTGGTGATCTGGAATGAACGAATAACTTGTTCTAAAATTCACTATGACTCCCAATGCATATACACTCGGTATTTAAAAAATATATTTTTAAAATAGAAAAAAGGTTATGAAGTAAAATTTTATGGATACATACATGTATGCAGTATCGTTTCGCGGAAAAACGACATTCTTATGGCATGTGTTAAAAGGATAGAAAATGTCTTGTGGATTTTTTTTTATTTTAGCACCAAATTTTGTCTTTTTTACACAAGTGCAAAAATTGTCGGCTTTTCATAAAACGACTTTGCGAACGCATAGCATGTTGAGATCTATGCGTGAACTTTTTTTTTTTGAATATTTCAAAATGTATTTTAAATAAAGGGTGCATTTGCATGCGAAAGTTAAAACATCTCACCTCAACTTGTCAATGATCATTGTTGATAAAATATCAAAGAGGATGTGGCACTATGGGGTCTAATCAGTGCAAAACATTTGATTTTATTGGTGAAAGTATTTTTTTTATTTAAGCTCCCTTCTTCTTTTTAATTAAATGTTCATTTTTTTAACTAGGCAATAGCGCAACATTGGTGTTCTGTAACAGAGCGGCAAGTTCTGGTAAGCAAGTATTGTTAAGCACACTAAATCTGTTATGCAATCTATTAAAAAAACATTGGTGTTACGTAAAATCCCGAGGAGTATACAACTAATTTTGAGGATCACTCTTTTTGCAACCAACTTTGGTATTAATATATGTTGTTTTTCTTCGTGGTGCCAAAAGAAGCATTGCAAAGAGTGCGAGAGGTCTTTTGGCTCCATGTGCTTATGCACCATTTATTTAAAATGAATTTTAAGCATATTTTTATATGTCAGAAAAATTGTTAAAAAATGTCCCGCATTGGTCTTGACATTCTATGTATTCACAAAATATTTTCAGAAAAAACGATATTATTTTTTACTTGTGTAAAAAATATAAAAAAATAGTGCTATTTTTTTATATTTTTTACACAAGCAACAAAAATATCGGTTGAGTGTTCCATACCTGTTCTATTGGATTGCAGAAAAAAAGAGTATTGGTTCAATCTATATATGAGACGCTAATTCATGTGGATGTCCTCTTAAGAATTAAATTTTTCCTATGATATCTAAGGCATAGGTCATTTTAACAAAAGATAATATAGCGGTGTGTGATGGGCATGGGTATAAGCATTGTTATTATGAAACAGTTAAACATCTTTTCTTCAAACACAATTTATACCACATAAGTTGGTATTTTATCCAAATTGTGTCTAATTTGACTTCCTCCCTAATGTTTTGAATATGCTAGGAAATTGGTTTCAGGGTATTCTTTCAAAAGTGGGAAATCATACTCTTGTTGGCGTAGCAACCTTCCTTGGGTCTTGTGACTATAAAGAAAGAGAAATATATATGTTGTGTTTAACAAAAATCTCCACTGCAGGTTATATAGTCACATATGCCTTGACTGCATACTTGTTTTTATTTTCACCGGTCCGGGCACAAGAAGCCTTTCGTGACAAAATTTATCTAAGTGGAACAAATAGACAATGATGTGTTTACCCATCACGTATGGCGAGTGATCTACGTATCATCTTCCTTCATGTTAGGATGTATTTCTTTTTCTTCCAATTTTGTTAAATAAACTTGTGTATTTGTTGGTATGGTTGTGCATTTAGCTATACGAAGTCGGGGTGTAAATTCTTTTGCGAACTCTATTGGGAAACATGGCATATTGCATTTACTCCCCTAGGGCAACACTCCAAGTAGACCTTTACAAAATCTCTTGCCAGAAAATATCAATCCTCGTTAATAGGTTCCTTGTGCCCCATAATTGGGGAGGGTAGGTGTGTTGAGGCAGCGCGGTAGCGACGCCGTTCGCAGATAGAGTAAGCACGCAGTTCGGTCAACACCTATTCGTGGGTCATAGCAGTTGGAGTCACGGAATAGGAGCGATGTCAGAGGCATGGAAGAAGAGGATTAGGGTTAGGGTTTGGAGCTAGCGGTGTTCCGACAACTTGTCGTTCAGCCTGTCGGAACGACCGCACCAAGATTAGGGTGCCGATGGCCACGATTTAGCTCTATCCCTAGCATTGACAGGATGGTATGGCTTGGGCCAACACTTCGAGAAAAAAGACAAATATTTTGGAGATGTGTGTTGGCTCCCGGACGCAGTGCCCGCATGTACACCTTTTATTTAAAATGTATTTTAACCTTATTTCGAAATATAGAAAAAATGCAAAAGAAAAAAGCACACAGATCATAACATCCTATAGGTTTAGAAATTGGTTTTAAGATAAATCGATATTTTTTTGCTTGTGCAAAAAATTGTTCCTAAAGGCATTTTGTTGTTTACACATAGCACAAAAATAGAATGTTCAGATGTATCCGTGAAATTTTATTTCGCAATTTTCAAACATTCTAAATATGTTTTTTAAACAACAGGTGATTATGCACCGTCCAACGGGGGACAGGGGGGGGGGGGCGCTAAAAATAGCCAAGCCCACCTCCGGTCCATCCAGGAATGCCCAATTATCCCATTTGTTAGATCCCTCTGAACATCAGCGGGATTAGTGGTTTTGTCCGCTTATCCCGATTTGTACCGCTATCCTCGCATGCAGCTATTTAGGAGTGACCCTTGACAGATGTGCATGATGTCGTCCCCTACAATCTCGAGCCGGCTACATATTCTTAGAGTTAGTTGGTGGTTCTGTGGCACCTGCTTTTCCGGCTTCCTGAAATCCCGATTCTCCCATTTAGTCCCAGCGGGCAGAGCAGGCGGGAGCCGGTCGTCCCGAGCTCACGCCATTTGAATAGTTAGGGGCCGGGGGAGAGGCCGGAGTGAATTTCCTTAAATATTTATCTTGACTTTTTTTGAAAAAAAATTCTTGTCTTGAATGCATAAGGATGAAATACTCCCTCGGACTCAAAATAATACTAGACGGAGCAGCGCGCTTCGCTGCGCCGTGTGTCCATTGTCGTTACATATCGCGGCTAGTGTGATGTGTACTTCGGCGCTTTGATTTTGTCATAACGTGTTGTCAAATGTGGATCAGATGGCTAAAATGGTAGGCGTTTGCTTCCTTGTGTCCAAGATCATTTTTTGCGGCTGAGAGTAGAATTTAGTGCAAAATATGTAGGTTAAAAACGTACTCTAAATACTGCGAATAGAAAATAAATCATTAAATTCTATATGCAGTGCAATCGTATCCTTGAGTGTTGTGTAACTCATGTTTTAAATTTTGTGGTAAAGAAGTGGGCAAAATTATCGACTTACTGGAAAAAAAATTAGCTAGAGTTGAAAGACTTGCGAAAAGATGTATACAGGTAGACTATTTGCATCGATGTTAGGTGACATGGAAAGTAATGTTTCAGTATGAATGCGTATTACTATTATTTTGATAGGCATAGACACCTCTGTACCGTTGATAAACAAAAGGAAAACAGTTCTGTGAAATAAAGGACTAACTGGCCCAGAAATATTTTCCTAGTAAAACTGGGCATGGAAGACCTTAAACAACATGATAGGGTCCTTTATGCAACTGATACGGTTTGTTGTACGGAATAAAAATACGGTACATATGGATTTGCTAGGTGGATTGCAAAATTTGATCGCACGTAGCCTGACTGTTTTCTTTGTTGTGACAACTTCTTTGTTCTTTTTCTGCCGTCACCTGCCTGCATGGCATGCCTTTACCTCTTGTTCTGCGTTTTTACATGAAAAAATAGAAGAAAATTAGTAACTGGAATCCGAATCAGGATCTAATTCAGGGATTAGCATATACGTGGCCGTTCATCCACAAATTTGTACATCTGTACTTTCTGACAAAGTAGTTGCCAGACTCCTTGTGATGCAGCAGTTGTGTAATGGCAGATATGAACTCATCCCTCAGCGGCAGAGATGGGTTCGTAAACTTTTTTGGTTGCAGAACCAGGATTTGTCTGTACTGGTCATTGGACGCTTTAAGACATCTTTATAAAGTTCTAGATACTATCCTGAAATGCTCTTATCTTTCACAGCATGAACCATGGTGTACCCTATTAAGATCTTTAACGGTGAAGCTCCGGATTAGCCAAGAACAGCAAGGCGACTGCACCCTGATCTGTGTGTGCAATATTACCACGAAAGACTTGCGGTTCTGGATTTCCAAATATGTCCTCTGTGAAAACCGCCATCGTGATGCCGCCACGAACCTGACCCGGTACTTCTTGAACCGTGTACACTTGGTATATGGGCAGTTGCAGGGCTGCCCTTACGTGTTGCAGCATGTTCTGCCTAGATATGTATACAAAACTACAGATTGCCAGGCCTATGAACGAAACAGGCATGCGACACTCAGATTAGAAGGTTAACTAATCTTGTTCTGCTTATACATAGGCTAAACCTGAAGACTTTATGTGCAAACGAATTAGTGCGTAACCACCAAGGGACTGGCGTGGAGAGTGGAGACGTACATATATATCGTACCTCTATCTGATAGAAGGTGGGAAGAGTTGTTACGGTTCTAAGTGGTGTCCACCCCAAGATATTACGAAAATCTTAACAAATATACACAGAATTATACAGGTCATGTGGTGGAAACAAATTTAGGAAAGAATTCCATAAGTAACTTTAAGTCTTGAACTAATAGATAAATTGGCCACCACATACTATTTAAAATTAAATCAAGTTAGCTGAAACGAAGAGGGAAACAATAAAAAAAAATCTGCTAAACCCTAAGCTTATATTTTATATCAAAGCGACTATGACAATACTACATGAGTACATGGGGCATCCTTTCAATTCCACGCAGTTTTTTCTCATTACATGATACCAATAGAAGGAACCAAGTCCACTAAAACTTCTACGTATAGCTGATATAGGAATATAGCATCGAGAAAATGTTTATGTTGTAGATAATAGCTCGATGGAGAATGCCGTGGTTTGCCACGTAGCAAATCATCGCATTGATCGATTGGCTATTGGCCACAAAATATATCTCTAAAAGAGCTTTCATATAATATACCTCATAGTTTTTTTTTGCTTCCTCAAACATGAAAAGTACAATTTTCAATGTGCCTAGAAGTGAATAATAGCACTGGAAGGTTCTAACCGAATAACGATTCAAGTTTCACAATGAAAGACACAAAAACGGCCGCGAGTTTGGTCTCACCATGTGGGCAAGGAGGATATGAATGTACACACATAGAGGAAGACATTTGGTTCAAGTTGAACTACATGAGGTGAAGACATATTTATTCATGTAGAAGCTCTTTGTTCCTTACCTCACAATAGTGCCAAGAAGAGGAAGACTGTGAAAAGCCAGAACATAAGAACATGCAATTTCATAAACCACGACTCATTCAGATTGTCTGGAAAATAGAGAAACACCTCTAATTATAGCACACATTGTTCTAGTGACATCCCATAATTAGATTCTTCAGTACAAAAGGCACATGGGCACTATACAGGATTATTATCAAGTTAGGTCTGAAGATGGCCAATGCACATTAGCATAAAAAAGCTGCTCCACATAACACTTACCCATGAACTAAACACAACCCAGCTAATAAATCCACCTCTTACCATGCGGATGAAAATGGATGAAATGCAGCTCCCAGCACTCAAGGTCTTCAGGCAACATAACCTGCGGAAAAAAGGAGCTTTAGAGACCATAGAAGAGAACCTACATTGATGAAAAAAACGAAGAAACAACATTTAGCTGCCGTGACAACAACCAAACACCATGAATGCATGCAACTCAAAATGTCTTTCTTAACTTTTATCCACAGATGAATAAGTTATGAAAACTAAGAAATAAAATCTTCTGATGCTTGCCGGTTGCTTGCTGACCAATGCCATGCTCAAGATAAGTACCAAACTTGGCATGATATGTCTGTTTCATCATTTGCAGCTGTGATGGTGTCCTGGAACATATAATATCAGTAGCTGCTCTCAGATCAAGAGATTCAACACTTAGAGCTTCTCTTCAAAAAGTTGCGTCATGACAAGCAGGATCAAGAATCCAGAGTGACATTGCTTTCTTGAATCATAACCAAAAGGTTAGCCTTACCTGAGTAATTCAAGTGTACTCAAGACTGAAGTGACACAGATTTGGCTAACACTTATAGAACTAAGCTATGCAAGTTATTATTTCTACTCCGTGAATATGTAGTAACATTTAATTTAGCATACTACTTCAGCTAGTATAAGTGTGCAATAGTTTGATTTATCATTAAATTAAGATTATTTTTGTAATTCCAATACCTTGTGGCTTCCACTTAGGTCAGATGATATACACAGTGAAAGTTCCTCGGAATACATATTCTTGTATTCATGTTCAATGTATCCACCTTGCACCGAGTCGTCCGCAAGTATATTCTATCACAACTAACCCTATGATAATGAAGGTAAGGGATCATTACTTAAAAATAGTTAGCCAAGAAAACATATAATAAAGGTGACTTATGATTTTAAATAAACAAACCAGTAAATTGCTGACATAACTTTCTTCATTATTAATTCTCACTTGATTACAGCAACCTCGGGTTACTCAAGTACTAACTTTATTAAATCTTGAACTATCTAAAGAATAACTTAGTTTGCAGATATAGTAACATTGATAATGGTACCGCAGAAAACAAACTTATCTTCGTACCGATACCACAATAAACGTAAACCATAATGGCCTCTTACCGCAAAAGATACCTTTCGCTTCTCAAGTGGAAGAAAAACAGAAGAGGAAGCTTCGCCATGGCCGGACGCAACCAGAACTTTAGAATTTGAGAGGAGAGGCACATCCTCCAAACAGAGGCAGTAGGGCGGCGCTCAGGTGCAACGGTGGCGGTGTTGATTCACCCCGATGTGGACTCCAGGCAAGGAGCGTAGATGTGCAGCCCAAGATGGAAACAATGACTCGGGGCTTCAAACACAGGGATAAGGGACAATCGTGCCGGGATGGCGCACACCGTGCTGATGGAGGCCACTCCCTGAAGGTCGTCCTCGAGTCAGCTTGGGGAGATACGGAAGTCGCCAACCTCGGCCTCCCAGTCGACGGCCGCCGGCGTTCCGCCTCCCGCCGCTGTTTTTCTCCTCGCCCGTCGACCTAGGTTAAAGGGGTCTGCTGAATGGGAAGGACGACCGACGGAGGAAGGCAGAGAGGAGGAGATCTAGGGAAGAGGAGGGAGTGAACTACCTGCGCCGTCAGGGTGAGCTGCTGCGCCGGAGCGATTGGGGATGGAGATTAGAGAGCCCAGAACTTGGGCGTGACCTGAGACTGAACATCGGCTAGGCAGGCCAAGGCAACGACGCGAACAAAGCAACAATACCGGTGACTGCCGCTGCACGATGGTGCAGTAGGGCGATACGGAAGCAGTAGGGCGGCGCTCAGGTGCAACGGTGGCGGTGTTGATTCACCCCGATGTGGACTCCAGGCAAGGAGCGTAGATGTGCAGCCCAAGATGGAAACAATGACTCGGGGCTTCAAACACAGGGATAAGGGACAATCGTGCCGGGATGGCGCACACCGTGCTGATGGAGGCCACTCCCTGAAGGTCGTCCTCGAGTCAGCTTGGGGAGATACGGAAGTCGCCAACCTCGGCCTCCCAGTCGACGGCCGCCGGCGTTCCGCCTCCCGCCGCTGTTTTTCTCCTCGCCCGTCGACCTAGGTTAAAGGGGTCTGCTGAATGGGAAGGACGACCGACGGAGGAAGGCAGAGAGGAGGAGATCTAGGGAAGAGGAGGGAGTGAACTACCTGCGCCGTCAGGGTGAGCTGCTGCGCCGGAGCGATTGGGGATGGAGATTAGAGAGCCCAGAACTTGGGCGTGACCTGAGACTGAACATCGGCTAGGCAGGCCAAGGCAACGACGCGAACAAAGCAACAATACCGGTGACTGCCGCTGCACGATGCTCCTAGTTGCCGCGGCCGCCATCGGCCGGAATAATGGATAGGATGTCTCGGCACCATCGAGGGACAGAGAGAGCTGAGAGAGAAGTCCGGCCAAACAACAACTCCCCCACAAACCGACCCCGTAGACGGGCCCACTTGACAGAGTCAGAAGAGCGGCAGACGGCCTGAGAAGGCACCTTCGGCACCTGGCTTAAAGGCTTAGATAATACCACATACATGTTCCGACCGTACCGGCTTCTGAACCAGGACCAGGCTGGAATTTAAGCAGAACTCGGCCCGATCCACCTCGCCGCGACCGCAGTCGCAGTCATGCCGCGCATCCCACGGCGGCCGTCCGAGGAGGCGCGCCGCGGCGCCTACAAGCCACCGGGCGTGGACGCCGGCCGCTCGCGCCGCCGCCGCGAGGACCGCCTCCTCGCCCTACGCCGTCGCAACCGCGACGCCGGCCTCTTCAAGCGCCGCAGCGACGAGCCCACGCTTGCCCCAGCCGCCGTCGGAGCTCCCTCCGAAGCCGCCACACCCGCTACAGAGGGCGCTGCCTCCCCTCCTCCATCCGTGCCCTCCGTTCCCCCATCTGCTCCGCCCGCTGTGGACTGTCCACGGACTGCCGCTGACTCTGAGGTGCAGTGTTTTTAGAGCTACCCGCTTTTGTTGTTTTCCATCGCTCGTTTTAACAACGTATAATGTGCCATCTTATGTTAGAATTTCTTTTTGAGAATTATTAGTTGATGTACTCAAGTCGAGACACCCGCAATATTTGAAACCACTGATGCAAAGATAATTCGCAAACAAAGAACAGATGATTGATGGGCACATTTCCCACCGATAAACCTCTTATGACCATGCTGGGTGATGAAACACTCACTAGATAAATCATGAACGTTGACAGATGTGTTCCTGTCTCACATGGTTTGGTAGATGTCATACTGTCTATTCGACAAATTAGATCCTTCAGTGCGTCACATTCACTCATTGCAAGAAATTAAGGGCTTGGATTATACTCTGAAATATTTGTGATGTGCACTTATTCTGTTTCTTGTTAAATCTTCTTAGTTTTTCTGTTGTATCCAGTTAGCTTGATGGCCTATCAGAATTGGTGGAAAAAGTCTGGTCAGATGACACCTCTACCCAGTTAGAAGCCACAGTCCAGTTCAGGAAACTCCTCTCTGATGGTACTTGACATGTTTAATGTGAGATGACATTGCTCTTTGTGTGGTTAGTGATTAACTTATTGTGTTATATCTGTAGGGAAGAACTCAACCATGATAAAAATCATTAGAGCTGATGTCTTGCCAAGATTTGCTGAGTTCCTTTCAAGACATGTGCTTCCTCAGCTCCAAGTATGTTTTCTAGGTTTCTTTTATTTTTTCCCCTTGTTTATTTCTGTAAAAAAATCTTATATTAGGCATACTTTTTGCAGATGGAAGCAGCGTGGGTTCTTACCAACATAGCTGCATCTGACTATACAATGCTAGTTGCAGAATGTGGCGCTGTTCCAAAGCTGGTAGAGCTCTTAGGATCCCCAAATGCTAATATCAGGCATCAGGTGAAGAAATTATACCCCATTGTATATTTCCTTTGAAATGTCTTTCTTACTGATATTGTGGTTCTGATATGTTAAACAGGCTACATGGGCCCTTGGAAATATAGCGGCAGACATGCCTAGCTGCAGAGAGGCTGTTCTTGATCATGGTGCTGTTACACCATTGCTTGCTCAATTTAAAGAAGATATGAAAGTTTCAGTTCTGAGGACAGCAACATGGGCACTGTCAAACCTTTGTTTTGGAAAATTACCGGATGAAGTGCAAGTAGGTCGCCATATAATTGCTGATATGTCCTTGCTAATATGGGAAGAAATAATTTGCTGAGAATCGGTTTTGGCTGATCATTGCAGGTGAAACCAATACTGGAAATAATCAGCCTTCTTATCCATTCTGCTGATGAGAAGATACTGGCAGATGCATGTTGGGCTCTTTATTATATATGTGATGGCGTGGAAGGTGGCATCCGAAATGTATTAGATGCAGGTGTATGCCCTCAACTTATAAAACTTCTGATGTAAGTCTGTGGAGTCATTTTTGTAGCGCAGTTCCACACGTGAGAAAAAAACTGTATACTCATCATATCTAACACTCTTGTTCTAATTTTAGGCACAGGTCAGTTAATATTCTTCTACCTGTCATTACATTACTCGCAAGAATTTCTGCCGGAGATGATACCCAAGTACAGGTTAGTCAGTTGATATATCATTCTATTGTCTTTGTTCATCATCACTGTACGGGTTATCAATTAATTGCAACAGCCAGATCAGAAAGATGTGAAGTTCATATGACCTGTAGTTACATTTTAGCTGCCAAAGCTACAGATATTATTGCACTACTGGAGTCTTAGTGCCTTACTAGATCATTTAGCTCGTGCATAAACCCACCAGCTGTTCATCCTTCAACATCACTGTTCAGTACCGCCTCACTGATTTCATATTCGCAAGCTCATATGACCATCTGTAGTTATGCGATCTTGGAGGCGCTCTGCATGCTTCCGTCATAAAATGTTATCTATTTGTTCTAGTTTGCATTTCTGCTGCTCCCTAGGAAATTTATATATCATGGATCTAATATTTTCTGCAGGCTTAGCCGATAAGTTTTATTTTTTGCTTGCTGAACCTCTGCCACAACGTTTTTCAGGTCATAATAGCAAATGGCATTCTTCCTTGCTTGGCCCAATTACTATCACGAAATTATCCAAAGGTCATCAAGAAACAAACTTGTCTAATTGTTTCTAATATCGCTGCTGGCAGCAAGGATCAGATTCAGGTATTATACTGATTTTTGTGTTTTTCCAGTAAAACTGACTTCCTCCTGCGATCAATTTGATGGTTTTTATTTATTGTACAGTAGTTGCATTTATTAGTTTTGTTGCCCCATGTCAACTGAATCTTGTATAGTTATGTTATTATTATCTGTTGACTCGTAATTTCTTCTGATAGGCAGTGATTGATGCTGATGTTATGAACCATGTCGTTGTCCTACTAAAGACTTCAGAACCGGATATCCAGAAGGAGGCTGCTTGGGCCATATCAAATGCCGCGTCTGGTGGTTCAAGTGATCAAATCCAGTAAGCCCTAGCCTGCGGTTATCTGGCATTCTAGTACTCTTCACCCTGCAACATGGATGTCGTTAGTTTCATTATTCCTTGTGTACATGAAGTTTAACCAGGTACTGCTTTGCGATGACTTTTCACTCTGTGACTGCAGATATCTGGTGAGCCGGGGATGTTTGGAGCCACTCTGCAATGTCCTCAAGTACCAAGATGTTGATCTTGTATATACTTGTCTGGAAGGCCTTCAAAATATACTCGAGGAGGGCGAGATCGGGAAGCAGAGCGAGGAATCCGCGACGAACCCATATGCGCAGTTTATGCTAGAGAACGGGGGCCTGGACAGTCTGGAGGACCTGCAGGACTTCGACAATGATGCGGTGTACAGGTTAGCCATGAAGCTGCTCGAGAGTTATTGGGACGAGGAAGTAAGTGACGACGAGGACGCAGCTTTGCCGGCTCCCAAAGATGGCTCCGCTGAGGCCGTGGAGACAGTACCTGAAGATGTTGCGCAGCCACCACCGGTACCAGCGCCCGACACGGATGGAACCGAGTGATCTCAGACTCTTCTGTGTTCCTTTAGCTAAATCATGTTTCCCTGCATGATCAGGTAGTATTGATATTCATATGATCATGGACAGCGTGGAGTGAAATGTATCAAGGTCAGATGCTAAGAGCAAGCACAAGGCATGAACTAAGGGCGTGTCTAAGAGCATCTTTCTGACAGGGTCCGGATCTATACATTGTGTCATCGCGTCTGGAGGAACCGGGGCATCTGCTAGACACGCGGAGCAAAGGAGAGAAAAGCAGACCAGCTGCAGCACACTCGGTTGCATCAAGAAATCTTTTTTTCACTCTGCGAGATACACGGACCGAGGAATCAGCACATTGCAATTTTTTTTACTAAGCCATGCCACTTCCGTGTGCAATTATTTTTTAGTCATTAAATCTCTGTAGGATGTGCCAGTACTGAAAAACAACCCCGGTATGCGTACGACGTTTCCTGTACGATGTATGTACGACACGTGTACTGTATTTGGTGAAATTGGTCGTGTGTTGTCAGCCTGTCAGGCAGGGCCTCTGGGGAGGTGTTGGTAGTAACTGTATGATCTCTGTTGGAAGCCGCACTGTTGAACACGTGGTTGCAATCAGAGTTAAATAAAATTCATTTTTGTCACGATTGGGCGGCGTGGCGATTGATTTCTCACAGCTGGGCGTCTCTTCACGCGTGCAAGTAGCCAAGGATGTTTTCTGTGCCATGCTAAACCATGGGTAGTCAGTTTTGGTTCCTGTTTTACTTGCCAACCTCTGACTCCACGATAGACACCAGGAAGACACGTATACATTTTTTTTTTCAAGGTAATACGTTCTCATTCATAAGATAAATATCCGGTTACAAGACACGTAAACACCGACATTACAGTACTGAAAGGATAGTATAATCCTATGCACAAGACCAGCGCATGTCCATCTCCTTCGGCACCATCAAAGTGACCACCAAGAGAGAGAAGACAAATCACCTCTTCATCCGAGCTCGACGCGGCTCCATCGCTGATCTGCAGCTTTACGGACCTCCAAAATCGTTTGCCAGAAGCAAAACCATTATCGTTGAACGAAACAGACCGGGGCAACATGTCCCCGGACACGCCATCGAACTCCAGAACTGACATCCCCGCACGACTACAACGTCGAAGGAAGAAACCAGAACTGCCAGCTTCCATCCACAAACCCAGCACAAGATGCACCATCTTCCAGCTATTAACTGCGCAGGCAGCCGTCTGCGCGTACTCCCGGATGACAAATCCTCTCTGCTCCACTATGACGCCGGAGACAACGCCGCAGCAACGGGGACAGAACAGAAGGAGAGACACACCCGATGGGATCGCCGCCACCGCCTCGCCGATACCATCCATGAACCCTAACGCCACCGATCTGAAAGATCGGCGAACACACGATGCCATCAACTCCGAGACGCCGTCTTGAAGGACGCCGCCGGTGTGGGAGTGAAGTTGAGACAGATTTATTCGTCGAAGCGCCGCTCCCACCACCCCAACGACGCTCCACAACCTACAAAACCAAACCCTAACTACAGAACGAAGGAACGAGGTCCCCCCTCCCTCCTGCCGCCGGAGCGGCAATCGGAGAGAGAGGGGACCAACGCCGTGGCCGGTGAAGATCGGGGGTAGAAGGTCCTCTCCCTAGTCGCCAAGCTCCTGGCGGCGGCTGAAGACACGTATACATGATGAGCTAACTTTGACTCGGAAGGCCATATACGGTGTTCAGTACCACTCATGTACGTGTAGTTGCTTCCTTCGATCGATCGCTGTCCCAAGATATCTGTGTGTGTACGGGCTAAGATTGCTTCCAAATTGCATGCTTGAAATGGCAAGCTGCAGAGAAACTTTGGCAAATGGCATTAGAGCGATAGATATCGCAAAGCTGCCCATCGGATAGCTACTACTCCTTGGTCCCAACATGCAATACAATATAAGCATGCATGGAATGTTTCGAGTGAAGATTTGGTGCACCTGGGCATGCACCAATACTCCTGCCATTTAAAAAAAATCGAAATAAATATCTACGAGGTTTAAAGAATTCTGAAAAAAATCTGTAAGTACTGCTCTGTTTAAAATATCGGCCGATATTCCGATAAGTCGGCCGATTTATCGCTTATCGGTGACTAACCGATAAGATAAATCCACCGATATTTTGACTGATATTCCGATAAATCAGCAGATTTACCACTTATTGGGGTCGACCGATAAGTTCCCGATAAGCGATATCTTGAACATTATGTATACTACAAACGCGCAAAAAGAATCAAGTTCAAATGCTTTAGGGCATCTCCAGCCGTTGCGCCCCCCCAGGGCCCAAAACGCCGCCGTTTTGGTGCCGCCGCGGCGCTAAACGGCGCTATTCTGGAACCTGGGGGGCTCGTTTCCCAGTCGCGTCCCGAGCCCAACAAATCGGCCCAAACAAACGCAGTTGAAAACTAGTCGAAATTTTATTGAAATTTGAAACTGCGTACATATTCGGCGCGATTTGAAAGCTAAAACGATAAATTTAAACTAAAAACAGCGGATACTACGCGATGACTACGCCTACGTCTACGCTTCGTCGTCTTCGTCGTGGCGGTGCTGGTTGGAGGGTCCAGCGCCGTCCTGGCTCGCCGCGGCGAGACAGCGCTGCTCCGCCCGCTCCGCTCGGGCCTGCAGGCGCAGCCGGTGCAGCTG
Organism: Alopecurus myosuroides; assembly: GCA_028641055.1. Classification (NCBI taxonomy): domain Eukaryota; kingdom Viridiplantae; phylum Streptophyta; class Magnoliopsida; order Poales; family Poaceae; genus Alopecurus; species Alopecurus myosuroides. The sequence goes on from CM054059.1 coordinate 469,824,641, forward strand.
CGCCTGCTCAGAGGGCGGGCGGTTGCGCCGCCGCTCACCCTGCAGCGCTAGCTCACGCTGCGCCTCGTAGAGGGCGATGACGCCCTCCTGCTCGACGGAGGCAGCCCGCCGGGCCATCTGGCGGCGCACCTCTCGCGCCGCCTCCTCCCGCTGGTGCGTCTCCAGGGAGGCTCGAACGGCGGCTGCCTCCGCCGCCGCCGCAGCCTGCTCGAGGACGCCGCGCACCTTGCGGTACGCGTCCTCGTTCTGCGAGGTCTCGAAGGAGTGCATCCCGGCGTGCTGCTCGGGCCACACCGGCTGCCTCCTCACCTCGCGCCTCCAGTGGCGGGCAGCCCGCCGTGCTTCGCGCGCCTCGTCGTGCTCGGGAGGCTGCTCCGGCGCCACCACCTGCGGCTCCGGTGCAGCTTGCTGCGCTGGCTGTAGCTCGTCGTCGCTGTTGGGCCACGCCTCCCAGTGGTTGTCCATTGCGGCGGGGTTCGAAGGTGGAGAAAAGAACGGCGAGGAGGGGTCGAGAATGTGCGTACGGGGAGGGCGCGGCCACCATTTTTATAGCCTGGCTGGGCCAGTCGCCGCGCCGCGCGTGTCGCCGCTGCCGCACCGCCATTAATCCGGCGGACTTTGACTGGCCACGCGTGTCGCCGCTGCATGCACTGGCCGCCGCCTCCGGCAGCCTTTGACGGCGCGGGCGCCGAGAAGGAAGTCACGGGCGGGGGTTTCCGTTCCCGCGCTTTTTCCCGGCGCGTCACTGACAGCGTTGGCCCGCCCGCGCGGCCTCGCAGTTTTGCCCCCCCAGGCTGAACCCAGCGGGCTGGGTTCGGCCTGGGTGCCGCGGCGCCAAATAGCGCCGAAACGGCGCTATTTGGGCCTCTGGGGGGGGGCGAGTGGTGAAGAAGCGGCGCTATTCGCCGCTTCCGCCGCGAAAAAAGCCCCCTGGGGGGGCTCTGGGGGGGACGGCTGGAGATGCCCTTATACTCCGAGCTACGCAAAAGTGTGGCTCTAGGTAAAGCCTATTTTCAAATCTATAGGTTTTACCATTTTGTCATTTTTGTGTAGCCCATACTATTTTGTAGTTTAAATTGAAATTTTACGGTTTTGTGAGATATACCATTTACTACAATCGGATTTATTTTTCAGAATTTTGTAAAACTCATAGAGATACTTTTTTCGAATTTTTTAAATTGGGAGGAACACCGGTGCTCGGAAGCCCAAAGCACTTTCCGGAATGTTTCTTACTACTAGTTTTTTTTTGTTTGGATAAGATCTTATATGTGGTCACATTCGTTACTTCCGTGGTGCATTTTGAGGATGAACGGATGACATGTGCGTGCGTCCATTTCCGTGAAAACGTTGGGTGCTGGATCGATGGAGCGAGATCAGCTATGACGATGAGGTGACAAGAGCGCGGAAGCTTATCTCTACGTCGATCGAGGAAGAGATCGTAAGAGGCAAAGCTAGCACGAGATCGATCGGAATATGCATTATGTGGCGTACGTGTCCCGTGCATGACCGCACGCACCATCGATGATCAATCGCGTTCAGTATGCAACGAGACTTTGCATGTGTTGTCCATTTCGAATGCTGAGCTTAACCAGACGACTTGTGTACTGCTCCGACTCCGTACGTGGCGCGATGCGTTGGACTTTGGCTCTTTTGGAGTCGCCGAGGTACGTACCTTACCTTTTCCCGTGACTTGCAAAGATGGAGTGCTTCTTTTGTGGTCTACAGGACTACAGGTCTATGATGATTGCGAGCCACACGGGAGAGTAAAAGGTTGGTGCGTACATATCTTTTGTGGATCAATCTATTGTACATATCTGATACAGTGATACACACGCATGACGTGAACTCCCAAAACTCCACTAAGCTAGACGTACGATAGTTTTGGACCACAGGTGTTGGGTTCAGTTCCAGCGAAAAGAACCACGTACGCCTTGTACTCATACGACTAGTATACAGGTACACAAAGCATATGCAGTGTGAAGGTGTAAAGGAGAAAAGGTGAGAGCGCAATCGGCACGAGCTAGGCGTGCGCGCGCCCACGCGGCGTTGATCCTCCCGTCATGGCTACTACTTCCCGTGTGGTCCGCCGCCGGCCGCCGAGCGTGTCGCGCCGCCTGTGTGCATGTATGTATGAGCTGCAAGCCAAGCGGTGGGGCGGTGGGTACGTGGCTAGACCTCATCTCTCTGCGGCGATGGTGATCGTTTGTGTTGCTGCATGAGTGGTCTCGATCGACCGATCCAATTGGAGAGCCACTTGGCACTGACAATGCGTCGCACTACTAGCTAGCCCCAAGTACCACTCCATCATGTTGGTTCTGTCATTCATCATGCCAGTCGCTGTTGCCAACAAACAAACCAGGCGAGAACACCTTCTCTCCTTGCGGTAGTACTCTATAAACGTAGCGAAACTCGGCTCCGGAAAAGGCCTACCCTGCAACTCGATCTGCAAGTACGTACCTGCAGACACGTGTACACCATGCATGCATACATGAATCTGCTGCTCTCTTCCGTTTCTGACCGAGGAGGGGAGTGACAGGAACCACGTGGCCGGCGATCCATCGACCCTGCAGATATGTACGCTGTCGGCTAATGCGCTTCCACCTTCAAAAACCGAACGAAACCTTTGGACTCCTTCTCCGTCTCGATCTCGCCGATCCAAAAGGGAAGAAAATGGATGGGATCTTTTAATCATTGGGCCGGAAAGGTTCACACGGCGTCGGCGCCCGGGGATCGTTGTACTGAGCTGAAGGTCCCGCCGGCGGCATCGATGCATTTGTGCGCTAGCTAGCTGCTTGCTTTCGTTTTCTCAGGTGACCCCTGAACGAAATGCGGTCCTCAGCTGGACGTCGATCGGGCCGGGACGGGGATGCGTGTGAGAAACCACTCAATTTCTGAATTCTGACGGGTCCAATGCTTTTCCTGAAACCTCTGTTTTTCCGGCACGCAGGACATGCTAAACTGCTAAAGCGTTATTATCCGGCCGACCACTTGCGGCGCTGCTAATTAATCATTCGCTTGTCGTACGTGGCGTGTTTTTATGGCGCCTGGCATTACTGCTCCACTCCAATTCGATCGCCTGGTACGGTACATCTATGCTTGGTTAATTCTGTACGATCCAGCGACGGCGTGTGCCACTCGCGCGCCCTGATCAATAACGACGGACATCTTCATGTTTATTGTTCTTGAATTTACCGTAGTTGTATATCTAAACAATTTACCTTTGTATTAAGGCTAAATCGAAAAGAATTAAAGTTTGTATTAGCACCTATTCACCCCCTCTTTTACTACAAAATGTTCGAAAAACATCACTTTACTACAAAATGTTCGAAAAACCACCACTTTACGATTTGATCGCAAAAAATCACCTCTCTACTGCTGACAGTTTGCAATTCGGACAAACTGCGAATTAAGCGTGGATTGACGCTAGTACTGACTTGTGTGACCCAGGGCGGACACTGACGTCGCAAGTGGGTGGACGGAACCGTGGGGAGACAGGGTTGACTGCACTGTACCGTTACGGGTGGGGCTCACCTTCGCCGTTGCAGTGGGTGACTAGGCTCGAGCGGGCTCGTGTGAGGTTTTCAGTCCGCATCTGTTCTCCTGCTTCTTCTCTCCCCATGGCGGAGGCAGCTCCCGGCGGCGCATCTGGCGACAGCGGAGGGGAATCTGTCCAGTACGTTGGCGGCGGCGCGTCTGGCCACTCGGGTGGGGGCGGTAGCCACGGGCTCCGGTCCGAGCAAGATGGCTCGCTGTCGCCGGAGTTTTCGCAATCGTTCGTGCTGTCGGAGGGGGAGACGAGCCACCCCTGGTCTTCACCGTACAGTTCAGTCGAGTAAGTTTCGAATTTCTCCAGTAAATCTTACCTTCCATTAGCAATTCGTTGGGAGGCTCAAGGCACTGCTGCTGTGCCAGCTGCTGCCTCCCCACCTGAGCTCCTTTGCAAACAAATAGCTAGTACCAGCAGCACTAGTTCCACTTCAGTAGAATAATTCATGTAATTAGTTCCACTCAGAAATTAAATAATTCATGTACTCTCAGTAGAATAATTCGTGTAATTAGTCGTATTTAATAGAATAATTCATGTACTATCTCAGGACTTAAATAATTTATATACTCTCTGAGTAGAATAATTTGTCGCCGTAGGTAATTTAATTGTTAGGTTTATATAATTGTTAGGTTGAAATAATTAATCTGTAGGAAATAATTTCACTCTTAATTTAAATAATTATAGTTTGAAGCCATTAGAATTGTCCCCCTCTTAATTTAGATACTTCGAGTATGTAAGATAAATTGGAGTTCACTGTTAATATGGGCTTTAATATATAGATTGAACCCATTATAATGAATAAATTGTCACTCTTACTTTAAATAATATCAGTTGAATATATAGCTTGAACCCATTGTAATGAACTTGCTAGTAATTGAACATATCATAATATTAGTATTTAATAGGAAATAAAATGTCTCTGCTGCAGTTTGGATGATGAAATATGGGCCATTAGGCTGACATTGCCTGATGTACAAAATGTTGAGTGTTCTGTGTGCAAGTCTGACATAACAATACATAATTTGATTGCACAAATAGAAGACTATGGTTATGATTTCTAGGACACAATATATTTTGTGGCAGTAAAGGCATAGGGTTTGAAGGTATGAAAGCTCTCTACAGCCTGAATAAGGTTGCTAAGATGCTGCAGTTGTATGAGAGTTCAAAGATGCTAAGATTGACAGTAATGAAGTACAGAGGATCATTACCACCTGGAGTGAACAAGGATGTTGAAGATGTCAATAAAATTTCAGATGTTGAAAAAATTTATCCTGTTGCAATTGACTTAACAGAGGCCATTCTCCCTTGAACACAGCAGAGCTGCAATATTGGGCAATCCATTCTAGTTGATGTTCTGGATTTTGATGATGATATTGACATGGGTGAATTCAGAAAAGCTGACCATGACAGAGCTCTAGCAGAGGAGATGCAATTAATTAAAAAAAATTAGGGCCAAGGGGAAAGCTGCAGCTGAACATAAGTACCAGAATAATCAGTGCACGGTGATAGTTGTTCCAGCCATACACTTTGAAGGTGATACTGATGTGGAAGAGTTATGTTCTGAAGAGGAGGAGTCAGAGGTAGAGGAAGTACATGAAGAGGACTTTATTCCGGACAAGAAGGTTCCATTTAAGAAAGGTCCATCTGGCAAAGGTCACCATGAGGAAACAGAAGAACTTGGTTTCTTTTTTGTGCCCTCAAGTGATGAGGATAGTAACCCTGAAAATTTGGGTGACAGTGATGATGATGGATGTGTGCAAGGATTTGTTAACAGAAGTGGACTAACTAGGAGAATGAAGAAAATGAAGAAAAGACAGTGGTATGATCCTAACAGAGAAGATGCAAATCAGGAGTTATCTCTGAAGATGTGCTTCAAAGATGTTTATGAGTTTAGGGTTGCTCTTAGGAATTACCACATTGCTCAGCTAAGGAACTTTCAGTACCACAGGAACTGCAGTGACATGATTATTGTGTTGTGCAGTCAAGCAAATTGTCCATTCTTTATGACTGCCTACATAATTAAACATGAGAAAACTTTCTGCATTAGAAAGTTTTCACAGTTCACACATGCACTCCCATTGGAGAGAACACAAAGGTCACTATTAACTGGCTGGCACATCAATCAGAGCAAGCTATGAGAATAAATCCCAGTACTTGTGTTGATACTTTGATTGACAATGCCAAGCAGAAATTTCGAGTAGAGGTGCCTAGGACCAAGGCTTACAGATCTAGGAAAAAAGCATTTGATGTTGTAATAGGTGATCAGAACAAGCAGTACACAAGGCTTAGAGACTATTTGTAAGCAATCATTGACACAAATCCAGGAAGTAGGTGCATTGTCACAACAAAGGAATTAAAGGGTGATCCTAGTCCTAACCCAAGATTCCATGGTCTATTTATTTGTCTAAATGCTTCTAAAGAAGGCTTCCTGAATGGATGCAGGCCATTCATAGGTAATCAACATTTTGTTGCTTGAAATTTAATTGATGTACTAAGGCTTGATGGATGTTTCATTAATGTATGCCTTTCTAACAATGTCTGTTGATGTAGGGCTTGATGGATGTTTCATTAAACTTTCAACTGGTCAACAGATCCTAGCTGCAACAGGGAGAGATGGGAACAACAACATTTTTCCTATTGCTTTTGGTGTAGTAGAAAGGGAAGACATAGCCAGTTGGCTATGGTTTCTAACCCAGCTGAGATACTGCATTGGTGAACCATCAAAATTTGGTACTTACATCATAATGTCAGATAGGCAAAAGGTTTGTGGCAAATTCCCTATAGTAGCACTCCAGTTCCTAAGTATTTGTTCATATTGTTTACTTAATTCATGCATAATGCTCTACAGGGTTTGATTAAAGCAATTGGACAAGTGTTCCCAAACTTCCCTAGCAGGTACTGAATGAGGCATATATATGCTAATTTCCAGAAGGCAGATTTTAGAGGGAAGAGTTGAAGAAGTGCATGTTTGGAGCTAGCTACTCATATACTAAGAGTGGCTTTGAGAGGGCAGTGGAAGGTATGAAAAATGATTGTGAGATAGCATACAATTGGCTTATGGAAATTCTTGTGGATGCATGGGCTAGACATGCTTTTGACACAGTTTGCAAGACTGATCTTCTGGTCAACAACTTGAGTGAAGTCTTCAACCAGATGATTCTTGATGTTAGGAACAAGCCAATTCAGACAATGATTGATGGAATCAGAGACAAGCTAATGGTTAAGTACAGTGCAACAAGAGAGAAGGCAGCCATTAGAAGATGGGAGATCACACCATTTTATGCTAAGAAACTAGAAGAGGCCAAGAAGTTTGCTAGACATTGCCAGGCAAAGAATGTTGGGTTAGGACTGTGGCAAGTTAGCACCTCTAGGCCTGGAAAACATGCAGTAGACCTAAGAGCTAGGACCTGTGGATGTAGGGTGTGGGATTTCACAGGGATTCCTTGCAATCATGCAATTTCTGTGATACATAAGATAAAGCAGCTGCCAGAGGACTATGTGCATGACTTTTTTAAGAATTCTATGTACAAAGAAACTTTCACAAATGTGATTTATCATGTCCCTGGGCCTGATGACTGGCCAAAGACAAATACCAAAGAAGGCCTGGCAGAAAACAAATTAAAAGAAATAGGGGGCAATTGAGGTGCCAGCACCTAGAGGCAGTTCTAGTATGGCCACTATCACTTGTGGTAACTGCAACAGAGTAGGACATAGGTATGACCACTGTGATACACCACTGAAGCCAGAGCTACAGCTGAGGAAACAACAACATATGGTGAGTCTCTTTGTTTTCTGGTACTCTTTGTTTGCACATCTCTTTCTTTCCTGCTACTCTTTGTTTTGGCTAACTAACCAATATTTTGGCAGCCAAAGAACAATGCAGGTGAAAGCTCTGCTAGCCAGAGTTCAACTGTCAGCCAAGGAACAATGCCACTTCCAGTTGCTTCTGCTACAACAGCTACACCTCAAAGTCCAGTTGCTTCTAGGCTATTATCTGGTCCACCAGCTTCAAGACCATTTTCTGCACCAAGAAATGCTACTGATTTTGCTTCTGGGTCTATTGCACCTCCTGATAGAAGAGTCAGTAGCAGGCCTAGTATCAAAGTTGGTAGAATGCAGAGTTATCTCAATGCAGGGAAGGCTAGCTCATACAAGAAATGAAGGATCATTTCTGGTGGTTTCATGTCTGCCTCTAAATTTATGTCCAAACTATGTTTCTGTTTGTGTTAGACTACCTAAGAATTTGTGTTGAACACTATGTTTATGTTAAAGACTATGTTGAATTCTGCTCAAGACTATGTTGAATTCTATTAATGACTATGTTGATTTCTGTTGAATGATCCTTTTCTCTTGATTGATCACAATTGGGTTGAATTTTCTAAATAGGGTTGATTGCTTGAAAACAGGGTGGAATGATCATAATAGGGTTGATTGATTGATGTAAAAAGAGTTGGATGATCTAAATTGGGTTCAAAGATCAGAAAGGGTTGTCGAAGATCCTCAAGGCTCCTCGACAACCCTAGACCACCTAGTTGAAAGATCAGAAAGGGTTGTCGATGATCCTCGGGGCTCCTCGACAACCCTAGACCACCTAGTTGAAAGATTGGAAAGGGTTGTCAATGATCTCTCGGGGCTCCTCGACAACCCTAGACCACCTAGTTAAAAGATCAGAAAGGGTTGTCGATGATCCTCGGGGCTCCTCGACAACCCTAGACCACCTAGTTGAAACATCAGAAAGGGTTGGCGATGATCCTCGGGGCTCCTCGACAACCCTAGACCACCTAGTTGAAAGATCAGAAAGGGTTGTCGATGATCCTCGGGGCTCCTCGACAACCCTAGACCACCTAGTTCAAAAATCAGAAAGGGTTGTCGATGATCCTCGGGGCTCCTCGACAACCCTAGAGCACTATAATTAAACAAAGTTCATGTACTCTCTCATAAATATTCTAAAAATGATTAAAAAATGTATGAATGCACTATAATTCAACAAAGTTCATGTACTCTCTCATAAATATTCTAAAAATGATTAAAAAAATGTATCAATGCACTATAATTCAACAAAGTTCATGTACTCTCTCATAAATATTCTAAAAATGATTTAAAAATTGTATCAATGCAATATAATTCAACAAAGTTCATGTACTCTCTCATAAATATTCTAAAAACGATTCAAAAATTGTATAAATGCAATATAATTCAACAATGTAATTTCCCACAAATATTATACAAATGATGCAAAAATAGGATCAATGCAGTAAAATTGAACAATAACAGAAGCACACTCCAACAACTTCAACTTCCAAATTCAACTACATTAGTTCCAACAGAAGCACACATTGTTCAACACAACATAGAGTACATTCTTGCTAATTAAATGGTTCAACACAACACAAACATAAAGTCTTGCTAATTAAATTGTTCCAACACAGACAACATGCCAAATAACCAACAAGAGGATGGAAAACAGAGATCACTCGTCACAAATGGCCTTGATACTCTTGAGCTTCTGTTTGTTGCCATCAGTAACCTTCAGCAGATCATAAATGTTGTACTCTTGCTTTTTCTTCTCTTGGATCATGGACTCCTTCTCTTCATCCGATGCCTTCTTCTTGCCCTTCATTACTTCTGCCCGAGTCATATGCACATTCTTGCGCATTAGCAGTTCAGTCCTAAGAACTGAAACTTCCTTCTTCAAAGAGTCCAACTCATCTGCGACACCTGACTTAATGTTTTTATAGTTTTCCTGATGCACCTTTTTCTCAAGGTCCACAATGTATTTTTTCACATCAGCCATAAGACTTGCATAATCTTTCTCGGCCTTGTTCTTCTCAAGAGTGAGCTCCTCCAACATCTTACCAGTCTGAATCTTGTCATCTATTCTGCCATAGTTGCTCTCTTCATACATAGCCCAAAGCCTAACTATAGCATTCTTCATAGTTTGGGGCCACATTCCCTCTACCCAGGACACAAACCCACAGTTCTCTACTTGCTACAATAAGAAATAAGCATACCAAAATTAGTGTGTGAACTCATACTCTGAAATCACTATAGATTTGAATAAGTAGGCAAACTGATATTTACTTCTACTAATAGGAAAACTTGTACTAAGTAACTGGCTTATATTTACTTGAACAACTAATTTGGGCACTCTCCATCTATCCTAAGTAATAACTAGTACTGACATTTACTTCTACTAATGTTAGGCTGTACTAATCATTAGCTCTACTAATTAGTAGCTATACTAATTACAGAGTATAAATGTATAATATATAACTGCACCACATTTTGCTACACATGCAGATAACTAGAGTTAACCAGGGCTAGAACTCCACATTTTGCTACCAGAGCACATTTGGCAGAGCAAGAACTCACATTTGCAACGGAGCACATATAGAAGCGACGGCCAGTGTTAGAACCGCCAAACACCACGCACTTCCACGACACGAGGTTGTGCACACGACAGACCTCGGTACAGCCCACAGCCAATCCGTTGAAATATGGGTTGTCGGATATATACCAAATAGGGGTATAGAAGATGGTAGACAAAGTGCCGGATTACCAGGGTGGCCTAAGTGGTAGTGGCCTTAGGTCCATTAGGCGGCCCAGTAATCCGACGCACGGAAGCCGGATTCTAGAAGAACCCGGATCACGGTCCATGTGATCTGGCTTGGAGGAGAAGACGGATTCCTTGCTTTCCAAGTTACAAGTTACCGTAGTCTTCTAGGTTTCCTATTCTGTAAGCCCTAATCCGGCTATTATATAAAGCCGGACGGGAGATAGATAAAACAACCAACGAAGGAGAGAGAACAGAGAAGCTCTACGCCATCTCGCCGAGAAGCTCATCCTCGTCGAGTAGCTTAGATCTAAACCCTCACATTGTAACCCTGTTTACGGGCTTTAGTCCCAATTAGTGAGAAGTGCAGGAGTAGGCACGTCGTACTGTCGCGACGTACCGAACCTGGGTAAAATCCTGTGTTCTGTGTTACTACGCTATCCCGTTACCCCACGTCTCTACCGTAGTCTCATGGCACCCCGTCTATGAAAACTACTACGATGTCTCGACAGTTGGCGCCCACCGTGGGGCAAACGACGTCAGGCGTAAGATTCCGATCTGGGATACTTGGCGGAATCGGAAAATCAATCACTGTCGGAAGCTTGGAGTTCGACAACGACGTCGGGCGCTTCCTCGACAACGGATCCTACATACCGGCGCAAAACCACCTGGTAAGTGCCTGCGTGTTATCGATAGGATCTGCTAACATCTTTATCGGGCTAACTGCAGAAGCAATGGGGTTTTGCGGTGGAAGCAAATTTATCCCACCCGCCCTATACCCAGTCGAAGATGACTATGATGCCGGATTCTGCTCAGATCGCCGACAAAAAGGTGATACACACTTTATCGGCATGGTGCATCCGAAATCGCCGAAAACACGGATGACGGAAATCCCGTGCAAGAGGCAGACAACAACGCATCCGTCATGGAGACGGAAGATCAAACACCCGTGACAGAGGCGGAAGATCCGACATCCGTCAACAAGACGATGAACTCGGAAGCAGAATCCGTGCTTGCCGCCATTGAGGCGAGATTGGAGTCGGAAACCGGATCGGATAACTTCGACTCCGAAGACGAAGATGAGGACGCCTTCGTAAGAAAGGTTAAGTCCTTTCAAGAGGGATTCCATGAAGTTCTAATGGCGAAACCGGCTGATACCACGGACGCCGGCAGCCAGGAAAGCCCTAAAACCCCTCCGCCAGAGGAAGAGAGAGAAGACGGAGAAACTTCTCCAGTATTCCCCAGTGTCAAGGAGATGACAGAAGACGAACCTGTCAGAAAACCTCCCTCTTCCAAGAAAAAGCACCGTGCTGCTAAAAAACTCCAATACAAAATCCGGAAGAAAAAATCAGCTGATCTCGCTGATGAAAACCTGGAAGTTGGTGATGTTAACGGAACAAAGCCTGCGGAGAAGAAATCCAAAGAAATCACTGCTCCGCCAATGACGGAACAGGAAGAGCAAGAGCTATTGCAAACACCAGTGGGACCAGACGAACCCCCTGAGATGCTGGAAGCCAGGAGACAAGCTTTCCAACGGCAACAGCAACATCTACTCAGATCTCGGCAACATCTCCAACAAACCTGTCGGGGGGTTACCCCCGAGTAGGGTAAAGGCAAAGGGTAAAGGCCACTGTCAGAAGAGAAGTTTGGTCGAGTAGCCGCCTACCCGGTACTCGCTACCCGGTCGACTGCTACTCGGTCTCACTTCAAGATGACCAGAAGGAGATATCAATCAAGTTCTGTCCATTCGAGTAGAAGAGTTGGCCCGAGTAAAATTGGCGGGAACCTACTCGGGCCAGAAGTCAAAGGAGCCGTTCTGACACAGGATCCCGCATATCCCGGGTCCGTACTTGGCACTATTCGAACTACTGTTCATCTGGGACCGGCCTGCCTGACAGTGACAGCATGGAAGCAGGCGGTCGCAGGATAAGGGGGCCCCAGTCTGTGTTTGGCACAGTGATACCAGTCTGTCCCCTTGGTTTTGCCCAACGACTTTCCGGATGCAGCCAAGGTTGGGAACCAAAGCTGTCAGCGGGAACTCGGAAGAAGGACGATGTGCACACTATGTCGACACTTGTCCATGTTTGGACGTATCCGGCTGGGCACCATGTATATAAGGTGCCCCGCCGCCTCCTGCGTGAGGGATCGCATACTGGAACACATTGTGACCTAATTCTTGACCTAGTTCATCACGTAGAGAGGAGAGTGGCTACTCGGTAGCAAGAACATTGTACTGTGGCTACTCGGTGAGACACCAGAATACATAGAGAAAGGCAGGAGTAGGGGTTTTACCTCCTCACGAGGGCCCTGAACCTGGGTAGATCGTGTTGTTTGCAGTGTTTACTTTGTACCTCACGCGGCTACTCGTCGCGTGATCCCTCCCCGAGCACCTCCAGCGTCCTTCGTCCCCACATCTTTAGCCATCCTATGGCATCTGCCGTGACACCACCACGACAAAACCCATAATGACATCAAGGTCATGAAGGAAGAAATAGAGGAGTACGAGAGAAAGAATAGATCCGCGTTAAAACCTACTAGGTTACCCGGAATCGCAAGACCGGAAGAACTGCCGCCAAAAGAAAGGTTCCATAACCCATCTTGGCAAAAGCAGGTAAACGGCAAAGATGCCAAGGGCGAACCAATATACAAGACCGCAGCAGAAAACGCGGAAGCAGCGTTCGCGATTCTTAACAACGATTTGTATTCCAACGGGGAAAAACTCCAAGGGGTGTATGCTTTCCTAGGAAAAGCATTGCAACAACAACAGCGCGCCCAAGAGCGATCAGGGAGGCTGCATGATAACTCCGCCCTATGCAAGACAGCTACTTGCGCTGCTGGAGCACCTGGACCTGCGAACCGCGCTGAGGTGATGGTGACTGGCTTGGCGGCAAACGCTGGCGCAGCTGCTACTGGCGCTGCGGCCGTCGTCGAGGATCTTGCTGCACCGAGCGCTGGTGGCAGGACTCACCGGCCTTACGAGAAGGAGTGCAACTTGCCGCTTTCCACTACTCCGACTATTCCCGCGTCGGCTGGGCGACTTGGCATGCCGACTCCCACCGACATCGAGCTTCTAGCCATGAAGGAGCAGCTCGAGCGGCAACGCCTGGAGCTGCTTGCCGAGCAGGCGGAGTTGGATAAGGTGAGGTTGGAGTTGAGTCTAGATCAGCTCGAGTACAACAAGGCTCACGGCTTCACGCCAGTCACTAGGAGGGCTAGCAGAGTAGGTGCCACTCGGCGCAACCTTGGTGCCGAGATGGCGACAATTGTAGAGGTTCCTGCTCAGTCCGCCACCGCAAACACCTCCACCCGGCCCAGATATAGCATACCCGCCAAGACACTTAGAGCCGCAGAGGCCGTAGCTGCCGAGTTGCCTCGCCTAGACGGCGACGCGCGCGTTAGGCAGCAGGAAAGGCTCAACGAGTTGGTGTTGGAGGCTGCTAGGCAGAATGAGGAGTTCCGGAAGGCCAACCCGGGTGCTGGAGCTTCGCAGGTGGTGCACTCGCACGCGGCTAGATCTAACGATCAGGCCTCGTCTCCGCACCCCCGCCGCGAGAAGAGCCGCAGCGGACGTTCGGCCAGAGACAGGCAAATGCAGGTGTATGACCCGGCTGCTGCCGCGAGACAGCTTGCTGTGCCGCAGCAGCCCGGGCAGGAACACAACGCTGCAAGAGCAGGCTCTCAAGCCCATCAAGCTCAAAGCCAGGCCCGAGATGGAGCGCGCCCAGGTCCTTCTCGGCAACCCGCAGCTCAGCCTACCCGGCAGAGGCAGCAGCCGCGAGCAGTGGCGCCAGTCGCCAACCCGGTGGAGCAGCCTGCAGCTGTGCAGGTGGACAGATATGATGATGGCTACTCGGCCATGGAGATGGCTGGTTATGATGTCCATGATCGTGTTGGCGAGCGCATGCTGGCGCCTGGAGATGCTAGGCATCAACTGGACCGGATCAGCTTGTCGGCGCGGCTGGAGAACACGGGTCCTCCTGGCCCCGAGTGCTTTGGCCCGCGCATCATGAACGAGCCGTCCGTGAAGAACTTCCAGCTCGCAAGGGGCACCAAGAGCTACAATGGCAGCACCAAGCCGGAAGACTGGCTTAATGATTATGTCACCGCGGTTCATATCGCAAACGGCAACCGGAGATGGGCGGTGCGCTATGTCCCGCAGATGCTAGAGGGTCCAGCCCGTACTTGGCTCAACAACTTGCCCAAGAACAGCATCAATTGCTGGCTGGACTTCTCAGACGCCTTCATCAGCAACTTCACGAGCACATACAAGAGGCCGAATAGGCCACAGCAGCTATCCGCTTGCAGGCAACGAGAAGACGAGACAGACCGCGAGTACCTTACTCGGTGGAGTACATTGAGGAACACCTGTGAGGGTGTGAATGAAGCCCAGGCCATCACTTGGTTTGCGTAGGGATGCAGGCATGGCAGCATGTTGTGGCAGAGATTGCAGAGGGAGATGCCGAACACTCTGGCGGAGACCATCAAGATTGCGGATCAGTACGCACTCGGTGATCCTACTCAGCCCCTGATGGACTCCTCTGAGCCGAGAAGAAACTTCAGCAACAGCAAGCGCAACGAGTTCCGCAACAAGCGCCGGATAGATACTCGGTATGATCCTGAAGAGGTGAATGCAGTGACTGTTGGAGCTGGTGGCAGCCAAAGGCAGAAACCTGCTGGAGCCTACGGGCAGAACCAGAACCAGGGCCAAGGCAACAAGAAGCCATTTCGCACCTCTCAGTCGGGTAGCGGAAACTCCGAGCAGCCGAAGAAGTTTGTCTTTGATGACATGAAGGATGGCCCATGCAGTTTTCACACTCACCACCCCTCGAGGCCTGCTAACCACACTACTCGGCAGTGCGAGTGGTGGGATGTGATCAAGAATGATGGCTTGCCTCCTCCTCCTCCTCTGCCAGCGGCCAATGCCAATGTGCAGCCTACTCGCGCACCCGCAGCTCGGCCGCCAGTGTACCCGAGAAGAGAGAATGTGAACCAGGTGGCTTTAGGAGCCAACCGTAACTTCAACAATGAGAGCTACCGCAACAACAACAACAACAACCGCAACAACAACAACAGAGGCAACAACAACTACCAGGGCAACAACAACAACGGCAACAATGGAGGCGGAGGCTCCAACCAGTACCAAGAGCACCACGAGAGCTACATGATCTTCACTTCTGAGCCAGTCGACAAGCAGTCACAGCACAGGCGGGCCATGGAGGTCAATGCAGTGATTCCTGCTGTCCCTCACTATATGTATTGGTGTGACCAGGAGATCAGGTGGTCCCGAGTAGATCATCCCAAGGTAATGCCCAATCCGGGTAGCTATGCCTTGGTGCTGGATCCTACCTTCCTGGGCCCCGAGAAGAATGTGAGGTTCAGCAAGGTGCTAATCGACAACGACAGCAGCATCAACATCGTGTACAAAGATACACTCGAGAAGCTTGGCCTGGCCGAGAATATGATGCTGCCCAACAAGACCACTTTCCATGGCATTGTGCCCGGGATCTCGTGCAACCCGATTGGCCGAGTATGGATAGATGTGCTATTCGGCACCAGGGATAACTGCCGCACAGAGCGCCTGCAGTTCGAGGTGGTTGATCATCAGAGTCCTTACCATGCCCTACTCGGCAGGCCTGCTCTGAGCAAGTTCATGGCCTCTACCCATGTTGCATATCTGAAGATGAAGATCCCTGGTCCCAATGGCATAATTACTATCTCTGGTGATTACAAGAAGTCCATGGAGTGTGCCTCTGCTGGTTCCCAGTTGGCGGAGTCGATGGTGATCGCTGCCGAGAAGAAGAAGATGTATGAGGTGGTGGCCATGGCGCAATCCGCACAAGCTGGCGCGCAAGGCGTGCCGAGTACCCAGCACGGGACCGCATTCCAGGCATCTCAGGAGACCAAGAAGGTCCAGGTCGACCCCGAGTTCCCCGACCGTGTAGCCATCATTGGCTCCGGGTTGGCGGAGAAATAGGAAAGCGAGCTCATCCACTTCCTCCGTGAGAATCGGGATGTATTCGCCTGGTCCAATGAAGATCTACCAGGAGTCCCGAGGGAGTTGGTTGAGCACTCATTACATGTGCGTCCTGACGCCAAGCCAGTGAAGCAGGCTATGCGCCGCTTCGGAGATGAGAGAAGGAAGGCCATTGGTGACCAGATCACCAAGTTACTGATAAGCAATTTCATCATGGAGGTGCTGCATCCGGATTGGCTAGCCAACCTGGTCATGGTCGAGAAGAAGAAGGAGGATCCCAAGGCTGCCACTGCATGGCGCATGTGCGTCGACTACACCGACTTGAACAAGGCATGCCCCAAGGATCCCTTCCCGCTACCTCGCATCGATCAGGTGATCGATTCCACTGCTGGTTGTGAACTGTTGTCTTTCATAGATGCCTACTCTGGTTTTCACCAGATTGCACTCAACCCTGCTGATCAAATAAAGACTGCTTTCATTACCCCGTACGGGGCTTATTGCTATCGTGTCATGTGTTTTGGCTTGAGGAATGCGGGTGCAACCTATCAGAGATGCATGCAGAAATGCTTGCACGACCAGCTCGGCAAGAATGTGCAGGTGTACGTAGATGACATTGTCATCAAAACGAATAAAATACATACCCTGCTTGCCGACCTGGAGGAAACCTTTGCTAACCTACGCAAGTACAAAATGAAGCTGAATCTGAGTAAGTGCACCTTTGGTGTCCCGGCTGGCAAGCTACTCGGCTTCCTGGTGTCTAGTCGGGGCATTGAAGCCAATCCTTCAAAGATAAAAGCTATTGAGAGCATGTCTCTGCCGAGATCCTTGAAGGACGTGCAGAAATTCACTGGTTGCTTAGCGTCTCTGAGCCGTTTTCTGGGCCGAATGGGCGAGAAGGCACTGCCTCTGTACCAATTGATGAAGAAGAGTGACAAGTTTGTCTGGACCCCGCAAGCGGATGTGGCATTCAATGAGCTGAAAGCAATGCTGGCTAGTGCTCCCATCTTGGCTAGTCCGCTACCCAAGGAGCCAATGCTGCTGTACATTGCTGCGACTAACCGAGTAGTCAGTGTGGTGATTGTGGTGGAACGAGAAGAAGAAGGCAAGAGTGTGCAGCGCCCAGTGTACTATCTTAGTGAAGTGCTGTCCAGCTCCAAGCAGAACTACCCGCACTACCAGAAGATGACCTACGGCGTGTACTTGGGCGCCAAGAAGCTAAAGCATTACTTCCAAGAGCATCCTATCACGGTTGTGAGCTCTGCTCCCATCTCGGATATCATGGGTAACAAGGAGGCGAGTGGCAGAGTAGCCAAGTGGGCAATCGAGCTGGCCGTGTATGCACCCGCGTACGCGAGAAGAGAAGCCATCAAGTCTCAGATTCTGGCGGAATTCCTGGTGGACTGGGCCGAGGTGCAGTATGAACCTCCTGCTCCAGTTTCTAACTACTGGAAAATGCATTTTGATGGCTCGAAGGTGAAGGAAGGCCTTGGTGCTGGCGTGGTGCTTACGTCACCCAAGCGGGATCAACTCAAGTATGTGCTACAGATTCACTTCAAGGCATCCAACAATGTAGCAGAGTACGAGGCAGTGGTGCATGGCTTGCGAGTAGCCAAGGAGGTTGGCGTGCAGCGCATTATATGCTATGGCGATTCAGATCTGGTGGTGCAGCAAGTCTCTGGTACATGGGATGCTCTAGATGCCAACATGGCATCATATCGCTTCCTGGTGCAGTCTATGACCGTATTCTTCGAAGGCTGCGAGTTCCAGCACATTCACCGAGCAGAGAATGAAGCGGCAGATGAGCTATCCAAGTTGGGATCTTCTCGGCAATCCATCCCGGCGGGAGTCGCCTTGGAGCACTTGAGGAAGCCATCCGTCAAGCCTTCTCCCAACTCGGAGTCCATATTTGTTCCTTCTCTGCCAAGTGAGGAATCTGATCCCATGGAGATTGACTGGGAGAGTGCTACAGGAAACCCGGGGACTGCCGTCCTCTACTCGGGGACTGCCACTCCTTACTCGGGGACAGCCATTCCTTACTCGGGGACTGCCATTCCTTAATCGGGGACTGCCATTCCTTACTCGGGGACTGCCATTCCTTACTCGGGGACTGCTGTCCTTAACCCGGGGACTGTCGCATTCATTGAGGAAGTCCTTGCTAATCGGTCTGGGCTTCAGAGAAGTGCTCCCATCCCTAAAGAGCAACCGGAGGTACCCGTCCCAATGGAAGTGGACGAACCAGTGTTTCCCACACGGGAGACACCGAGTTGGGCTATGGCCATATTATCCTTTCTAAGGGACGGTACTCTACCAGAAGATGAGGTGGCTGCAAGACAGATTCAGAGAAGATCCAAGGGCTACACTATAGTCCGAGATGTGCTGCACAAGAGAAGTGCCACTGGCGTGCTGCAACGTTGTGTGGACCCAGCAGAAGGAGAAGAAATTCTGGTAGAGATACACCAAGGAGAATGCGGGCACCATGCCTCTTCTCGGGCGTTGGTCAAGAAAGCTTTTCGGCATGGCTTCTACTGGCTCACAGCACTGCAGCAAGCTGAGGACATCGTGAGAAAGTGCAATGGCTGCCAGATGTTCGCAAGTAAGATTCACATGCCTGCTTCCGAGCTGAAAACAATTCCTATCACTTGGCCATTTGCTGTTTGGTGTTTGGACATGGTCGGGCCCTTCCAGCCGGCTAGAGGCAACATGACTCACATCCTGGTCATGGTGGATAAGTTCACCAAGTGGATTGAAGTGAAACCTATTCGGAGGTGCGATGGGGCCACAGCTGTGAAATTCGTGAAGGATGTGATCCTGAGATATGGCTACCCGCACAGCATCATCACCGACAACGGCACAAATTTTGCTGAGGGAGCAATGGTGCGGTTCTGCAGAGATAAGCACATCCGACTAGACGTTGCGTCAGTCGTGCACCCTGCCTCCAACGGACAAGTTGAAAGAGCAAATGGTATGGTACTGGCAGGCATAAAGCCAAGGCTGTTGGAGCCATTGCTGAAAACACCTGGGTGTTGGTTAGACGAGTTGCCAGCGGTGTTGTGGAGTCTAAGGACTACCCCTAACCGGTCAACCGGCTACACGCCATTCTTTTTGGTATACGGGGCTGAGGCCGTGTTGCCAATAGACTTAGAGCATGACTCCCCCCGAGTAACCCTCTACACTGAGGTGGAGGCGAGAGAAGCTCGAGAAGACGACGTTGACCTGCTTGAAGAAGCAAGAGAGCTGACTCTGTCACGTTCGGCTATCTACCAGCAAAACCTGCGGCGTTATCATAGCCGAAAGGTGAACCCAAGGGTTTTCCGAGAAGGAGACATGGTCCTTAGGCTTGTGCAGCGCACAGCCGGGATGCACAAGTTGTCTCCTCCATGGGAAGGACCTTTCATTGTGAGCAAAGCGCTGCACAACGATGCTTACTATCTTATAGATGCGCGCCCACCACAGGCGAACAGGGCAGATAAGGCTGGAGAGGAAACCAAGCGCCCTTGGAATGTATCTCTACTCCGTCGTTTTCATTCGTGAGCAAAGATGTGTATGTACCCTCTTAACCGAGTTGAAATTCTACTCTGCAATCTGAAATTGATCTCGGGGACTGCCCTCGTCCAAAATTGCTCTAAGTGTTTCTACTCGGCTTTGTTGTTTGCCTGTTCGGTTGCTCCACTTCAAAATTCATAAGCGTATTGAGTACTGTGTCTAAACCTATATGCCAACTCTTCGACTCTGCTGCTGTCCGAAACCCGGCTTCATGGCAAGCAAGAGAACAAGCAAAAGGTCAATGAGCACAAGAAAAATCGCTAAAGAAGAAAAGAGTGCAGGAACCGAGTAGGGTGTTTGTTACTTCTATTCTCTGTCTCATCTTTTCGGCTAAGTGGTGGGCTGCGTTACTATGTTTGTTTCTAAGCGGCTGAGTATTTGCAGCTCTACTCTTTGACTCTTGTGATTCGAATACCAAAAAAGCAACAAGTTGCGGGTAGAGCTGAGACGAAAAGAGAGAGTGAATAAGAAATGCAACTCGGGGACTCGTATACTAACGCAACCCGGCATCGAGCCAGGGCTGCTCAAATTGACTAAATCAAAAGTAACAAATACCAAGTGGGAATAAAATTGAGTAGCAAGCAACAAGATAAATAGTCTGATACATTTGCTCCCGGCATCCCGGGGATCTGATAAGTGTTTGAGTAAAAAGTTTGCAGGATAAAATCATATTGAGGAAGCAGTGTTGTCGGTGCTGGCCTTGGCGGCTTCATTTTCTGTGGTGGTCTTGGTCGCCTCCGCCTCCGAGCTGGCATCAGTTGTCTTCGCGGCTTCCTCTTCGGCGCTGGCGTTGGTCGCGTCCACTTCCGGGTGGACGGTGGTGGACTGCTCCATCTCGACGCCGTGCTCGGTGGCTACCTGGTCTGAGGTGGCCGTGGCCACCGAGACAGGTCCGGTTGCCAAGGAAGAGCCAGAAGCTTGGCCGTGGGGGCGTACCGTGTCGAGGGCGGCTCCTGATGAGGTGCCAAACTCGAGGGCGGCTGTGTCGATCTCCTCGACCTCTTCATCGCTACTCGCGACGACCGCGGCCTTCCCTTTCCCGGCCTTGCTCCTTGGTGAATCGAAGAAGCCCAAGTCCAGCTCGGAATCTGATTCTTCGTCCTCCTCCTCGTCCTCCTCCACCTCGGTGTCGGGTTCAGTGAGGCCATCGATGAAGGTTGCCGTGTCAGCATACTCTGCAACCTCATGCGCAATCAGCTTGCGCATGGTCACGCAGTTGGGATCCGTCTCCCACTTGGAATTGGCGCGCTTCCCGCGGATAATCTGCATGTTCAAGTTCTCATACCAGGAGGCGACGCAGAGCAACATCAAATCAGCACCCGCCCGAGCTCCCGAGGCGCGCCATTTCTTCAATTCGGCCTTCACGTTGCGCAGCTTCAGAGCAAGGCCACAAATAGTTGTTGGCGCAGGATCCTGGGGCCAGAAGAGCTTGTGGAGCTGGAAGCCGGTGCGCACCAGGTCAGTGCCCACGCCGGCTAGGCGTTCGAACTGCCCTCGCATCACCAGCATGCTATCCTCGATCTCGGCTCTGGTGTCCGCAGCCTCGCCCTTCTCAATACGAGCTGCTTGGGCCTTGGCCAAAGTAGGCGCGCAAGAGGACACGATGTTAGGGAAGATTTCTGCAAAAAGCAAGTGAGAAATTCAGTAACAGAATTAGAGAGGAGGTAGGACCGAGAAGAAGGGATGCAGAAAGGAGAAAACTTACGATTCAACTCGTGGCGCAGCCCCTGCAGCTGGCTCTTCCATGCTTCTTCATTGGATACATGCTTCTCCTCGAGCAAGCGGAGCCCCTCCAGCTGAGTAAAGAGCCCAGCGTTGGCTTTTGTCAGCACCTCGCACTCCTGCTCGAGGGCTTTCACCTTGGCATTGGCTGTTGTCTCGGCCTTTGCCTTCTCGGCGATGACTCTGTCCCTCTCGGCACCAAGCTTGATAGCATCCTGGAGTGCCTTCTGCAGCTGGAGTTGCAGATTCTCCATCTCGGTAGCGTGCTCACTCTGCAGAGCTGCAGATTGGCTTGCTAGTCGCACCTCCACCTTGGCAGGCTTGAGGCAATCTTGATGCTCCTCGGCAAATTTCTTATGATCTTCTGCGGAAAGCAAAAGCACGATCAGCGGAAAAGCAAAAGAAACAGACACAAGGGCGAACCGAGTGGACAGTGGTTTACCTTCAAGCTTCCTGATGGTGGCCTCGCCATTCTCAACAAAGGCACGGCAGTTCGCGTGCTCGTCAACCAGAGCTTTCAGTTTCCCTGCGGAGTAGAAATGGTTAACGCAAAAAAGCAGAAGCGGGCGTAAACAAAAAACGCAAGAACCGCATAGCTAGAAGCGTACCTTCCACCTCAGATAGCCTCATGGTAACTGTTCATCACTTCCTTGTCGGCTTCCTCGGCGCTCACTTTCTCTTTCTCCAAGGCAGCAATGCGTCTCTTGGCAATGGCATGATTCCAGAGTAGCTGACGGTGCAAGTTGGTCCGTTTCAGTACGCTATTCTGAGAAGCAAAAGAAACAAGAATCAGGCAAAGTAATTGAGATTCAACCCGAGAAGGCGGCTACTCGGGAGAGTGTCCGCCTACTCGGCCAGAATCTCGGGGACTGGGTGATGGATAAGGAAAAGAGGGAGAGTAGAAAAGAAGTGAAAACGCAACTCGGAAAGGATGATTAGGAACTTACCGCGTAGGATTGCTCGAGGTCCTCGGCGTTCTTGCGGTGGACAAACATCTTGGCAGCAAGTGTAGCAGAGGTGGTCGAGACGGTCATGGGTTTGCAACCCAAGTCCACCTTGTTCCAATCCTGACGCATATGGTCGATGTCGCCCAGATCGATGCCGTTCCAGTTGGGGTTGCCGAGAACTTTGCTGTCCCACTTGGCGTCGATGAAGCCGATCAGGTCGAGTACTTGCTCGAGGCTCTGGGACGTTATCGCCTGGTCTTGAGCTCCCCGAGAAGCAATGGAGACAGACTTGTCTTGATTTGGGGCCGGGGGCCTGGAGTCCACTGCCACGGCTTTCCTCCCTCTCTGAAGAGCAAGATTCCGGTCTGTGGGGGAGAAGCCGACCTGGTGCTGTTGGCTAACCTTCACCATGTAATCAGGGTAGCAGGGCTGATCAGCT
The DNA here is from genome assembly GCA_028641055.1 of Alopecurus myosuroides. Taxonomy (NCBI): domain Eukaryota; kingdom Viridiplantae; phylum Streptophyta; class Magnoliopsida; order Poales; family Poaceae; genus Alopecurus; species Alopecurus myosuroides. Next base: position 469,847,366 of record CM054059.1, read on the forward strand.
ATAGTGGCGGCGGCAGGAACCGCGTTGGGATTGCGGATAACCAGCTGCCTGGACTGGCCAGCTGATGTCGGCGGCGGCTTGTCGGCAGCTCTCTTCTTTGCTTTCTCCTTCTGATCAGTTGGCTTCTCGGAGATTGGCTTCTCGGCCTTCTTCTTCTTGGTCTCCTTCTTCTCAACCTTCTCCTTCTCAGTTCTCTCCTTCTCGGCTGCCTCCTTCTCGGAAGCATCTTGGGCACTCTTCCTGGTAACCGGCTTGGCTGAAGGGCCGATTGCAGCTTTGGGTTGCGGCACCAGGGAGGAGTCTGGCTGAGCGCCACCTTGGTCAGTTGGTGGCGCCAGGGGCGCGCTGTCTGATGCGCCATCTGGCTGGGCGCTACTCTGCGCGGCGTCTGGTTGCACGTCGCTCAGAGGGTAATGCCCAGTCGCGTCCTCTACCCGCTGTTCAGCAGCAGGATCTGGCTGGGAGATATCCATTGCTTCCACCCGCGCCTGGGACGCAGGATCTTCTTGCTCAGCACCCCCTGTGGCTGGCTGCTCCTGTTCTGCTCCTGGCCGCTCGAGGGCGGCGTCATCATGCATCTCTTGATCTTGATTCTCCTCGGCGGTGTTGGCCGGAGGAGACGGTGGCTTCTCTTGATGAGTAGTGTCCTGCGCCTCCTGCTCGGCGCGGGATTGTTGCTCTGGGTCGGTGCCTTGGGCATCAGTGCCCTGTGGTTGTGCGTTGGCAGTGGTATTCTCATCATCGTCGAGGTTGATTAACTTGTCAACGTCGATGGCAGCTTGCTTCTTGGCCTGGTCAGGCGCGAAAGCAGCATCCGCATCTAAGGGAGCTCTGATGAGGAAGGTAAAATCAGAAATTAGAGGAAGGCAGAGGAAGATTAAGAGAAACCGCGAAGTACAAAATTGGGAATTAACCGAGAAGAAACTTACGCATTGGTGGAGGGAATCGTTCGTCTTGTTCTCTTCACGACCTTTTTGGTCGTCTTCTCGGATAGTTTCTTCTTCTTGGCGGGGGCTCTAGGGCGCCGCTGCCGGTCCGCTTGCGGGTAGCAGGAGCGGCGACGGATAGAGGATTGGCCTCAAGGGCTCTCTCGTCCTCATCCTCGTCATTATCCTCAGCATCTGCAGCATCTGTGAAATATAGAGGAAGAAAAACACTTCAGAAACAGCAAGCAAAGGGCTAGTATTTCTCGCAGACAAAAAGCATGAATTCAGTTACCCTCTAGCTCGTCATCGGACCAATCGCGTAGAGACGTTTTGGCATGCTGCTTCTCTGTCGAAGGGGAATGAGGAAGATTGATCTGATCCGCGGTCTCGAGGGAGGCCTGGTCATCTTCTTCTCGGTCATCTGACCAATTGCCCTCGAAGCGTTCGCAGCTTTCAGCTTTCTGGCGGTCAAGAACCTGAAGAACAGGGAAGTGTCGCGAGTTAATCGAGTAGCACGAAGGCACTATACCCGAATAGGCGTGCAAACACAAAGCATACTAAGCCTAGGGAAATTTGCTGCCTATCCTACTCGGAAAGGCATGCAAGGATCAAGCATATTAAGCCTAAGAATTTCTTCTAAGTATGCTACCCGACAAGGCGTGCAAACATCAAGCATACTAAGCGTAAACAGTTCTGATAAGTGCTCTACTCGGTGCGGAATGCAATTGCTAATCGCAGTAGGAAGAGGAGAATATCTACTCGGATTGCATAAACTGGAAGCAGAAAAAGGGGAACATACCCGTGGAATCGGCTTCGTGCGGCTGAAGGGGGTAAACCCATACTCCCAATCGTCGCGGAGGCCCGTGGTCAGGATGGACCTCGCGTGCTCGGCGACGTCAGCGTTGCTGAGCTCGAACGTGGTCGTTCGAGTGCAATCGCGGGGGCCTCCCAGGTAGCACATTGGATGGGAGCGCTGCTGCAGAGGCAGCACTCGGTTCTTGATCCAGCAGGCGACGGGGTCATCGCTCCCGAGGCCCTCTCCGATTAGCGCAGCGAGCCGCTCCTCCATCTGCACGGCGTTGCGGTCATTGGAGGGCTTCGTCTTCCAGTTCTGCCCAGACGGAGCTCGGTTGCTCCAGGCGGGCAGGTTGATGCGGTCCGTCACTGGTCGCCCCTTCGTGGCGGGGATGTTCTTCACGTAAAGGAAAGATTTCTGCCACATACGGACGGAATCCAACCCCTTGATGCGAGGGTGGTTGGTTCCCATCCGCTGCAGCATCATGGTGCTGCCGGTGTCGGTTACCCGACTGCCAGTGGCCGCGCCATCCTTCTTCCCCTTGCTCTGCTGACGGAGATGGAAGCACTTCAGCCATGTCTGTACCGTGGGGCGGACGCCGAGAAAGGCCTCGCACACCACGGTATGATAAGCGAGGAAGACGACCGCATTTGGAGGGAGGTGATGCATCTGGACACCGAAGTGATCCAGGAAGGAGCGGAGAAAATCAGATGCCGGCAGGCCGAATCCTCGCGCAAAGTGCGCGAGGAAGACGACATGCTCGCCCTCCCGCGGGGCCGGAACGAGTTCGCCGTCGGACGGCCGGCACTGAACACCGGGAGGAACCCTCCGGGTGTTCACGAGCCAGGAGCAGTCGTCGACAGTAACATCAGAACCAGCCCAGCCGGCGCGAGCAGCCATGGCAGCGAGCGAGAAGGTGGTGGAAGATTGGGAAGGATTCGGTGGAGAATACGAGTCCGCGGCGGCGCAAAGAATTGCGCGGCAGAGAGCTCGGCGGCGGAGAAGAGGCAGAAAGGCGAAAGCGGAAAGTACGGAGGTGGGAGAAGAGGAAGTTACCGCTGGGGGTATTTATACCCTCGCCTCAGATAACCGTTACCATCGGGGTAGTGGGATCGATCGTGGCCATAACACTCGTGTGGTGGGGCCTGTGGCCGGATAGAAACGCACGCAAGCGCGGAACGCGCGCGTAACGGCCACAGCTGATCCCACGACCAGATCGTGGCCTATTACTGTGCTTGATGGGACATGACGAGCCGGTGGGCCCGCTCCGTGAAAACTGGGCGCGTGGCACGTCGTGTCCTGGGCAACGAGACGTCGGGGTCGCTGATGCACGACACGTGTCCAGTTGCGGCACGGAAGGCTGGATTGTGCTCTGCGCTGCAGAGACTTTGCGTGAGAAATTCTCTAAGTCTTTTTACTCGGACGCAGAGAAGGAGACTAGCCCTATTCGGAAAAGAGGAGACCCAAGGTGCTCTCCAGAGTGCTACTCGGAGGTTTTACTCGGCATCTTGAAGTTCAAAGGTGTTATTACGAAGATTGGTTTTAAGCTGGCAGAGCCTAGTGAACAAGTTCGCGAGACTCTACCAGCTTCGGGGACTGCTGTCGGGGGGTTACCCCCGAGTAGGGTAAAGGCAAAGGGTAAAGGCCACTGTCAGAAGAGAAGTTTGGTCGAGTAGCCGCCTACCCGGTACTCGCTACCCGGTCGACTGCTACTCGGTCTCACTTCAAGATGACCAGAAGGAGATATCAATCAAGTTCTGTCCATTCGAGTAGAAGAGTTGGCCCGAGTAAAATTGGCGGGAACCTACTTGGGCCAGAAGTCAAAGGAGACGTTCTGACACAGGATCCCGCGTATCCCGGTTCCGTACTTGGCACTATTCGAACTACTGTTCATCTGGGACCGGCCTGCCTGACAGTGACAGCATGGAAGCAGGCGGTCGCAGGATAAGGGGGCCCCAGTCTGTGTTTGGCACAGTGATACCAGTCTGTCCCCTTGGTTTTGCCCAACGACTTTCCGGATGCAGCCAAGGTTGGGAACCAAAGCTGTCAGCGGGAACTCGGAAGAAGGACGATGTGCACACTATGTCGACACTTGTCCATGTTTGGACGTATCCGGCTGGGCACCATGTATATAAGGTGCCCCGCCGCCTCCTGCGTGAGGGATCGCATACTGGAACACATTGTGACCTAATTCTTGACCTAGTTCATCACGTAGAGAGGAGAGTGGCTACTCGGTAGCAAGAACATTGTACTGTGGCTACTCGGTGAGACACCAGAATACATAGAGAAAGGCAGGAGTAGGGGTTTTACCTCCTCACGAGGGCCCTGAACCTGGGTAGATCGTGTTGTTTGCAGTGTTTACTTTGTACCTCACGCGGCTACTCGTCGCGTGATCCCTCCCCGAGCACCTCCAGCGTCCTTCGTCCCCACATCTTTAGCCATCCTATGGCATCTGCCGTGACACCACCACGACAAAACCCATAATGACATCAAGGTCATGAAGGAAGAAATAGAGGAGTACGAGAGAAAGAATAGATCCGCGTTAAAACCTACTAGGTTACCCGGAATCGCAAGACCGGAAGAACTGCCGCCAAAAGAAAGGTTCCATAACCCATCTTGGCAAAAGCAGGTAAACGGCAAAGATGCCAAGGGCGAACCAATATACAAGACCGCAGCAGAAAACGCGGAAGCAGCGTTCGCGATTCTTAACAACGATCTGTATTCCAACGGGGAAAAACTCCAAGGGGTGTATGCTTTCCTAGGAAAAGCATTGCAACAACAACAGCGCACCCAAGAGCGATCAGGGAGGCTGCATGATAACTCCGCCCTATGCAAGACAGCTACTTGCGCTGCTGGAGCACCTGGACCGGAAGAACCCGAGGATTCAGATAACTCAAAAGATAAAAAAGAGGATCCGAGAAAAGACAAGAAAAACCCCGACAACCGGGATGCAGCGTCTAGGACCGGATCCCATCTCCCGAAAGATGGGCATAAACCCCATGATCGGGAAGACAAACACCGGAAGGACGGCAAAATAATGCCACCTCCAAGAAACCCAGCTGAGAAAGATGGAAGATACGATATACCTCACAGGCGTGAGAGATCCCGGACACCGCCTAAGGACAAAGAAAGGCACAGGAGTAGAACTCCACCTAATCCAAAAGGGCGTGATCACGGAAGAAACAATCCCGGAAAAGCGCGTTCGCGCAACAATGGAAGAGAAAGGAGCAGATCCCCTTCTGTCCATTCAGCCGGAAGATATTCTGCACACATTGACAGAGCAGAAAAGGATGATCTATACTTTGGTCCTAAGTGTTTTACCGACAGGATCCGAAGAATAACGCTGCATTCTGGCTTTGCCAAGGTCGGTCCAACGTACCAGAAATACACCGGCAGCACAAACCCGGATACCTGGCTCTCGGATTACTATACAGCCGTCCAGATCAACAATGGGACAGACTTGGAAGCCGTCAAGTTTCTTCCCCTAATGCTGCTGGACGGGGCCAGAGATTGGATCAATGGATTACCATCACGAACAGTCGACAGCTGGGATGATATGGCTAGAGTATTCACTCAGCATTTCCGGGGAACGTACAAACGCCCGAACAGCATCAACTAGCTAAACTGTTGCACGTAATTTGAGGATGAACCATACGTGGATTTCATCTCCAGATGGACAGCAATGAAGAATAGTTGCTCTGGAGTAACTGACGTACAAGCAATGCATGCTTTCGTCAATGGCCTAAAACCCGGACTCGTACCGTTCATGGTTGGTTCCAAAAAGCACAAGGATCTCGGATCTATGCTTACAACCGCCAATGAGCATGCTGCAGCCGAGGATGACATCAAAGCAAGAGGAGGCAATATTGAATCACTGATACTTGCCAAGAAAACCCCTCGTTCTGACAAAAAAGCCACTCCAGAAACAACGACGAAACCCAAAGAGGTGAACATAGCCTTTGGAGGAGAAAAGGGAAACAAGTGGAAAGGACGCAACCCAGATCCAATCAACTACACTCCAAAGGAGTGGGAAAGGATTAAGTCGGAACCTTGTGTTCACCACTCGCAATTTGGGAAACCCACCCATACAAACGCGCAATGCCGGCTAAATAAGCACATGAAAGGCAGTGCAGGGTCCGGAAATAAAGGGAAGGGTTCCAAAAGGAAACCCGCCAAACAAAAGCCAGAAGCTGACAAAGAAGACAGTGAATCGGACACTGACGAAAAAATCCAGGAACAACAGCGTAAAGGCGAACCCAAGTTTCCGAGAGTTGATGGAGAAGCAATGCTAACTTTCTTAGCAACCCCGTCAGCAAAGGTGGCAAAAAGAACACTTCGAGAAATAAACGCGGTTGTTCCGGCAACCCCGAAATTCTTGAAGTACTCCAACACACCGATAATCTGGGATCAGTCTGATCATCCCGGAAATATCCCTGAACCCGGCACACAAGCTCTTGTTGTAAGCCCTATTTTTCAAAATACTAGGCTAAGAAGAGTGCTGATGGATGGAGGATCCAGCATTAACATAATGTACCTGGATACACTGAAGCATCTGAAGATTTCCGAGTCTCAGCTCAACTACAGCAACATACGCTTCCATGGTATTGTCCCTGGCAGGCAAGCACGATCCCTAGGAGAAATTTCCCTAGATGTCACCTTCGGAGATAAAGATCACTTCCGGCAGGAAAAAGTATCCTTCGAAGTAGTGCCGTTCGAAAGCGTGTATCACGCAATACTCGGACGTCCAGCTTTCGCCAAATTCATGGCAAGATCCTGTTATATTTATAACAAGCTGAAGATGCCAGGACCCAAGGGAGGAGTAATCACTATAGCTGGTGATTTCAAGCTGGCAAACGAGTTGGAGAAAGAAAACGCCCTTTGCGCTCAGAGAGTTATAGCAAAGGAAGAACTGAAGGAATTAGCCAAGGAGGTATCGCCGTCAGAAATGCCGGCAGGAAAAGAAACTCGGAAGCCAACAGACAGCTTCAAGGCATCCGAGAATACAAGACAGGTAATCCTAGATCCCAAAGATCCGACAAAATTTGTCGTCGTAGGGACTGGGATGGCTGACAAATAGGAAGGCGAGCTCATCAAGTTCCTCCGTGAGAACTGGGATATTTTTGCCTGGTGTCCAGCTGACATGCCAGGTGTACCCAGGGAACTTGCTGAGCACCAACTTAAGGTTATTCCTGGATCAAAACCCGTCAAACAAGGTCTCCGTCGATTTGACGGAAGAAGACGGAAGGCTATCGGCAAGGAAATTATCCGGCTTTTAGCAGCGGATTTCATCAAGGAAGTAATTCATACTGACTGGTCCGCAAATCCGGTATTAGTACCGAAGAAAGACACTACTGCTCTTATAATGTGTATAGATTACACAGGCTTGAACAAATTGTGTCCGAAAGATAGGTTTGCATTACCGCGAATCGATCAAATAATAGATGCCACCGCAGGCTCTGAGCTTTTGTGCTTTTTGGATGCATACTTCGGGTACCACCAAATACGCATGAAAAAGGAAGATCAAATTAAGACTTCTTTCATAACCCCATACGGGACGTATTATTACGTAACCATGCCGTTTGGCCTGAAGAACGCAGGTGCAACCTACCAGCGTTGCATGTAACGTTGTTTGCATAGTCAGATTGGAAAAAATGTCCATGTTTATGTGGACGATATTGCTGTCGTAACCAAGGAAAAAGACACACTCCTTGAGGATTTGCGAGAAACTTTCGAAAACTTACGCACCTACAAGATGAAGTTGAATCCATCTAAGTGCGTATTCGGGGTTCCCTCAGAAAAACTTCTGGGTTTCATCGTTTCTCACAGAGGAATAGAAGTTAACCCGGAAAAGATCAAGGCAATCTTGAACATCACAAAACCTACCTGCGTCAAAGATGTCCAAAGATTGACGGGTTCCGCAGCTGCCGTTAGTAGATTTATTAGTCGGCTGGGGGATAAAACATTACCACTCTACAAGCTGCTGAAAAAATCCGACAAGTTCGAATGGACAGAAGAGGCTGATGCGGCGCTGACTCGGTTGAAGGAAACCTTGATGAAAGCTCCGATTTTGACATCACCAAAAGACGAAGAGCCCATGTTATTGTACCTTACGGCTACAAATCAGGTTATTAGTGCGGTAATCGTTGTGGAACGGTTAAAGGAAGAACAAAGCATACCAGACCAACATCCGGTATATTACATAAGCGAAGTTTTTTCCGAGTCAAAACAAAGGTACCCACATTACCAGAAACTGGCGTATGGTGTATTTTCGCATCTAGAAAACTACGCCATTACTTCCAAGGGCATTCCATAACAGTGGTTAGTAAAGCACCACTAGGAGACATTATAAACAATGCAGAGGCAACCGGCCGAGTAGCCAAATGGGGCATTGAGCTGGCAGCCTTCACTACAACACGCTAGGCATGTAAAGACGCTAAGTTTAAGGGCTAGAGACGTGATATTTCATCTTTAGAGGCTTGTACAGTCGCTTTCATAAAGCGTCATTAAAACGTCTCCTTATGCACCGTCTCAAGTAGTGTGAAGACGTTTGCTAAGCGTGTCTAAATACATAAGGATGATTCATAGAGACGATCAAAGACATGTCTACTCACGTGGAGACGTTTTAGTAGATCGTGTTTGTAACGTCTCTACTATTGTAAGCACACCAATTTCGCGTCGCAATGTGTGTTAGAGATGCTTTATTCACATGCTCAATCTAGTCTTATGTACGTGAGTTCGTACACATTATGTGTTCATGGAGTACACTCACCTTGTACACAGTATGTATATACGTATGTCAATTTTACTTTTATTTTGGATATGCGCTTTTTTACTTGTATTTGAATATAGCGTCTCTGATGTGGTGACAGAACAATATTTTTTCAATTGGAAATTTAAGTGAATTTTCTTTTCGATTTAGGTTCATGCGCGTACTTATCGTAAAATGCAGGACCATTATAGGGCCACCGAGAAGAAATTCATGGAGAGAACAAAATTGAAATTGAATCGAATATCCATATCAATAATTCGGAGATATCTCAGCAAATACCCCCAGGAAAGACCGTGAAAACAAAAAAAATACATAAAAGTCCTATATAGCATCAATTATCTCTCGAACATAACATAAAAATCCCTCAGATTTTCCAAGGAGAAAATCATGCTTTAGCCCCCTCCATCTTTATTCATTTCATTCCATTTAGTTCAAATTAACCTGAAAAGCAAGTCACAGCCAAAGTGAGAATTCCCTGAAATAAGTAAATCATGAATGACAAAGATATGGTATACTCAGTTTTTTTTGTTGATAAAGGGCTTTTATTACTTAAAAGGTTTAAGCATGCTATACTCAGCTACAGCTTGCTTTATTGTACCAACGACTTCAAACGTCTAGAAGCTGATGTTGCCTCGCTTCCGTGTATTGGCAAAATCTTCAAGATCATAATATGTATTTAAAAATGTCCTATCTACATGTGCTCCCAGGTTAACGGCAAAGATAATACATCGCAACCTTGATTGGCTTCAATGGAGTTTCCAATATTTGATTTCTGCAGCCAAAGATCATATGAGCTACATAAAAAATTAAAAATTCGATATGGTCTGACGACTGAGTGGAAGTTCTGTTGCACCATAGCAATTATGTGCCGACATCCTAAAGATGAATTGGCAGAATTCTCGTTGCTATAATTTTCAGCACACGATTGCTACATTGTGAATGAACAAACATAATCAATGATAATAATTGTAGAAAACAAATACAACCACACTGAAGCGAAATGCACATCCACAATAGCATATACCTTCCTAGTAACCTGCTCACGTGGTACAGAACCATGATGTTCTTTAGCATAAATATCCAGGTGTGCTTCCTAAAGTAGAAGCCTAGTTCAGTACATGCTAAAAAACAATTAGGCATGGTTTCAAAACTGTCTAAATGTCGTGAACATACTTTAGTAATTATGTCCTCACGTGATAAGGTTGATTTTGAATAAACCTATTTTATTCTAGTACACTTCCCAGGACAACACACATGGAATAAATAGACTTCACACATATTTCCAGATATACAACGTATGCAAGTTATGAACTTACGTGGAATATATTTAAAAAAATATGAATACCATGCATAATAGGATCAACTATGTTCATGTGAGAGACATAAGTTTAACAAGAAGAAGGTCCGAAGATAAATGTTACAATTAGTATGAAACATGGCAAAGATGATTCAGCACAAACCTAATTAGCTTTGGTGAAGTATGCAATACTCACTTTCTACAACCACAGATCAGTTGAGCTATACTTAAAAAAGCAATCTGATGAGAGGGATGCCAAAGTGTACGCACTTGAGAAATTCTCGGCAGTCCAGCAGGCCGACTAGAGGAAATCAGGATCAGTCTTAATTTTGGAGATGCTCTGCTTTGCGGTCCAATTCGGCACCCACTGCCATAAGAAGAAATATTGCTTTCGCACATGGGCGAATAACATGATAGATAGATCAGAAATAGAACTGCCCAATTGAAAAAATATTAGTTGTCACCCATCTACGATAAATAGATGCCCAAAGTGGACTGCTAATTTTCACATGTCAAAAATACAGATGACAATATACCAAGCAGGAAAAAGGAGACACGGTACTAACAGATTGGACTTCACTCAGATTCCACGCCGCAATCCGGTTGCAGAAATTGGTCGGTAGCATCCGGTTGTGGCGGACAGTCAACATTGCAATTTGAACCAACACCTACATTAAGAAGAATTGGATAGCATTAAAACATCCTAAAACTAGTTTTCAATGCAATGCGACACTAAAAAGTTCCCAAAGCCACGAGCCATAAATCAATCAAGGGATCGTTCAATTCCCTTAATCTCGTGAGCGTGGGATGGATCAATCAGAGCGTTCAGGCGGGTAAGAGGATGGACCCTGCCTGATCGGAACCGGGAGAAAATAGGGAGAGGGAGGAGGGGTCCAATTGAGATCTACCAGTGCTTCCCTTGTCTTCATTCACGACGGTGATGTACGGTGGCAACTCGACTCTCCAACATCCATGGCGAAGAGGAAATCGTGATGAACACAAAATCTGAAAAAAAAAAGGAGTATCAATTGGAAATGTGTGTTGAAGTAGGCAGACCTAGATTGGTTTAACATTGGAACGTGCATATCTACAGGAGATGGTTTTGAGGAGCGCAAACCTGGACTCCAGATTCAATCTAGGATGAACCGTTGAAGAAGTGTGGTGGGGGCTGAAGTTATGGAGGCAAGGGGAAAAGGTGGATCATATTATTTATTAGGTTTCTTTTTGGGAAAACAGAAAGCACGGAGCGGTAAAAGTAAATAGTTAGCGCCAAGTCCAATTTTTGTGTGATGGAATTTCGTATTTCACGTGCATAAAATTTTCTACTTCGGAGACGCCATTTGACGACGTCTCATAATTCAACTCTACAGAGCTAGAAATTAGCAAAAATATTTATTCGGTTACATCTCAAATAAAAAAGTCACGACGACATGTGGAACGTCTCAAGAAGCGTCCTTACAATTAGATGCGCTACTATTCTAAAGACGAAAACTAATGCGTCGCATGAGGAACGTATCCACGTGATGATTTTGTTGTAGTGCTTCGACATTAAGTACCAGCCAAGGACGGCCATAAAATCCCAAGTTTTGGCAGATTTCGTTGCCGACTGGACAGAAGCAATGGAAAAAACACCAATGCCGGAATCCGAGTACTGGATCATGCACTTTGACGGATCCAAGATGAAGGAAGGAGCTGGGGCTGGCGTAGTCTTAAAATCTCCTAAGGGAGACACAATGGAGTACGTGTTGCAAATACACTTCAACGCCAGTAATAACGTGGCAGAATACGAAGCTCTACTTCACGGCTTGCATATTGCAAAAGAAATAGGAGTAAAGCGCATCCTGTGCTATGGCGACTCGGATTTGGTGCAACATCAGCTCAACCAAACCTGGGACGCAAAAAGCCCTATAATGGCCGAATATCGGAGAACGGTAGACGAGTTCGCCATCTGTTTCTTTGGATTCGAGGTCCTTCACATCAAAAGGGAGGAAAACTGGAACGCGGATGCGCTAGCCCGCTTGGGATCAGAAAGGGTAAAAACCTTACCACCAGGAGTATTCGTTCAGCACTTACATGAGCCATCCATAAAAGGTGGAGACGTTGATTACCCTCTGACGTCTGAATCAATCGAAGTCATGATCGTTAAGCCGGACTGGACAATTCCGTACTTAAACTTCTTAGTCAATCATAAGTACCCGGAAGGAGCAGACGAAGTCTTGCAAAGACAAATACAACGTCGATGCAAAGGATACACAGTAATTGACGGCTGCTTATATAAACGCAGTACTTCTGGAATTTTTCAGTGGTGCATCTCACCAGAAGAAGGAAGAGAAATACTGGAAGAAATCCATGCCGGCGATTGCGGACATCATGCTGAATCAAAAAGCATAGTCAAAAAAGCATTCCGCGCAGGGTTTTTCTGGCTAACAGCCAAGACAGATGCCGAGCATATAGTTAACACGTGTGCAGGATATCAATATTACGCTAAGCAGACCAATTTGCCGGCCCAAGCACTTAAAACTATCCCCATTACGTGGCCGTTTGCGGTCTGGGGGCTAGATATGATGGGACCGTTCAAAACTGCAAGAGGTGGACTTACTCATTTGCTAGTAGCAGTGGATAAGTACACCAAATGGGTGGATGCCAAACCCATCAAAAAGCTGGATGGTGCAACTGCTAGAAATTTCATCATCGACTTGGTGATGAGATACGGTGTGCCACACAGCATAATAACCGACAACGGGACAAATTTCTCCATCGGAGAGTTGGCAAGATATTGCCGACAAACGGGAATTCGCCTAGATCTAGCATCTGTGGCACACCCGCAATCCAATGGACAGGTTGAGCGAATGAATAGCTCAATCCTGCAAGGAATACGCCCAAGACTCGAAACTCCTCTTCACAGAGCGGCCGGAGCATGGGTAGAAGAGCTACCTTCCGTGATTTGGAGTATAAGAACGACGCCAAATAGGTCAACTGGGCAAACCCCGTTTTTCCTAGTTTACGACGCGGAAGCTATTCTCCCAACAGATATGATCCATGATAGCCCAAGAGTGCAAGATTTTGACGAATTAGACGCCGAAGAGGCACGACAGAATGCCGTTGATCTCCTAGAAGAGGAACGAGAGCTTGTGCTTCAAAGATCCGCCATTTACCAGCAGGGTTTGAGACGTTACCATAGTCGAAAAATCAGGCATCGCTCTTTTAAAGAAGGTGACCTAGTGCTGAGGTTGGTGCAGCAAAGGAAGCACAAATTAGCCCCAGTATGGGAAGGGCCATTTGTCATAAGTAAAGCCATGAAAAATGGATCATACTATCTTGTTGACATTCGAGATACGGAAGACGATCCCGAGAAACCGAATCGCAAAAGAAAGAGAAAGATAGATGATGAGCTAGGAGAGACAAAGAGGCCTTGGAGCATCCAGCAGTTACGTCCCTTCTATACTTAGTTCAATATATATGTTAACATCTTTTGAGATCATGAAATAAAGTCATTGGAATTCTGATATCCATGTTTTTTACAAGTTTACTATAGTAAAAGCATGTTTCCACCTTTTCTATTTCCCAATGATCTTACAAATACTCAATGTTAACCCGAATTGTGCCTGCGTGCTCGGCGTTAAAAAACTGAATGATTTCAGCCTGTTAATGGCTAAAGGAAACTCGGATTGTGCCTGCGTGCCCAAGTTTCAAGAAAGTTCCTTACAAATCTTTAAGCATTATCTGATCGAATGTATGTTGGGTCACTGGATCTGGTTAGTAAAAATGCCTTTAGTATGATCCATATTTCCGAGTTTTAACTGATTGGTTATACCCAGTTACTCGTCATGACGATCATAATGCTATCGAGACATTTCAAACACTAAAGACAGTCAAAACACATATGCCAGAGAACTTAGTAGATAAAGGAATAATTCAACCCGACAAACTTGCAAGGAATTTCATAATTCAAAGCTGCAAAAGGCGGAGTTCTTGTTTCGACAAATGAAATAGAAGCGTTACAGTATGAATTACAGTGTAAAAATAGCGCTCCTATTATACAAATCCATCATCCAGGTTAAAGGCAGTCCTTCAAGCATCCGAGTCTTCCTCGCTGCTTTCATCTTCGGGGACTGCGGGAGCCTCTTCTTCTGGATAAGTGATAGAAATGTTAACCATGGAAGCAATCTTGGTGGCGTGGCCTTTGACTTCATCAAAGATGGCGGTTCGCTGATTTTCTGTATACCCTTGAGGGACACCAGAGGCCACGCGCCAAGATTTCGCATCAGGATAATGCAGGCGCATAAGGCCTAGTGCCATGCGCGCGCCACCTCGTGCAGCGGAGCGTAGGATGAATTCCTTTGATCCCGCAACTTCCATGATGGCAACCGGGAGTTTGTAAACTTCCGAGAATTCTATAGTACTTGCGGGAAGGAATTTGTTAATCAATTGCATTCCTGCATTTCTGATGGCGTTCCATACCTCTCCAAAAGCTCGGATTTTCTCAATCCGAGAAATGCCTGGAATATTCCCTGTTTTGATGGCAGAAACAAAAAAAAACGAGTTTAGGCCACAAAATAAAGGAAAGTAAGACATGGAGAAATTGGTAAAAGGAACTAACTTACCAAGAACCTTATCAATTTCGGTGCCTTCTTTCATGCGCGGGAATAGCATACTTTCGAAATCATGGATAATAGATTTATTTTCCGCCGCTTGCAAAGAAGCCTGGGATTGAGCAATCCCAAGGGCCAGATTATTGGCTTCCAGGTCTTTTTGAACTTTCATAAGTTCCTTGCGAAGGCTCGAGTTTTCTGCACGGAGCCGAGATGCATTGCTAGCGTCCTTTGCTACTTTGTTGGCTTTTGCTAAAGCAGCTAGGGGACACAAAAGCATTTCGAGCTTATGAAATTCGGGAAAAATGTTATCCGGATAAAAACTGCAGAGAATACATACCTGTTGTTTTAGATAATTGTAGCTGAGATGACGCCAGCTCGTTGCTTTTCAACTCAATCATAGATTGAAGGGTTTTTACTTCTCTACTTTTGATATTAAGCTTCTTAAAAACTTCCAAGTTTATGGCATCTGCGGAATGCTGAATACGGAAATGAAAGCCAAATGCTTAAGTATGAACAAGCATATGAAGAAACATTAAGAAAAATTCAGGTTTTCAACTTAATGCTTGGGGGCTAGAGGTGTCACCTGGCTCATTTCTCGCAAGTCGGCCAAGTTCTCGTTGAATTCTTTGGCATATTCAGCGAAAAGAATCCCAACGTGATGAAGGCCATCTTGTAAGACCTGGCGAGGGGAAAATATAATATCATTGCGAACAACTAATCCGCCCTGTGGCCAAGGACGAATTAGAGGGGCAGGAGCGAAGAATTTTTTAGCCTCCGGACGAATATATCCAAGATCGTCGAACGGTTCTTCTTTTATCCGGATGTTACTGTCCAAATTGGAGACGGGTTCGTTTCCAGCAGAGGTTCGGAGATTTCCACCTTCTGTGCTTCCGTTCTTCCCCTCGGGCCCATGGCTGCGGAAGAAGATTCTTCTTTGATAGCAGTCTTATGTTTCTTCAGCTTCTTTGTTTTCAAAGGAGTTGGGGCAAGACTGAAAGAAGAATATCCGAGAGTTAAAAATCTCGAAGAACTTAAGGAGGATGGTAACTAGGAAAACCCCGGTAAAATACCTGGACGTGGCGATAGGAATTCCGTCAACAGTTACCATTTTCTCGAAAGTCACCTGCCTTTTGCGCTTCCGGTCGTTGTAAAACCTAGCATGTAGTTCGCTGAGTTCGGCATCGGAAGCAAGATCATTTCCTCCGAGTTTGTTGAACTGGGAAAGAATTAACAACATATTAAAAGGCGGAGATACAAGTTAATCTGAGGAAAACTCGGAAACAAGGAAAGTATAAATACCTTAGGAACTCGATTTTCCACGTGATAAATGGCTAGGTTTTCTTCGATTTGGGCGCTGGAGGCAACCAGTTGATGAAGCCGCTTTATAAAATCTTTCTTGGTATAGGCTTTATCTGTTCCCCTCATGCTATCTTCTGGCCCTTGGTATTCGCAAAGAAGCCGGGAACGAAATGAAAGGGGCTGAATGCGACGTCCGAACCAGCATAAAACAGTGTCTTTCCCAGTTAAGGAAGGTTTGGAAGAACTAAGCTTGGCAATACGGCGCTTTATCTTCATTAAATTTTCCGGCAATGTCTCAACTGCTTCAACTGTCCAACTCTCTCGAGGAATGGCGGCGGAATTAACGAATGAAGGAACCCCGATTTCCTTGCCAGGGAATGGGATGTCCTGATGATAAAAGAAAGAACCCAGCCAGGATTTGGTGGGTTCTGGCATTTGTATTCTCGGGAACCAATCCTCTCTATTTTTCCGAAGAATGAAAGATATAGTTCCACAGATAGGGGAAATACCTTCTGTGATGTTATGCTTTACTTCAAAACAGTATTGCCAAAAATCTAGACTAGGAGTTATTCCGAGATATCCTTCAAAAAGAGATTGGAAGCTAGCTAGATAGAGGATGGAGTTTGGAGAGAGGTTATGTGGTTGGACGCCCTAATAGTTAAGGATGTCTATGAAGAAGGCAGAAGGAGGTAAACCCATACCTCGCGTAATGTGAGATGTAAGGAGGACACATTCTCCGTCTTTTGGTCTGGGCTCGAGCTCACCATCTGATTTTCGCCATTTGCCTTTAACTATTAATCCCTCTTTTGACATTTGTCGAAGGAGGACGAGGGAAGAGTTAATCGGATTCCAGTTGCCGACAAATTCTGCTTCGTCAGTCGCAGTGTGTTCGTTGACTTGAAACAGGATTTTCTCCTCCACCGTTTCAGGAGCGAACGGCGGGGAGGCGGCGGAGCTCGCGCCCGCAACGTCCGCGGCGGCGGATAGGTTTTCTCCGCCCGCCGCGGAGGCCGCGGTTTTCTCCGGCTCGTCGCCGGCGTGCTTGGGTGACCCAACTTGGGGATCTAGGTCGCTGATGAGGTCGTTGATGGCGGCGTGAGTGGGCGAAGACGGTGAGCCTGCCATTTTCGAGCGGCGCGGTTCGTTTCCGGTGCTTGGAGGTGAGGAGCGCTCGGGACAGTGCGTCGCTTGAGAGCTTGTGCGCGTCAATGGCGAGTGCGGTGAGAGTGCGGAAGGTTTTCGTTGAGGACGAGGATGGCTATTTATAGCTAGAAATCCGTCAAGATACGCGCCAACGGCTATTTTGACCGTTGGATGTTCGCCGCGTGTCACTCGCCGGAAAATCCGGGAAATGAAACGACAGGGTAATGATGGCTATCTCCTCGTTTCCCGCGAGAATCTGTCAGAGACGTGTTTCTGGGTTTTCCGAGTAAATCGCAAACGTCGTTTACGTCAGCATGGTTGAGTGCGCTGACGTAAGAAATTTCTTCTCCGCGAAGGATCGTGAGAGAAAAGCCGGATTTTCAGGATTCCGAGTTTCATGCCACCATCTTTTTTCAAAAGAAGAATAAGAAGAATCAAGACTGCTGAATCAATATTTCTCGGACAAAGAATATTTGGCGAACGGCGGAGAATCAGAGTTTCGATCCTTCTTGGGGGCTACTGTCGGATATATACCAAATAGGGGTATAGAAGATGGTAGACAAAGTGCCGGATTACCAGGGTGGCCTAAGTGGTAGTGGGCTTAGGTCCATTAGGCGGTCCAGTAATCCGACGCACGGAAGCCGGATTCTAGAAGAACCCGGATCACGGTCCATGTGATCTGGCTTGGAGGAGAAGACGGATTCCTTGCTTTCCAAGTTACAAGTTACCGTAGTCTTCTAGGTTTCCTATTCTGTAAACCCTAATCCGGCTATTATATAAAGCCGGACGGGAGATAGATAAAACAACCAACGAAGGAGAGAGAACAGAGAAGCTCTACGCCATCTCGCCGAGAAGCTCATCCTCGTCGAGTAGCTTAGATCTAAACCCTCACATTGTAACCCTGTTTACGGGCTTTAGTCCCAATTAGTGAGAAGTGCAGGAGTAGGCACGTCGTACTGTCGCGATGTACCGAACCTGGGTAAAATCCTGTGTTCTGTGTTACTACGCTATCCCGTTACCCCACGTCTCTACCGTAGTCTCATGGCACCCCCATCTATGAAAACTACTACGATGTCTCGACATGGGTCCTCCCATGTGTCTGGACAGTAATCCATGTCCACAATGTCCTATTCAAACAGAAATTGCAAAGAGTTGAGGAAAACAGAGAGGAAATCGAGCCAAAACAGAATTTTCCCAATTTGAAACCCTAACCCTAGAAATTGGGGAGCACTTACGGACAACATCTCCTAGTTCTCGTACTCGTCGTCCTAGCTAGGCATGGCGACCGGAGAAGGTGGCCGCGATTTCTCACTTCTTCGACGACGGTGATGTCTACGGCGGCGACGCTTACGGGGGGCGGCGGCGCGGGTGGCTCGAGCAGTGATAGAAGGAGCGGAGTGATGAGAGCGACCACCCGCTCGAGCCTAGTCACCCACTGCAACGGCGAAGGTGGAGCACACCCGTAACCGTAGTCAACCGTCTCCCCACGGTTCTCTGTCCGCCCACTTGCCACGTCAGTATCCGCCCTGGGTCCCACAAGTCAGCACCAACGTCAATCCACACTCAATTCGCAGTTTGCCCGAATTGCAAACTGTCAGCAGTAGAGAGGTGGATTTTTGCGATCAAATCGTAAAGTGGTGGTTTTTCGAAAATTTCGTAGTAAAGTGGTGGTTTTAAGCTAAATACTCTCATCAACTGGACGTCGATCGGGTCGGGACGGGGATGCGCGTGAGAAACCACTCGTTTCTGAATTCTACGGGATCCGATGCTTTTCCCGAAACCTCTGTTTTTTCGTCATGCTGGACATGCTAAACTGCTAAAGCGATATTATCCGTCCGGCCACTTGCGGCGCTGCTAATTAATCATTCGCTTGCGAACGTGGCATGTTTTGATGGCGCCTAGCATTACTGCTCCACTCCAATTCGATCGCCTGGTACGGTACGTCTATGCTTGGTTAATTTGTATGATCTAGCGACAGCGTGTGCCACTCATGCGCCCTGATCAATAATGACGGATATCTTCATGTTTATTGTTCTTGAATTTACCGTAGTTGTATATCTAAACAATTTACCTTTGTATTAAGGCTAAATCGAAAAAGAATTAAAGTTTATATTAGCACCTATTCACCCCCCGCTCTCTAGGTGCTCATCTTTGGTATTCAGTTGGTATTAGAGTCTCGGCTCTTATTTTGAGCTTAACCGCCAAATAGTTTAGTATGTCCATCGAAGGGGAAACCATCGAGCCCGCAGCTCCAACCACCATGAATGATCTCAAAGAAATGCAAAATTCCTTAACCTCATCCATGGATGCCAAAATGACGGAATTGGGTGACTTGATGATGCAACTCTTGAAATCCAAGGGCCCGACATCCGCATCTTCGAGTACTTCGGAGGAAATTCCAGATGATAAGGATGATGAGCATGAGGGTGAAGCAAATAAGAGTGAAGCTCCATCCTATAAGAAAAATTCATCTCCTAAGGGATAGGATGAAAAGGAGGATTGCCACAATATCCCCGGACGGTACTCTCCCGATCCTCCTATCCCACATCCTCATATAAACAATAGAAGCGACCCTCCTAAAATTGATGCACATTCATTTGGGTCATGAAAACTCACTTGAACGCTTCTTTCATTGATCTTTGGAGGGTCATTGAAGATGGGTACAACCCTCATGAGCCCAAGAACTTGACAAGAAGAGAAGTGGTAGATTGCCAACTTAACTACACCGCCTTGCACATGATTCAACAAGCCGCGGGTGAGAATATCATGCCGCACATTAAATAGTTCTCCGCCGTCAAGGAAACATGGAATACTCTTATCTCCATGTTTGAGGGCAATGAAAGTATGAAGAGGAATATACTTGATTCCTTGAGAAATGAGGCCAAAGGGTTCTATATGCATGATGGTGAAAGCCATGAGGACATGTATCGAAGACTCAAGACCATTGCTACCGCATTTAGTGGTGTTGGTGTCACTCATGGCGATGATCCTTGGATCAAGAAGAAGTATGTGAGTGACCTCATGTCATTTGATCCCGTGGACTTAAAGAGCCTTCAAGGACGACACAACGACCATCTCATCACTTCAAGCGAGGTTATGCAAGATATGACCTCCTTTGAAGTTCAAACAGAGCTTTCTTAAGACGCTCGTGCTTGTGCTATTGGAATGCACAAAGGATCGTCTGTTGCATTGAAGCCGAGGTTGTGACCAAGATGGTGGATCCACAAGAAGAGGTTGGCTTGAGGTAAGACTTAGCTCCACTAAATGATCAAGAGTATGATCCCGTGCTTAAGGACTTCATTTCTCTTGCGGTGCAAAAGTTTTGGAAGAACCCTCCCAAGGCCAAGGCATATGTTGAGGAGAAGACCAAGTCAAGCTATGGCAAGGAAGAGACTCAAAAAGTGAGGCGTGTTTCAATTGCCAAGACATGTATCACTTTGTGCCGAATTCCCTTTTGAGAGTAGGGAAAGTCAAGGACGGAAACTCGTTCTCAAGGACAAGTCAAAGCTCACTCACAAGAAGCCTAAGTTCAAGAAGAAATATTTCAACAAGAAACCATCTTCAAGGTTTGTGCTAGCAACTCAAAAAGAGTATGATTATAGTGACGAAGAAGATGAAGAAACCACAAGTGAAGTAGCCTCTATTGTTATTGCATCATCATCATATCCATTACTCTTTGAATCCCCAAATGAAAACCTTCCTCAACCTTCCGCAAAGTGCTTCATGGCAAAGGCCACCGAGGTATCATCTTCCTCCAACTCTAAGACTCAAAATAAAAAGAACAACCTTGATAGTCTTAGTGTATAAGATGAAATTGCCTATTTGGGTCTATTTATGTCTAACTTGCAAGGCGAGGCTAAGTGGTACTTTGAACTCCTCATGAGACGATTGGGAGAGGCGTAAGAGGCCCTTGAGAAAAAAGGTGAGATGGAGAGAGAAGATGCCATTGAAAAGGGCTCTCTCTATAATACTCTTGAGGAAGAACATGAGCTTAGAGTATCTCTTGAGGAGAAACTTGAGACTATTGAAGAGTCACATAATGATTTAATATTTAAACTCACTAAAGAACGTGACCATGCTATTTCTAAATATAAAATGGCTAAAAATAAGAAAGTTGAGTTTGGTGTTGGTCATGAAAAACTAACCGAGGAGCTTGAGAAGCTCACCAAGGGTCACAAGGCCTTGATGGGTGAATACTCTACCCTTAACAAGTCTCGTGAACAATTTCAAACTCAACTAGATCAATTCAATGTGCCTAGTACTTCTACTTCTTCTTGTGATCATGCAAATGTTATTGAGGAGAAAGTTAGGTTAAACGAAGAGCTAGCAAGAATCAAGGGCAAGTGCCCTAGTGTTGAGAAGGTTGTGGCTCCTAGTCCACAAGTGATGCCAAGGCCATAAAATGGAAAGAAAGGTCTTGAATATGTTGATAAGAGTAAGAATAAGAAGAAGAAAAACAAGAAAAAAGCCAAGCCAGCACAAGCAAAGAATGTTGGTCCGAGTAGTATTGTCATTAGGGACGAGACCACTCGTAGAAACTCCACAGGAACTAACAATCTACACCATTTATTATTTGTTGATTATTATGGTGGTGTGCAAGCTAAATATGTTGGTCCTATTGAGGGTTTTACATTGAATAACCTATTTGGGTTCCAAAGACCCTTGTTGCTAACATGAGAGGATCCTCCTCGGGTCCTAACTCAAGTCAATGATTTCTTGTAGTACTATGCTTCCGGTGGTGGATACTTGATAGTGGGTGTACAAGTCATATGACCGGAAGCAAAGAACTTATGACGGAGATGAGACCAAATATAAATCAAGAAACCGTCACTTATGGAGATAAGTCAAAATCTGATGTAACGGGTTTCGGCAAGGTGGTTGTTGCTCCTAATATCACCCTTGAAAATGTCATGATTGTCAAATCTCTTGGTTTCAATTTACTTTCAGTTCATGTTTTAGGGAAGATGGGCTTTCCCGTCTTCTTTGAACCTGACATCGTGGTCCTCTTGTGGAGCAAGACTCTCGATGTTGCTTACGTTGGGTATGTCAAAAATGAGTTGTATGTGGTAGACTTTTCGGAGTCAACCAACACTCAAGCAATGTGTCTCTTCGGTAAGGCTGATGTGGGGTGGTTGTGGCATCGCCGCTTATCCCATATCAACATGAGAACTTTGCAAAGCCTTCACATGGGTGGCCACATCCTCGGACTAAAAGAAAATGTTTCCTTTGTCAAAAATCGTGTGTTTTGGGCTTATGTTGAAAGAAAGATGCATGCCTCTCACCATCCAAGCAAGAATATTATCTCATCAAAGAGGATTCTAGAGCTTCTTCATGTTGATATCTTTGGTGCCGTGCCCGAGGCAAGTCTTCGTGGCAATAAATATTTCTTGATGATTGCTGATGAGTACTCAAGATACACATGGGTCTATTTCTTCAAGTTGAAGAGTGAGACTCAACAAGCTGTCATCAACTTCTCCAATCAAGTCCTACGTCAACACAATGTTCCCATCATGGATATTAGGAGTGGCAATGGCTCCAAGTTCAAGACCTACACCCTTAATGAGTTCCTTAGTGAAGAGGGTATTCAGCATCAATATTCTGCTGAATTATACCCCTCAACAAAATGGTGTAGCCAAAAGGAAGAATTGGAACCTCATGGATATGGCTAGGACCATGTTGACGGAGTACAAGTCTCCGCAATATCTTTGGGTCAAAGCCATCTCTACGGCTTGTCACTCATCAAAACGGCTCTACATTCGCAAAGGCTTAATGAAGACTCCATATGAGATACTCACTGGCAACAAGCCCAATATCTCCTACTTCCGTGTCTTCGGTTGTAAGTGTTTCTATTTGGTAAAAAGAGTTTGTTTGTCTAAATACCAAGCTAAATCTATTAAGGGCACATTTGTTGGTTATTGTGTTGAATCCCACACTTATTTGGTAAAAAGAGTTTGTTTGTCTTTGGCAAATCCTCACAGATTGTCATTGAATCTAGTAGTGTGGTGTTCGAAGAAAATGCTTGCTCCCAAGTGGCGTAATTTCATGTTTCTAATGTTGATGTTGAAATACCCCAAGAAGCCATAGGAAGAATGAGTGTGGGATTTTTCTGCCCCATCGAGGGACACCTTGTGGTAGATCGAGAAGGACTAAGCTCTACTCAAGTAGAGCCCTCGTCTACATTAGAAGAACATGCTAATGGAGTAAGTGGTGCACCAACCCGAAGAACAAGTTCAAGACCCTCCTCTTGTTGATGAAGTTGCTATGCACGAACTAAGTTCTCCTATCATTCAAGCTAAACAAGGTCAAGGCCAACATCAACCTTCTTCATCTCATGTTGAAACAAGACAAAATGATAATCAAGGGCAAAATTCCGGTCAAGATAGGGACCCAAATGATCAAAATGATCAAGTGATCCCTCCTCACAATAATGAGGCGATTGAAACCCGTCGTGAGAAAAGGATTGCAAGATCTTTAAGGAACATTGATTTCTCGGATGAAAAGTGTTGGGAGAGCTTAGAGGCAATAGAACCATAAGAGCTCAATTGGCAAGATTAAGGGTTGGAGGGCATAACCTCTTGGGTGGGCCAATCTTCACGAATCGACCAAGAACACGAAGAATAAGCGATGAATACAAAGAACACAAAGGGGAACGAGGGGGATCGAGGAGAGAAGATAGCTAGCAAGAACTGAAATACTCAATCTCTCATCAACTAAGCCGCAACGGTCGCCTACGGAACGATCAATCCAACCGAACTCACCTTATTGGAAACCGCTTCAACACCACGTGGCCGGTCCACCACGCCAATAGAACCTCAAGGGTTACTTGAGATGTATTGAAAAGTCCCTAACTGATTTCCAAGGGGAAATGATAGGTAACCCGGTGTAGCCTTGATACGATCCTAGATACAAATCATAGGAGTAGCCTAGATATGGTACTAGATACAACTCATAGGAGTAGCCTCACAAGAGGGCTATAATGTCAAATTCATCTCTAACCCTAGATCTAGTCCAAAGAGCTCCTTATATAGCCAAGGGGGTAGGTGGGGGTGAAAAGGGGGGGGGGGTTTCCCTTCATTTGCGTGGTGGCAGAGAGGCCGGTCTGGTGCTGCGGACGAACCGGACTGGGGCCGGGGTGGAGGCCGTCCCACCCAGTTGGGTGTCCGGCCTGGTGCTGCAGGCGAGCCGGCCTGGGGTCGGGGTGGAGGACGGACCGCTCGGGTGTCCGGCCTAAGGCGCAGGGGAGCCCGGCTCGAGGCCAGGGTGGAGGCCGGTTGCCTCTGGAGGGTGTCCGGCCTGGAGGCCGGCCTGGACGGGGTTGCAGGCCGGTTTTCCTGCACTTCTCCTCCCTTCTTCTTCTCTTCTTCTTCCTCGACGTCTTCTTCTCGGATTTCTTCTCCAGCTTCTTGGGCATCATCTTGGGCACGTTCTTGGGCATCTTGGCCATCGTCTTGAAGTTCCATGGTGGGGTCAAACCTGAGCACGCATAGGGTCGTTCCATGAGGTAGCGCACCATTCACCAAGTCATCGAAGGCATAGCGAGAGAGGAGTAAGTTCACCTTATCATGCATCGCCTTTGCTCGTGATCTTGTCATAGGTCCACTTGGTGTTGGGCTTGGTGAAATGGGGCGTGCTGCATCATTTAGTGAGCATCAAACTCACATATCCATGGTGGAACCAAAGAAGGTGTATGAGCCTCTTGAGGATTCATATTGGGTGGAAGCCATGCATAAAGAATTCAATAATTTTGAGCGCAACAAAGTGCGGAAGCTAGTTGAAAAGCGCAAATATTGCCGCAATGTTATTGGCACCAAATGTGCATTTAAGAACAATCAAGATGAGCATGGTATTGTCAGAAGGAACAAGGCAAGATTAGTGGCTCAAGGGTTCTCTCAAATGGAAGACATTGACTTTGATGAGACCTATGATCCTGTGGCTCGCCTTGAGTCCATTTGTATCCTTCTTGCATATGTATCTTCGCATAAATTTAAATTGCAACAAATGGATGTCAAGAGTGCTTTTCTAAATGGTCCATTGAAACATGAGGTATATGTTAAGCAACCACCGGGGTTTGAGGATCCCAACTTCCATAACCATGTCTACAAGCACGATAAGACGCTCTATAGACTTAAAAAAGACACCACGTGGTGGTACGAGCACCTTAGAGAGTTGTTGCAAGACCGTGGGTTTGAAGTTGGGCAAATCGATCCCACACTTTTCACAAAGAGGGTTAAGGGGGGAACTTTTCATATGCCAACTCTACGTGGACGGTATTATATTTGGCTCAACTAATCAATATTTCAATGATGAATTTTTAAAACTTATGATTGACACGTTTGAGATGTCTACGATGGGAGAGCTCAAATTCTTCGTTGGCTTTGAGATCAAGCAATTGACTCATGAGATCAAGTCATTATTCCATATCAAAATAAAAAACAACTAGAAACTAGAGTTTCGTCGAAATTGCTATATGGAGACCAAATGCTAAAAAAAATTGTGGATGAAAAGAGGGGAATCAGAGGGCAATACGTGGGCAAATTAGTTGGGAAGCAAATCACTCAATTTTTCCCTTCAGATTGGGAGGTATTTGGTGAGGATTTAGAGGAGGGGTGGAGGAAACGCCGCCACCGCCATTATTTTTTGTCTCTGTTCTTGGTTCCCTTGCGTACTGGATAGGCCGGGATGCGGCGCCCGCGCGTTAGAAATCTAGGCGTGTAGCGCCTATCGTCAAGGCGCTACACGCCACAACCCGGGCCCAACCGTCATGTGCCACGCAGGCAGACGGCTAGCCTCGCAGGCGCCACACAGGTATGGGTGTAGCGCCTGATCGTTGCGTGCTACACGATGTGGTTTGTTTTCGAAAAAAAATCGCCCAAGGTCCAGTTTATGAATTTGTTTGATTCGTGGTCACCGTAGTCCATTTTGCCCTAGCATCCACATTTCATCTCCACTTCCACCTCATGATCATCAATTATCAGAGGCGTCATAATGTTCAGTTTCCCGAGATCAAGGGGGGAGCCAGGATTTAGACATAGGGGGGGGGGCGAAACGACAATGATCATCCGTGAAGTACAATGTATGAAAAAATCATGTGAAAAATGAACAACATATTATCACAGATTTGGCTTATACTAATATTTAAAAAATCATCAACCTTTTTATTGATAAATAAATTGATATTTTTTGTTCAAAACAAAGCTAATTTTCCAAAATTGTAGATATCGGTTCTACTATTGCCAACAATTTGATTCAGATCGAAGCTATAGGCAGATAAAGTTCCACTATTACCAATTATTTTATTCAAATGTGCCGCTAGGTCAGATTCAAAATCTAAGCAATTGGCATGAAGAATTAATGAGTATAGTATTGTTTTCGCTATATCTAATTACTGGATAATGGTTAAACTCAAGCAAAAGGGGCTTAGATTTTACAAGTTGTAAGTATGTAAGTATAAATACACTGTGTACCTTATTAGACAAAAAAGAGCACATTGGGCAAACGAGGGGATGAAGATCTGCGACAAACGACGATCTACCATCACCATTGGCACACTCGGGGCAAATCGTCTGGACAGAAAAGCCGTCCATGGACGGTGGCTCTCGATCAGGAGTAGCCGGGAGGCGGCAGGGATCCCAACGATCTTGTTCTGTTGCTCTTTTGGGCTTCGGTGTATGCAGATCTCCGTGGATTAGTATGTGCTACAGCCTTAAACACTAATTAGGACGTGTACTCATAATATGTAATGGTATTACATGATATAAAACGTTTGGGGGGACGAGCCAATAGGGGGGCCTGACCCCTGCTAGCCCCCCTGTCTCCGCCCCTGCCGAGATCTGCTTCAAGTTGTGCCCTAGCCGAACGAGGCGAGAGAGCCTCCTTCACCTTCCCCATGCCGCGACTGGCGGACGCCATGCCCTGCATGCAGTTGATCTGAAGGCGCCCCGCCGGCCGATGGAGATCAGCGTGCGCCGCCGTATTCTGCCAAACCTAATGGCCTTCCGAGAGGCTCAAAGAGTTACGGGAAACCGAGATATGACGTACGTGATCGGAAGAATATGCATATGACGTGTTTCGCGCATGACCGCACACATACGGTCGTTCTATACAACGACTTGCTCTACGTGTCATCCATTTCGAATGTAGACCTTAACCAGACGTACGACTTGTGTATCCGAGGCGATGCATTGGACTTTTGCTCTCTTTTGGAGTCGTCGAGGTACCTTACCTTTTCCCGTGACTTGCAAAGATGGAGTACTTCTTGTGTGATAGATGAGTTGGTTCTACAGGACTACAGGTATTGTGGTGATTGCGATATGTAGAAGCTTAACCACACGGAGGAGAAAACGTTGGTGCATATATATCTTCAATTTGTGGATCAATGTAGCTAGCTACAGTACTACGTACAGTATATAATTTGATACACGCACGCACATGACGAAAACTCCACTAGCTAGCTAGCTAGACGAGTGTTCTGGACCAGAGGACTTGGGGTTCAGTTGCAGCGAAAAGAACCACGTACGCGTTCTAAACGGGGCTTAAACTCATACGTATACAGTGTGAAGGGGTAAAGGATTTGGAGAGGAGAAAAGGTGCGTGACACCGTAATCGGCACGCGGCCGCACGAGCTAGGCGTGCTTGCGGGAATGGCGTTGATCTCTGCATGTGCTCTCGCCGTCTCGCGGCGCTCACCGCCTCTTCTCCCGACGACTACTTCCCGTGTGGTCCGCCGCCGGCCGCCGCGCGTGTCGCGCCGTCTGTGCGTATGTATGAGCTGCAGGCCGGGGCGGTGGGGCGGTGGGTACGTGGCTAGACCTCATCTCTCTACGACGATGGCGATCATTTGTGCTGCCGCATGACCGGTCTCGATCGACCAATCCACTTGGCAGTGACAATGCGTCGCACTACTAGCCTCAAGTACCAATCCATCATGGTAGTTCTCTCATTAATCAATCACACCAGCCAATCGCTGTTGCCAACAAACAAACAAACCAGGCAACAATACTACGTCCTCTCCTTGCGGTAAACGTAGCGAAATTCTGCTCCGGAAAAAAGCTCACACTGCATTTGCTGCCCCTCCCGTTTCTGAACTCAAACAGGTCGTAGCTCCGCCTCCACTGAACCACCTACTGATGTATTCGGCCAAAAGATAAGAACAGGAAGCTAAATCTAAATGTGTCTGCTCCAGATTAAGAAACTGAGTGTCCGGCAGTGCAGTCTGCAGGGACTGGCTGTCCAAATCGGGCAGTAGCTAGATGGATCGAAGAGCTAGCGGCTCCGCAGAGATGTCGGCTAATGCGCCTCCACCGCCAAAACCGAACAGAATTTGGACCCGTTCTCGGTCTCTCGCCGATCCCGAAAAGGAGCAGAACACACGAGGCACGCACATCAGTGTAGTTGAGCCGGAATAATCAATCATTGGGGCAAAAAAAAGTTCACAGCTAGCGCCGGGATTGTTGCGAGGCGCAGAACTGACGAAGGTCCCCCCCGGGCGCACAGCATCGCATCCATTGCAAATTTGCAATGGTGGTGCACCTTCCTTTCTTTTTCTCAGGTGACCAGTGGCGGAGCTGGTATAGAAGCGTTGGGTTCAACTGAACCCAACGAAATTCATCCATCCTCACTTAATTAGTCTACCAAGATTGCTTATTAGTGGAATAATACACTGTAAGTAACATACATGAACCCAATAAGATTCTGCTCTAGCTTCGCCCCTGCAGGTGACCCCTGACAGATTCGATCCTGATCGAGGGCGAGCTAGGTGGACGTCGTCGATCGGGGATACGTGTGAAAGACCACCTATTCCGGGCGGGAAATGAATCCCATATCATGCTTTTCTCGTCATGCATGCTGGATCCTAAACTGCTATCTAAAGCGATAAAATATCCGTCCGGCGGCACACAGTTAGCCGGGCCACTTGCGTTCGTTGCTAAGTATATCATGCGCTTGGCGTAGGTGGCGTGTTGATTTGGACTGCCAATTCGGTGGCCTGGTGCATATGCTTGGTTAATCCGGCCTGTACGGTCCTGTGATGGTGAGTGGCACTCGCCATGCCGAGTTTAATTACTCCCCTCCGTCTCATATTAATTATCTCAAAGTTGGACAAAAGTAGATGTATCTATATATATATATATTAGTGTTAGATACATCAAATTTTGTTCATCTTTGTGGCAATTAATTTGAGACGGAGGAAGTAGTTCATTACTTGGAACACTGGATTTGCATTGGCAGGAGAGATAGAGAGAGAGGCCAAGCCGTACATACGTTCAGGCAAAGTTAATATATGTCCTTTTGTAGAGGAGGGTGACACGTATCCTAATGCTTCATTTTTTGAGGCCTCTCTTCCCTTCTCGCTCTCGAAGCCTCTCCTGCTCTTTTGAGAGTCGACCTCCGAGGCCAGGTCGATCTGCCGTCCTCCTCGCTGGAGTAGCCGGCCGGGTATGGACTAGGAGAGGTGCCGGATTTAGGCTTGTAGATAGTAGCTTGAATAAAGTTTGGTTTAGTTTGTTTTGGTTGTTTGCCAGCGTTTGGCTTTATGCCAAGAGTAAGGTGTGGGATTCCTTCAGCCGGATCCATCACCGCCCTGATGTGCTTCTCTTCGCTACGGTGCTCCCATGGAGGGAGCTGGATGTGGTGGGGGGGGAAGGAGCTGCAGGTTTCTCCATGAATCACTACAGGCCGGCGATCATACGCCGACGGCCGGAAAGCTACGCCGACGAGGAACTATCGGGGCCGTCGGCGTACGAACGGGAACAGAATCGTCCGCTGCGTGGCCGTCGGCGTCATTATCCCCGTCGGCGTCTACCAAGAAAGCCCGACGGCCCCGTCGGCGACTAGAAGGCCCGTCGGCGTCTAGCCGGGATTCCGTTGACCCGCGCCCGGCCCCTCATCTCATCTCATCTCATCCATTCGTTCCCCCCCCCCATTGCTTTCCCTGCCGGCGCCGTCCCTCACCTGACCGCGCCGCCGCCGTCCCTCCCCTGCCCGTCCAGTCCATCCGCCGCCGCGACCGTCCCCTGCCCGCGCCCTCCCCCGCCACCCTCCGCCCATCGGCCGCTCCCCTCCCCTTGCCCCGCCCCCCTCCGCCCATCGGCCGCCGCCGCCGCTCCCTCCCATCTTCCTCCGCGCCCTGCCTGCACCCTGCCCGCTCGCCTCCCCACGCGCCCGGCCCACTGAGCCCGCCACCGCCGGTGACCACCATGCCCCCGTCGACCTCGCCGCCCCCCGGCCTCCTCCCTTGCGCCGACGGCCCGTGAAGGTGGCCACTGCCACCCCCTGTCTTCTCCTCCACCGGATCAAGGGAGAAGAAAAGGTATTTTTTTTAATTAGGTTACTTATTTAGGTACTGTTTTAGTTAAATTAGGTATAATTAGGGTTATGTTAGCATTAGTGTTATTATTAGGGTTAGGTTAGTACTATTATTAGGTTTAGGTTAGAACTATTATTAGGTTTAGTCTTATTATTAATGTTAGAATTAGGGTTATACTAATATTAGTGTTAGGTTAGGTTAATATCAGTGTTAGCATTATTATGAATGTTAGATTTTTTTTGACACGCTTGTTATTTGTTATAGGAGATTGGACCCGCCACGACGTCGACCACCTACACCGCCACGCTATCGACCCCGCCTGCATTGTCTGGAGCCGCCACGCCACTCTCTTGACCCCGCCGCCGTTGTCTGGAGCTGCCACGTCGCGCCACGCCCCCGACTCGGTCGTCACGCCGTCGTTCGACTACTTCCTTTACCGCCGAGGGTGAGCTAGAACTCCGTCTTCTCCCTCGCATTTATTTATGTCGCGTCACCTAGGTGTCATTTCCCGTCCGCGAGCGTTACGCGGATAAATATGCATTAGAGGTAGGCATATTTTGAACCGTAACGCTTGCGGCATTTACGGGACAGTCGGCGGATGCGTAGTTGGGTACGTTTTCCATGTTCTGCTCCGGTCTGGGTCAGGATTTCGGTAGCGCCTCCTCGTTGTTCTCCTTATGCACATCCTCTCGGCTTTTTGCCGAGACGTGTATCGGGAGAGCAGCGGGGAGGTGCTGCCGAAATTCTGTCTCGGATCGGGGTAGAGCATGGAGAACGTACTCAATCTACGGATCCGGCGGCTGCTAGGACCCTTACCTATTAGAGATGTAGGTTGATGCTTCATTTTGCACGGTAGAAGAAAAAAATTACTATGATGCAATTAATTTCATGCTATGTATGTTGTTTGGCTCCGAAATAAAACAGAGGATGGCTGATAATGGGTGGATATACAGTGGCCGAATTAGTGCGGTTGAAAGGTCCGATGAGTGGGTATGGAAGACGGATTTCTTAGTGAAGGAGTTAGCGCGTAGTTCAAAGGCAGGCATTCGTCCACTTTGCCCTTGCAGTCATTGCAGGAAGCGTCAGCGTAAGGGAAAAGAGGATATGATAAAACACCTTTGGTCTTATGGGTATATGCCAGGCTTCGTCACGACGATCGACTTTGCTGAATACGAACGTGAGAGTGGCAGGGTGATGCGGCAACGGATCAATGGCAAGGAGGACGATGGGATTAGAAACTTTCTGAATGATCTCCGTGATTCCTACATGCCAGATTTGCCACCTTCACACGAGGAACCGGAGGAACCGTGTGAACAAGAGGAACCTTGTGAACCCGAGGAACCGGAGCCTACCGCGAAGGCCTACTTTCATATGATGGAAACGGCTGAGAAACCTCTGTACGAGGGCGCAAGTATTTCTAAGCTCGATGCCATCTCGCAAGTACTAGCGAAAAAGCTCGAGTATGGCAACACCCGTTCATGCTTTGAAGCTCATCTGCAAACATATGGTAACATGTTGCCCGAAGGACATTGTTTGCCTAAAAGCATGTACGAGACGAAGAAAATCTTGCGAGAGCTCAACATGGATTATGAAAAGATAGATTGTTGTCCTAAAGGTTGCATCTTGTTTCGGCAACAGTTTGCGGATGACAAGTACTGTACCCTGTGTGGAGCCTCTAGGTATCATGAGGTAAAGGGAGCGGATGGTCAGAAAAAGCAGACGAAAGTCGCCAAGAAGATTCTTCGTTATCTCCCATTCATAAAAAGAATCCAGCGGCTTTACATGAACAAGGAGTCTGCCACACAGATGTCGTGGCACAAGATGGGGAAGAGATACGAGGACGAGCACGGACGGGTAAAGATGGGACATCCATCTGATGGTCAGGCATGGAAGAATTTCGATGCAAAATACCCCGAGGAGGCAGAAGAGGCTCGAAACGTCAGAATTGCGATAGCAACCGATGGATTCAATCCGTATGGTATGTCGACTGCCTCGTACAGCTGCTGGCCCGTGTTTGTTATTCCGCTCAATCTCCCTCCCGGAGTCCTAATGCAAAGGAAGACCATATTCCTGTCGCTGGTCATTCCAGGGCCTGAATATCCGAGGAAGAATTTGAGTGTCTATATGCAGCCGCTTGTGGATGTCTGTATCACTCTTGGCACCACGGGACTATGACATACGAACGTGCATCGAAGAGAAACTTCTTGATGAAAGTTTGGTTCCACTATTCCATGCACGACATGCCAGGGTACGCCCTATTTTGCGGATGGTGTACAGCTGGTAAGTGGCCATGCCCAGTGTGCAGGAACCGACTTGAGTTCCTTTGGCTAAACGGGGGTAAGAAGTATTCCGCGTTCGACACGCATCGCAAGTTTCTCAAAAGAAGGCATCGGTTTAGAGAAGACGAAAAGAACTTCAAAAAGGGAAGAGTTGAGCGTGAAGAGAAAGAGATACCAACTTTCGATGGTGCAGCTGTTGATGCCGAGCTACGTGCTCTCGTTCCTGCTCCGGGAAATGGCCCACGATATGTGGGATATGGTGAAACACACAACTGGACTCACGTGGCAGGCTTGACGCAGCTCGAATATTACAAGGACCTCGAACTACCCCATAATATCAATGTGATGCACACCGAAAATAATGTCGGAGAGTCTCTGTTTCACACAGGGCTGAACATTCCTGACAAGTCAAAGGATAATGTCAAAGCTAGAGTCGATGTTAAGAAGCTCTGTGATAGGGAGAGATTACACATGCAGCCTCCTAACAACCGTCGAAAAAATTGGTTCAAGCCGCATGCCGACTTCTGCCTTACTAGTCTTCAAAAGAAGGAGGCATTCATGTGGCTCAAATACGTCGTGATGTTCCCTGACGGTTATTGTTCGAACATAAGTAAGGGAGTCAATCTTGCAACGGGAAAAGTCACCGGGCTCAAGAGTCACGACTATCATATTTGGATTGAGCGGCTGATGCCGGTGATGGTTCGAGGGTATCTCCCCGACCGTGTGTGGCGAGTGCTCGCGGAGTTGAGCCATTTCTTCCGCACGCTCTGCGCTAAGCAGATATGTCCCCTGATTATTCAGAAGCTGCATGATCTAGTGCCGGAGTTGCTATGCAACTTAGAGACGATATTTCCGCCAGGCTTCTTTACTCCGATGGCACATCTTGTTGTGCATCTCGCGAACGAGGCTCTCTTGGGTGGACCGGTGCAGTTCCGGTGGCAGTTTTGTATTGAGAGAGAGTTTAAGTATATTCGAGCCAAATGTGGAAACAAAAATCAGATTGAAGCATGCATAGCTGAGGCAACTATCCTCCAGGATATGGCAAACGCTAGGCTAACGTACTTTCCCGATGATGTTCCCACTATGCATAACCAGGCCTCTCGATACAATGTCGACGAGCCTAAGAAAGACCCCAAGCTCCTCCTCTTCAAGTGTCCCGGTGGCAAGGCTGGTGGCGCAAAAAAGTATACTTTGACCAAGGAAGAGCTGGAGTGTGTAATGCTATATGTGCTCTTGAACATGGATGAAGTGGTTCATGACGAGGGGGAAGCAGGAAGTTTCCTCAGGTAAAATGGTGAACCGAATTACTTTGCAACTAGTAACTCGGTTTCGCTCTAATACATATTTATCTTATTTTAGCCAATTCAAGGATGAAATATGGCCGGGAACGGTGGATCTCGATGAAGCCGAGCTGGAAATTCTTCTGAAACAGGGTGCCCTCGGAAAGAAAAAATTCACGGCTTGGTTCAGGGAAAAGGTAATTTCTAGCCTGCCCCTACCTTGCAATCCGTGTCTTCACGTTTTCTATTACACATAACTAATACACTGAACTTGTAGGGAGCTAATCCCAACGTTGTGATGTCCGATGAGTTGAGATGTGTCTCCCAAGGATGTAACCGTAGAGTCGAGGCGTATGAGAAGTATGATGTGAATGGGTATCGCTTCCATACGGAGTTTCACCAGAACAGTCGGCCTAATGCAAAAACTGTGAATACCGGGGTCTTCACTAAAGGAGCCGGTGAGTTTGACTACTACGGAAGGTTACAGAACGTATATGAGCTGACGTACAATAATACGAACATAGAACTCAAGCTCGTTGTGTTCAAATGCCACTGGTTTGACCCAAAGCATGGACAGAAAAGTACCCCTTCCGTTGGGTTAGTTGAAGTGAAGCCTTCAACCACCTACAGCGGATCCGATGTCTTAATGTGGCACACCAAGCCAAGCAAGTTTATTATTTTCCCTACCCATGTCAGAAAGAGGGACTCAAGGGCTGGGAAGTCGTGTTCCAGGTGTCGCCACATGGGAAGCTACCTATGCCCTCTGACGATGATTATAACAACATTAACCCCAAAACATACGAGGGAACTTTCTATCAAGAGCAAGAGAACTTTGGAGACTTTGACATACAAGGTCTCGAGAATCTCGAAGACGATGCGCCAATAGGGGGTGAGGTAGTGGTGAATATAAAGGACATAGACATTCTCAACAAGTTGCAGGAGGAAAATGACAGCGATGATGAGCCTCCACCGTGCGAGGAGCCTCCAATTTACTTCAACCGTGATAGTGATGTTGATAGTGACGATGAGAACCTAAGAACTAATTATGAGAGTGATGATTCGTGGTGAGGGTCTTTTTATGTCTTTATTATGCTTAGTATTTATATTTATGCTTAGTATTTATTTATGTCTTTATTATTCTTGGTATTTATTTTCTAACATGCTTCTTAATTGCATTACATCTATATGCTTACTGTTTACCCTTTCTCAATGTAGGTGATCCACCAATATGAGCCAAGGCAAAGAATCATCGGGCAGTTTGCTGAACTCGCTGCGCCAGAGGAAGCCTACCAAAAGTCGAAGGGAGCCTATTCCGAACCCTAGATACCCTACTGGTGAGGGTGGGATCATAGGTCGAGGACGAGGGGCTGCTGTTGTTCCACTCCCTCCGAGGGGAGGACGAGGGCGAGGTGTTGGACGAGGGCGAGGTGGCGGACGATCACTACTAGAGGGTAGTGACATACCCTCTGCTTCTGGCGACGTGGCTTCACACTCCCGTGAGTTGGCGTCTCGAGACGAGGAGACGCAGGGGACGGTGTCTGGCGGCGAGAGGACGGTGTCTGGCGGCGAGGGGACGGTGTCTGGCGGCGAGGGTTCTGCGAAGAAGCCACAGATTCGTGGGGAAACGACTGTCCCTGATGAGTCCAAGATGCCTAAAACCGAGGAGGACAAAGTCATCATTGAGCCTAACGACGTTGAGTAAGTTACTATACTAATTTTGAACACGCCATTTCATTTGTACCAAAACAATTTGACATGTACTAATGTTTGATTATTCTGCAGGAACTGGAGCTGGCCAGCGGGGGGCCGTCCTCCTAACACTTTGCTTGCAGCTCTGATTAGGAAGTACTGGCCGGGCTTTTACACTGTGGTACCCAACGGCGAGAAGAAGCTAGCCCGCCATTGGGTAGACTATGAGGCCGCCGCTTGCCCGGGCTTCGAGACAGCTGCTGACGCCGTGATCAGCACGTTCTGGGTAAGGCGAGGTTTTCCAATTACGTCCATAGTTGATTCCCCCACCATGCTAACTCTTTACTCTCGCAATCTTTTTATGCATGTTTACAGAGATTCTTTAGGGTTCTTCCGGAGTATCAGGCCTCGGCGAACAGGACTTTGTTGGGGGCATGTAAGAAGCTGACACGACAGCAGTTCTACAATGTAAGGAATACATGCATGAATCAATTCAGTTCCGATAAGTTCGGCAAGACGGCGCCAAAGCATGAGACTATGATTGCAAAGCCTGCGATGACTTTGGAAGATTACGTCGCGGTAAGTCAAAATTGTCAATGGTATCATATGTTGCTGCTAAACTGCAATTTGCATTATCTGTTCTTCAAAATGAGTCTTGAATTTTTCAGGTTATGCCCCAGTGGGCCGATGGTAAAGAGGACGCATGGAAGGCGATGGTGACATCAATATGGCTCGGGGAGAACGAGGAGTTCAAAGCCTTAAGCGAGCGGAACAAGGCAAACCGCGGCCACGAGGGGACACACTGTGCGGGAGCCCGCCACCATGCTAGCTTCAAGAAACATTTTGTATGTGCACACATTGAACAACATGCATTTTATTCTCGTCATGTTTCTATCTGGTATGCATAACATTTCTTTGGCGATGCAGGAGTCCATCACGGGGAATGTCCCTATTACGCCGATGGAAGCATGGGAGAAGATGAGGATCAAGAAGGCCGAGCCATCCAAGCCCCAGCCCTCGCTTCCAGAGTACTTCGGCAACGCCAAGGAGGACATAGCTAGTTACACGACGGCGTTCCAGGGTTTTCATCCTCACGTGGATAACCCTATTCAGGAGGAGACCGACGTGAGGGCTTTGGTCGTGGGCGGGCGCGGCAGGGAGCATGGCCGTCTTCGCTGCCTTAACCAGGTGACCCCGCGTACTCCTGAGTTGAGCCTCACGCGTATCAAGGCCACCCTCACCGCCGACGGCCCCGTTGTCCCTCCTCGTCGACAGACTTGCAAAGCTCGCGCCGAAGTAAGTTCTTCTCAATCTCATTCCCTTTTCGACATTTCTTGCTTAGTAGCTAACTTGACGAGATTCAACTTTCATCGAGATTCATTTTTCTTGAAATTGTAGGCTGCATTAGGTGATGCCTACGATGCAGCTATGGCGGAGTACACCGTTAAGTATGAGGAGTGGGCGCAGAAGAGAAGGGCCTATGACGTCTGGGAAGAACTGCGCGATGCTGTAAGTTTCACCATTTTCTCCCTACAAAAAATGACAAGTCCTACTTCCCCCTACTTTGAACCTTTATTTCTGCAAAGCCTAACATCAAAAATGTCTTGTAGGCGGACGAGAGGTTATATTCCACTGGAGAGCGGGTTACTATACCCATTCCACGACCACCTAAGCCTGACCTGCCGCCTCCGTTTCCAACGAAGGAGGACTACACTCGCGTAGCCTACGTGAGTACACCGGTAAGTTATATGCCAAACCAGTCGTTACCGCTGTCATGTGCCCGCCACGTTAGAGTTGCTAACTTCTGCTAAAAAATGCATGTAGGGATCGGGACACTCCGGGGCTACTCCCTTCGGCCGTGCTGATGACTCGCCAAGTCGCACGATCACACCGTTTCATCACGCTCCCGGTGCTTCGTCGAGTCCGTCGCGCGAAGGCGATGCCCATGCTACTCCCTCGCCGAGTTCCGGGCATGGTTCGACGGCGGCTACCCAACGCGGAGTGTCGCCTATTTTCACTCGGTCCGAGATGGGCACTTCGAGCTCCCGCGAGATCTAGCTAGGATGATGATCTTTGTATCGCACTATCGATGATGTTCGGATGACTTTGTACCTTGTACGATGTTTGGATGATATGGATATGATGTTTGGATGTTGGTTGTGTGATTTCAATTTTGTTTTTATTTTTTCTGCAATTTAATTCGCATTAAAATAGGCCAAAACGAAGCAGCAGGAAAAAAATAGGCATCTTGTACGCCGACGGGGCCGTCGGCGTATCGCGGCCCAGGCGCGGCCCAGCGGGCGACACGTGGCCCAGGAAGCCGACGAGGAGCCGTCGGCGTATCCGCCGCGCGCGGGCCAGCGGACGGCACGTGGCCCAGGAGGCCGACGGCCTGCCGTCGGCGTCTTCGGAAGGAACGGGAACGGGAACGGGGCTGGTGGGCCCGCTGTCAGCCATACGCCGACGGGGATGGAATACGCCGACGGGGCTTCGACTACGCCGACCGGGGTGAACGCCGACGGGCACCGTCGGCGACTCCGTACGCCGACGGGAGGTGAGCCTACGCCGACGGGGGACCACCGTCGGCGTATCCTACGCGTCCTGTAGTGAATAAGGCTCTTTTCTCTACTGGTCTGAAACTTGTGGTCAACCTGTGAGACTGTCTTTCTGCTCGCCATGGTGGCGAGGGTGAAAGAGTGTGCGTGTGGTCTGATTGTCGGTGGCCCGATCTACGGCAGGGCAGCTCTGCAGCTTCTCTCGGGAGGTTCATCACAGCGGTTGTTTCGTCGTCGTTCTTGCAGGTCGACAGGCGACCACTCCCACCCCAGGCGTTGGTGTCGGTGGCTTCTCCCGACGATGTCAGGCGGATGAATCCAACCTCCAGGCTTCTATGCCATCTTGGAGGCCCTGTGGCGTCGGCATAGTTAGCTCCCGCCTCGCCGCCCAAGTGGTATCGTCCCCGCCGCCGACGAGGTAGACTACGCCGAGATGCAGACCCAACGCAGTGGAGAAGGAGCTGGACCTGACTGCGTTCCCAATTTTTCTTTAGGGGTTCTTAGCGCGAACTGTAAGGGTTAGTTTGTAGTTTCTTATTTTGTCGAGGCCCTTTCTGTAAAATGTATCTGCAATTCTCCGCCTCCGAATATGAATGAAGCTCTCAGTCCTTCGCGACCGGTCCCGTGTTCAAAAAAAAAATATCTTAATAGGCACCGAATATTTCTCGAGCTTGATTTGAAGACAAACCTGACTAAATCATTTTTCTGCTTATAAATTTGTGGTCGGCTACGAACACGCGCGAGATCAATTCGTTCCGTAGCTCCTTTTATATATGGTGAAGTGATTGCTTGCGTCGTCACCATCTCCTCATGTGTCCTCGTGATGTTGTTGATCTAATTCTCGTTTTAAATGCCGCGCAGCTGCGTGCACGCCTGTAATGCGCATGAGAATTATGTGTCATGATAAGATATTGAAGCTCGATCTCAAGTGATCACTAATCAACCAACACAACCTAGATCATCAGAGCTTCAGAGGTGTTTGATTTAAGTTTTATTGCGGCCTCAGGCCCTCATCAGACAGAAACCACCAAAATTACACATTTGTTTACAAACCAATCGCTCCGTATTTACCCAGGAGGTGTTTGATTTAAGTTTTATTGCGGCCTCAGGCCCTCATCAG
Organism: Alopecurus myosuroides; assembly: GCA_028641055.1. Classification (NCBI taxonomy): domain Eukaryota; kingdom Viridiplantae; phylum Streptophyta; class Magnoliopsida; order Poales; family Poaceae; genus Alopecurus; species Alopecurus myosuroides. Next base: position 469,886,417 of record CM054059.1, read on the forward strand.
ACAGAAACCACCAAAATTACACATTTGTTTACAAACCAATCGCTCCGTATTTACCCAGGAAAGAATTGAGCAAAGCAGAAGAAAAAAAAAAAAAAGGAACGACCACAACACATTGCAGGTACTGAAAAGTGAGTTGAAAAACAGATTACTTGTGCGCCATACTCGTAAAGCTAGCTAGGGAAGTAGTATAGTGGTTAATTTGGGAGAAGACGAGATTATTGGGGCGCTTAGTGAAAGATTAGTACTGAACGCTCCGATAATAACCTTCTCGATCGGTCCTTAAGTGGTGTTCTTTCTTTCACAGCCCCAGCATCTGCCACAGGTCATCATCGGCGCAGGCGCCCCACATGGTCTCGCCGCCGCTGCCGAACCCCAGGTCCGGCAAGCCCACGTCGGCGTACAGCCCAGCGTGGAACGAGGACTGATCGGACCAGCACGTGTCGGCGCCGAAGAGATGCGACTCTGCTTGTAGCTGCTGTTGCTGGGCCGTCAGGCCGCCGCCGTGCGCTTGCGGCGGCTGCCACACAGCCGTGTCGCGCATGGCAGCACAAGTGCTGCTGCTGTTGTTACTGTAGGATCCGTCGTCGCACCCGGGCGCGCTCTCGGCAGTGGCCAGCATCGGCGCCGGCTGGCGGGCGAGCTGCACCTGCACGCCCCCTTCGGTGGACGCTGACGACGACGAGACAGCCGTGGTGCAGGACAGCTCCACGTCCGCGAGAGTGCTCGGGACGAGGTCGAAGACGTCGTTGCCGTCGACGGGCCAGCCGCAGTACCCGTCCGCCGTGGCCGTCGGCGCCGACGACTGCGGGACCACCGCGCCGTCGGCGGCGTGGATGCGCTCGAGGAGGCGCGGCATCCAGAGGCACCGCACGAGGTCCCTGAACCTCTGCCCCCCGACGTCGCACCCCAGGCGCCGGGCGTGCCGCTGCACCCGCGTCCGCCAGTAGTTCTTGATCTCGTTGTCCGTGCGCCCCGGCAGGTGGAGCGCGATCTTGGACCAGCGGTTGCCCCACCGCGCGTGCAGCTCCAGGACCAGCAGCTGCTCCTCCGCGGTCAAGCCGCCGCGCCGCAGGTCCGGACGCAGGTAGTTCAGCCACCGCAGCCGGCAGCTCTTGCCCGTGCGCCTCAGCCCCGCGCGGCGCGCCAGCGCGTTCCACCGGCCCTCTCCGTGCGCGGCGATGTAGTTGGCGAGGACCACGTCCTCGTCCACCGTCCACGGCCCGCGCCGGAGCTCGTCCGCCGCCTCCTCGCTGCTCAGGTCTCGCTGATCATACGCCATCTCCACAACAGACAAGTTTGGCTACTACACGGATGGACCGACGATCAAATGATGAGATGATGAAAAGGGCGGGAGAGCCATGGATGTGGTGTTGTGCTTATATAGAGGAGAGGAGTGAGAGAGTTTACTAGTGGTAGTGGGGGGAGGTAGCTTGGATGGCTTGGACTTGAAAGGAGTCGAACACTTGGACCAGATGATGGTGGCGATGATGACGATGATGGAAGGCAGGGGAGCACGCCGCAACCGTGGAGGATTAGTTTAAGCATGCACACATTCATCTCATCTGATGATGGATTGAACTCCAGAAAAGCCAAAAGTTGAGGCGTGATTTGTCTGTCTTTTGGAATTAGAGCACCAGATTAACGATGCTAACCCGGGCGCACACGCCAAGCTAGTCTAGTTTAACGCATGAATTGTACGGGGTGCTTTGGTCTCTATCCGGCGTAGCATCCCTCCTCTGGTTTTAGATCCAAAGCAAAGCATTACGCCTAACTCTTAAATTAAGAGAGGCCACACATGGAAGATACCAAGTGCTGAAGCTTACACGGCACGAGCAAATCACATCTTGAATGTCGAGGCCAGGCACCGTGATCAGCCACAAGAGAGATGAGAGAAACGAGTATTGTCAGGTGAGACAGGTGTACAGTCGGCTCATGTATGCATGTTGCCAGTTTTTAAATTCAGAAACTTCAAAACTTTATACATAATTTCGTCACTGAAGTTCATATCGTGTTCTAAGTCCTAACACACATAGCCTCGCACTTGGATTTTGGGGAGATTATTTATGTGTGACTTATGATTATCTGTTCACACGGTTCAATTTTTTTTAATGAAATTTCAGTGGGTGCCGAAATAAAATTTTACAAAAAATTCCAGACTAAATTTGGATCAAACTAAAAAAATTAAATTTGAATGTTGTTCAATTTTAACAAGAAAAAAAAATCGATTTTTTTCCTATAATCCGAAATTTCATAAATTTCTGTGGGCCCTGAAATTCCTTTTCCTCTATGTTGTAGCAAATAAAATTACACTTTTCTACTAAAACATGCAAGAATGATGGATTTAAAATCCCCTCCAAGGCCGACACCAGCTTAGACTTTGCGAACTGGTGCCATTGCTGCAAAAGAATGATGGATTTAAAATTTTCAGTCAGCACGTTGACACGGAAACTTTGCCCCGATCGTAAATTTTCAGTCTCCGTCATCCTCTCTCGTGAGAAATATTGTGCCACTCGGCGTGCATCGAGGAGTGGAGATAACCTCAGCAACAACTTCATCGACGACTACCGGGTTTGCCCTACGCTTCCTTTAGGTGGCCGCAAGAGGAAAGAGTAGGGGGGTGGTCGTGAGGCTAGAGTTTCGACTCGAGTAGCCACCAAGGAGGCGACGCAAAGGCTAGTATGTAGTGCACAAAGAAAATTTTAGACCGAGTAGGCATCTTACACAAATAAACCTGATGATTGGTAAGATTTAGTAAACTACGCGGTATCAAAACAAGAAACTTTCAGAGTTTTCTCATCACAACATTTTCCTGAATACATGGGCCGATTTGTCACTACACTAGTGAAGATAAGCACAAATGCATGCCGGCCTAGCTAGCTAGCAGCATGGGGCTCTCAATTATACTATATCATCATTCACCCAACTGCTCGAATTGTGACAATGAAGCGGGATGTTCCTATAACTGAAAGAAAAAGAAATTTATCAAAATAATAGAGCAGGTGTATGGCCAGATTCCACATCGAAGATGAGAGAAGTTGAAATTTCGTGCATGCAGGTCAGCTGATGCAGTAGCACAGTTCGGATTGGATTGTTTTTGTTTGGTATCGATGCACGGGCATTTTGTCAAACCCGTCAGCAGCAGACTCTGGTCTCCCCTATGACGTAGCAGATGTATATGCATCTCTCAAAAAATACTAAGTAGCTAGCTACTAGTACAGTCCAAATTACCATGCGCTGTCCTAGACAATCTTATAATCAGACGCCTGACGACCTATATCGGTCCTATGCTGGTATTGATCCAATCCGGGGCACCGTGATCGCATCGATGCGCCAGTCGATCTATGTTGAGTTGAAACCGAGCTGGCTAGTCTTGCCATAGTCTCGCTCATTTTTCAAATGAGCTACATATACACATTCCATTTCTCATCTTTTTTTTAGGTATTCCCAAGCTGAGCTGAAAAATTGAATAAATCAGAAAAATTTCATAAGTCTCGACCTTTTCTTGGAGTCCTAACAATGGCATATGAAACCAACATAAGATGACACTATATCTGCATACGAGGAAAAATGTACTTAAAATCATGTTTTACTTGTTTCGTTTCTCAGATCTATTAAAAATAAGTATTGGTCATTTCTCAAATACTAGAGCCATGTAGATCTTTTGCTTAACTAAAAAAAAATTTGGTAGTAACGTGGCAGGGAGACTCGCGCTTTGATAGCGGTGCTGGCAGCGATCCCCCTCCACCAGCTCATAGTCCTGAGCGTCAACAAAAAGTTTACGAAGAAGATGGAGAAGATCTTCCGCGGCTTTCTCTGGGTGGGTCGGGCCGAGGCCAAGGGTGGACATTGCCACGCGAATTGAGCCCGAGTTTGTCGGCCACTGCGCTTGGGTGGGCTCGGTATTCCTGACCTAGCACGTACCTCCATTAACCTCCGAGTGCGCTGGCTATGGAGGATGCGCACCGACCCCGACAGGCCGAGGAAGGACCTGGACATTTAATTCTCTAAGGGTGAATGCGCCTTCTTCCAGACTTCCACGGAGATGCACCTGGGGGATGGTTCGGAGGCGCTGTTCTGGGTGGACAATTGGGTGGATGGGAGATCTCTCCGCGACCTCGCGCCAGCATTGTTTGCGCTCATCCCTAAGAGCCGCTGGAAGCGTCGGACAGTAAGGGAGGCGATCCTGGAGCGTCACTGGATTTGGGACATCTTCGGGGCTTGCACCCCCCTCGCTCTCTGGCAGTATGTGCAGACCTGGAGAATCACGCAGGGAATTCAGCTGTCTGACGCGCCGGATAGGTTCATCTGGCGATGGTCAAAGGCCGCTGCATATTCTGCGAAGTCGTGCTATGAGGCCTTGTTCTTTGGCGCCATTGAGTCCACGAGCTGGAAGCTCACTTGGAAGACTTGAGCCCCGCCCCGGGTTAAGTTCTTTGTGTGGCTCGCTTGTATGGACCGTTGCTGGACCAGGGAAAGACTTGCGAGTCGCGCCTTACCCCACCCTGTCCGCTGCCCCCTCTGCGACCAGGTGCCTGAGACGATGCGCCACCTTCTTTTAGGCTGCTCTTTCTCTCGGACACTCTGGTACGAGGTGCTTTCATGGATCCGATCGACTTTCAGGCCCCCGGTTGCCGAAGACGACTTTGTGGACGGGTGGTCCCTGGCTCTGCATTCCACCCCTCGCACACTTCGTAAAGGCACCTCCTCGCTCATCATGCTTACGGCTTGGTGGATTTGGAAGCAGCGCAACTCCACGGTCATCGACAACGCAAGCCCATCTATCAGCGCAATTCTTGCAACGATCAAAGCAGAAGCTCGTGATTGGGCCCTTGCGGAGGCAACCGGGCTTGGCCTGCTTCTTCTGTAGTTTAGGAGGGTTCGGGTCGAGTGGTTTTGTGTGGGTGACCTCTTCGTAGGCTTGTACATAAACTCTCTTTCTATTAATGCAATGAACGCAAAGCTTTTGCGTTGTCGCAAAAAAAACGCAGACAAAATAGAGGAAAATGGCGGACATAAAAACATGAATGGAAATTTTAGGTGAAAACATAAGTATTCTATTAAAGTTACTAAAGATTTTAGAAAATTAAAAATTATAACTACTGGAAATATTCTAGAAAGCCAAGGAATTTGGTAATTTTTGGAATTTCATGGTTAAAATTGCAATTTGTTTTTTATTTTTTCATAAAATGTCAGTGACTTTGTAAACTTCCTACCATTTATATTTTTTTTAAACATATAGGCACTTGTTCGTAATTGTATTTCCCTATTCTTCTAGTAATGAAAATCGATCCAATTGGATTTTATATTTTTCTTCTTCAGATTTAAGATCTCCCCCTTGTAAATATTGTTGGAAAAGACTATATTTTAATGAGATACAGTCCCCTGCTTTTCATGTGTTCTTGCTAATTCTTTTGAAACATTTAACCCATCGAATTAGTTTAGTACCCAAAAAAATATCATTTTTTCTCTTTGTGTCCCTTACTTTTCGAGAGTGAGGTGTTTTGACTCACGGGTACATATGCACTCGATATTTAAAATTCATTTTAAACACATTTCCAAATATCAAACAAATTGCAAATAAAATGTCAGCACATAGATCTTAACATATTATTTATTCAAAAAACCGTTTCACGAATATCTGACAGTTTTTTGCTTGTTTATAGACAAAATTTGGTTTTAAAATAAGACTTTTTATGAGATTTTTTTTGTCTTTTCTTATACAGGACAGAAAAAATATGTTTTTTTTTCAGGAAACAATTTGATGAACATATGGAATGAAAATATATATCTGGAATTATTCTTTTCAGATTTCTTCAATATTTTGAAATATGTATCCGAAAAGTGGATTTCACCTACTTTTCGTTTTTTTTTCATATACCACTCATGTAAAATAACGTCGCCACGACATCGTAAGAACTATCATAAATCGAGACGATTTTGACGCTTGAGAGGTCAACAATTTGGAACCAAACTCTCTCCGACATAGGCAGTTAGCAATAGTAGGTCGTCGACGATCCAAGATAGACCAGGGTAGCTAGACGGATAGCGGGGGGGGGGGGGGGGGGGCTTGTTTGGGCAAAGCTAGGTACCATGCGTACTAATTATAGTTAGTTTTTTTTTCCTTTCTTATTCTTCTAGTTTGATCGTAAACCACGCGCATAAGTTACTAATTTGTAGTCGAGTCGGTCAGTGTTTGTAGGCTTCAAAGGGTTCAGCACGAGCTGCATGCGTAATGTGGTAACTTGTTCCACATGAACTCCTTTTTACGTGTTCAAATTTAGGATGCTGCGCGCTGCGTACATGCATAGATAAAAGAAAGAGCAAGCAGCTGGCCGTTTAGCTAGTTGCTGAAAGAGGATAAGATCCGGACAGTGTTTTGTGCTCCTGAGCACCAGTGATCCTGCCAGTTAGAAAAATCGAAAAAAATATTTATGAGTTTAAAAAATTCTGACAAAACAAATCTAGATGTAGTAAATGGTGTATCCTATAAACGTGCAAATTTGCAATTTCAAATATAAAATACTATGGTCTACACAAAAATGATAAAACATGCTAGAATTTAGAAATTTGAAATAGGCATATTCAGATCCACACTTTTGTCTTTATTGTGTAGTCCAGAATATAAATTATCTGTAATTAATTTTTTGCACGTTTGTAGGATACGCCCTTGGCAACATCTAGAATTGTTTTCATGATTTGTTAAAACTCATAACTATTTGTTTTTTTTTCTAACTGGCAGGAGCACTAGTGCCCAGGTGCAACAAATCCCCACCCGATAAGATCACGCTATCGAAAAGTTTAATTCTCTTCTGAATTTTGTCAAACTCGAACTAATTTGCCTATATATGGAGATTTATCACAGTATAATAATCGAAATGTAAGTGTGAAAAGAGTTAATTAAGAGTGTACACACATAGAGAGCAGGATATTAGCTGAAGCTGAACCTTTCCGGACACACCATGCATGGAGTGCAGCGATCTGCGTTCTCGATCGGACGCAACGAGAGAAAAAGGCCATGCATGCAACATCTGATACACGAGGGGAGGAGCTCGATCTCAACTAAACTTATATTGATAAAAGCAACTTGTCCCGGGTTTAAGGACACGCCCAAGAGCATGTCCCTTAAAGCAGAAACAACATGCCTGATATCATTAGAGCACTAATTAACTACATGCCCCAGTGTCGTTACCTATATATGGCTGCTGTTCCTACATTCTCATCTGACTCGTGCGTGTGTGTGTGAGGGTGTAATAACAAGTTGCCCAGCGGGCACGTTAGTCCACTTCCATGCGTTGGGAACTCTAGTCCCACTCGGTCCAGCCGTCGCAGCTGACCTAGCAGTCCGTCGTCGGAGCTCCTCCTCGTACGTGTGGATACCGGCAGAGGTGTTGTACGTTCAGCACTTCGACGTTCATGGATTGGATCGGCTGGATCGGATCGTGGGACTACACTGCCCCGACGCGCTGCATCGATAATCCGCAACCGCGCGTCTAGTGGTAATCATCGTGATCTTCTACCTCGGCTAGATCTTGAAAGTACCGCATAGAAAAAAAGTTTTGTTTATCTCTACGCGTTCCCACAGATAGCTAGTTGGATAGCGGGAAGGCTTGTTTGTGCAAAGCTAGGTACCACGCGTACTAATTATAGTTAGTTTTTTCCTTTTCTTATTCTTCTAGTTTGATCGTAAACCACGCGCATAAGTTACCAATTTGTAGTCGAGTCAGTCAGTGTTTGTAGGCTTCAAAGGGTTCCGCACGAGCTGCATGCGTAATGTGGTAACTTGTCCCACATAAACTCCTTTTTACGTGTTCAAATTTAGGATGCTGCGTGCATAGATCAAAGAAAGAGCAAGCAGCTCGCCGTTTAGCTAGCTGCTGAAGAAGAAGAATATCGATCACGCTATCAAAAAGTATAAATCTCTTCTGAATTTTGTCAAACTCGAAGTAATTTGCCTATATATGGAGATTTATCACAGTATAATAATCGAAATGTAAGTGTGAAAATAGTTAAGAGTGTACACCCACACAGATCGGGATATTAGCTGAAGCTGAACCTTTCTGGAATGCGGAATGTGAGTATGGAGTGCAGCGATCTGCGTTGTCGATCGCGGACGCCAACGAGAGAAAAAGGCCATGCATGCAACATCTGATAAACGAGGGGAGGAGCTCGATCTCAACTAAACTTATATTGATAAAAGCAACTTGTCCCGGGTTTAAGGACACGCCCAAGAGCATGTCCCTTAAAGCAGAAACAACATGCCTGATATCATTAGAGCACTAATTAACTACGTGCCTCAGTGTCGTTGCCTACATATGGCTGCTGTTCCTACATTCTCATCTGACTCGTGCGTGTGTGTGTGAGGGTGGAATAACAAGTTGCTTTCCTCCTTTTAGTTCCATACCTTCCTTTCTTATCTTGTCTCGTTCTCGATCGATCCATCGTGTCGTGTTTGAGTGAAAGTAAAGAAGACCTTTAATTAGCAGCGATTCGTATATCCAAATTTGTTTATGGTGTTGCCTCCGTCGATGGTTGGAGCGAACCGGAACCGCGGAGAAAAAACTTGACACTTGTTGGGCGTACACAAGTGTTTGGAGCCGAAGAGAATAAGATTTTTTTTAGAGCAATCGAGAATAAGGATTTGGTGCCTGGCCTTTTCTCTGCATCTTCTTAGATATAATTATTACTAAGCCTGCTAGCTTCATGAAGGCAGCTTTAGTTACAAAGCGGAAGTTAACCTTTGCAAGCAACTTCGCTGTTCCTCCTTTTCAACACAAGTGTTCCCAGCTCTAGTACTAGTTCCCATGCTAAAGCAAAGGTTTACAGCATGTGACTGAAATGTTGATCCAAATGTACAAATTAAGTTCCAGTAAAATAATGGTAGGTAGTAATCTATAGATACTTTGGATCGAAGCACCCCATCGGTGACACTTGTTGCAAGGAAAGAAGGCCACACATGCACGATTGGGGTTCTGCAGTGCTCTGATTAAACCAAAAGCAAGCTAATTTTCTTTTGTCAGCAAGTTGGTTAGTTCTTTGGATTCCTTGGCAGGCATCAACCTGGGTGACCAACTAATTGTTAATCACAGTGTGTGAAAAGGGCCATGCTTATTGCGGCGCAGCTAAATTATTGGGTACTATACCCGGCCAGTTGTTAAATCATGCATGCTCACTGAAGTACCATTAAAGAAAGCTAAGATGTACTGGTTCAGTTAATTTTATTCGGATACCACACTCGTACTCCACTCACGAATCATTAGAATTCAGTGGCTGCCACGGCATCCATGGTCATTACAGATGGCGACTGCGGGTCAGGTGTGCAGAACTGCCTGTCTTCTTCTCTGTCCAGACTGGCCATGGCCCATGGAGCAAGAAACATCGAAATGGCAGTGTCGCTGTAAGTTGCATGCATAATCGCAGTAAGTAAGTCCAAGTTTTTTTCTCCTCGTCTAAGTAAGTCCAAGTTGAACCATGCATCTTAATTTGACTACTAGAAGTGCTCTCAAATCTTTAGACCCTCGACTATCGAAATTCATAGAGATAACACCATGACCACATTACATAGTGTTAAATTAAACGGGCACTAATAATCCAGTGCATCTGTTGTGAGCAGTGACCATGCTGACGACTAGCTATTACCTCTAGCTTTTGACATCTGAATTTAGAAACGAAACAATAGGCAATTCAGGGAAAGGTCTTGACTTATGTGATGTGCTGAGTCGTCAGTGCGAGCCGTGCTATTAAAAATATGATACCGGGTACATGATGTGGGTTTTTTTTAATGCAATGTGCTGCGTCGTCAAAAGAAGAAACGCTAAAAGAGTCGTCGTTGCAGGTATGCAAGTTTCAATGCGAGGTCCTTGCAGAAAACGACGTACGTACATGCTGGGGTGAACGAGCATGATCATCTCTTCTAGAAGAAAAACATGGCGGTTGACAAATGTGTGTGTAGAGAGAAGATTTTGCAGCCTAGGTAACCAGTGGGGTAGCAGTTTGTAGTGGCAACGAGAGTGTGAGACCGTGCGTTGAAGCAAGTCTTAGTTCAGAAGGAGATATTTTGCACTCTGAACATTTACCAGCGCACTGCACTTGACAAACCTAGTCGTGCTAGTTTGATCTTTGATGGACTCAGTGGGTTGGAAGGGAACAGATTGTGTGGGAGAAACATTTTCCGAGGAGCGAGGGACATCGATCGAGATGCTCTGACGACGACCAAATGGGTCGTACCTTCCTGATCACGGTTCAGTTTGTTGTGGTCAATTCTGACAGGTTTTCCATGGGCTGACAAATTTAACCAGCCGAAGAAGCGAATGGAGCACTAACCATTTCCACGCAGTTAAAACTTCCCGCGTGATTAACCTGGACTATAATCTCCAAGCACGACACCATGACAGGGCAAACCTGCAGTGTGTGGTACTAGTGGAGATGCAAAGCAAAATGCATGCATGGGCAGTTGAATAGTACTACTGCTGATTGATGTGCTAACACCTGGAAGAATCTGCACTAGGGTACTAGTAGGCGTAGTCGGCAATGCGATCGGATTAGACAGGCATCTGCTAGCTTCTTGTGCTTGCTGCTGTCTCTGCTCCCGGCAGCAGCCAACAGCGAATCCTGGATGTTTACTGTTGCACCTTATATTCCTAAAGAAGGAAAACCGTTGCACCTTTTCTTTGTTCATTTTCACCGGGATCTGCAACACGGAGAACTCATTTCTTTCGCCTTCCATCTCAATCAAATATCTACTCCCTCCGTCCGCGGGTTAGGATTTGTTTTCACCATCAGTTAGTTGCCTAGAAACTACTCCCTCCGTCCGGAATTAAATGTCACAAAGTTTGACAAATACGTCCACTTTTGTCAAACTTTGTGACACTTAATTCCGGACGGAGGGAGTAATAATGATTAAGCGTGTCCAGTTGCTATCCGTAGCAACGAATGTGTCTGCACGGACGCCTATGTCGGTATATGCGCCTACCTCTTCACTTTGTATATATACCCAAATTCATTAATATACAAAGACAAAGATACTTCGATACAAAGACGTCAAGTTCACACTAAAAACAGAAACACAACAAGTTCATTAAATCGATTGCACCACGCAGAACTCATTTCTTTCACCTTCAATCTCAATCAAATTTCTACTCCCACTGTCCGCGGGTTGGGATTTGTTTTCACCGTTAGTTGCCTAGAAACTAATAATGATTAAGTCTGTCCATTTTTTATCCATAGCAACGAATCATATATGCGCCTACCTCTTCGCTTTGTATATATACCCAAATTGATCAATATACAAAGATAAAGATCTCGTTAGTTGCTTCGATACAAAGACATCAAGTACACTCTAAAAGACAACAAGTTCATTAAATCGATTGCATCTCGTTTTCATTCATCATGTCACGCACATGTTTTTTAGGTCTAATTTGACCATTCCGAAATGTGAATGTCACGAAAGTTATACCATCAGAAGTTATATTGGGCTAAAGTTTTTAACGGTATAATTATTATACCAACTGGCACATGTAGTATTGATCAAATTATTGGTGAAACTTAAAACACGAAATGAGGGGCCAAATGCATGAGGATGAAGGGAGTAGTGTTTGCATCTGATCACCTCGGTCTTTTTTTTACAACCGTATGGCTTTATTGATTTAGTAAGAAATAGCAGATGGAACAAACAGGCAAAGATATAGTAATCAATAAAGATCCATGCTAAAACTCAAAGTTACACATCAAGGTTCTTCGAACGGTGTTGTCTCGAGTTTCACTTTTTGTGTCCGGAGTTCCACTAACCCAGTTGAAGAAACCGTGAAAGTCCAAGATTTCACAAGCTAGACTAGCCTCAAATGTTTTTTACAAACCATATGAAGTATAGTTGAACACATTGTAACCAAGAATACATCCCTTGCATGGAAAGTTATCGAGCCACTGCTTCGGAGACATAGTGCCAAGGAAAACGCTGCAGAGCACAAAATATTGAAGGACGGGACAAAATTTATCAGTTGACCGAAATTAACTCAATTTTCGATAGTCCAATTACATATGCGACAAGCAATTGTAACCCCATGTGTAATTGCAACCAATGTGTAACTTTCATGTGCCCGAATCATGATGCATATCCATTGGTCAGATATGCAAATCCGTTGATCCGAGACCAAAACACGATAGGCTCCATGGTGTCAGCCTTATCAGCTATAGTGGCCATACGAGGACGTGAGCCCTAGAGGTGAAACTTGTATTACACAGGTCGATGCCAAAGACCCAAAGACCTGATGTGGCAGAAACGAAGACCGTACTCTAAATGTGTTACCCCCTCCGTCTTGAATCAATGTCGTGGATTTATTAAACTATGGATGTATCTAGACATTGTTTAGATCTATCTTTTGACAAATCGAGTACTTTCACGGTTTCTTTAACTGAAACAGAATCAGAGGTGGCTTCTCCTTTTTATCTTTTGGAGAATATCGCGGATGGCAAATCGAAGGTCTTGTCTTCTCCCTCCCGGCCGGGGGTTTAGCGTTGGCCCATAATTCCCTGGCCCAAGCCCAACCCAAGCACCAATCCTTAGTCTTAGTTTGTTAGAGCCCAATTCCATGCTATTTTTTCTTTCTTTTGCCGGATTCTCTAGTGTTCTTTGGATCACGATGAGAAGACCAGAAGCGAATTGCCAACCGAAGAATTCTCGGCGAGTCATCACCGACGCGGCGGCGCCGCGCGCGTGCAACACCACGGACGGACGACTCAGCAAGCAACCATTCGTGCATGCATGCATCCGTTGGAGACGCTTGAGCATGCGCGTCTGCACCGCTAGTGGAGGCAAAAAGCCTGGGATGGCGCCCGTTCGACCTGACTAGTCATATGCTGCTAACTTCAGTCTAAAAGTTGGTCGCGCCATAGTCGATACATGCATGCATGCAAAGCGCGCGGCCGACTGGGGAAACAAAACATCAATCGCGCCCGTGGAATGGAGATAGCTTGGCTAGCTAGGCTCGTGCATGATGAGCGTCGTCTTGTTTGTGCTATCAAACCTACCAACGGTATAGTATAACAATACTTACCGATCATCTTCTTGTTACACACGACACGTACGCAAAGATGGTGTGAAACAAGCACACAGGATTCAAGATACAGGTCAATGAGGGGGAAGTTGACGCCTTCGTGCCGAGGTGACACACCTGATGCCGACGAGAAGCTAATCATCATATGCTACCTAGCTAGCTACTTGTAGAAGAAACAAGGAGACACATCCGTTGCTTACATTTTTAGCAACTGGTTAAACGGGATTGATAGTAGGTTTCAAAACTATTTTTAGGGTAGTAGTGTTAGCCGTTATATAGTCGCTCTGGCTAAGTAGCAATGACAAGATTTTTAATGCTAAAAGTTTCTCTCGTTTACAGGTTCTATACCGATGCACATGTATTCTCCGTTCGTGGTCCATATTACAGCGGACGAAGTTTCGAGACCTTTTTATGGAGGCTTGTGTACGACCGGAAAAAGTGGCGAGTGATATTTTTATCCCATATGGATGGCCGCTTGATCTCAGGATTGGACCTCCATAGGCGACGACTTTCGATCTTTGTATTGAGTTTCAGTCTGTTGCTATATTTTTCTTTTTCTTTTTTCTTTTTGGTTCGCGGCTGTGTGCATCTTTGTTATACAGAGGTCGGGTGTAATACTTAAACTTTTTAAATAATAAAATCTCTTTATCTAAAAAGAAGAAACAAGGAGAGAGAACTGTGGAGAGAGTTTTTGGCTCCCGGGCACCAGTGCTACTGCAAATTTTAAAAATTCGAAAAAATATTTTTCAGTTACAGAAGTTCCGCAAAAAAATATGGATGTAGTCAATGACATATCCCATAAACGTGCAAAATTTCTATTTGAAATACAAAATATTATGAGCTACACAAAAATGACAAAATGATAAAATCTAGAAATTTAAAAATAGTCATCACTCAAGTCCATATTTTTGTCGTTTTTGTGTAGCTCGCACCACTTTGTATCTCAAACTAAAATTTTGCACGTTTGTGGGACATACCAGTGGCTACATCCAGATTTTTTTCAGAAATTTTTAAAGATCTTTTTTTTTTTGAATTTGTTAAATTGGCAGGAGCACTGATCCCAGGCGCACCAAATATCTGCTCAGAGAACTGGATATAGAAGCAATAGCACGAGCACTGGATACGGAAACACGTGGCTGGTACATGTTTAGGTAGGTACAAGGGTTTTTATCTCAACTTGTCGGAAAGGGACAGTCACCAGTTGACACCTACGACATGGGTCTCTCGAGCAAGAGCAGTCGAACTGTAGCTAGCTTATATCTCGCCCCTCGATCGGTCTCAAGTCTTGCAGCCACCGGGCCGGCGTAGCTAACTTTCCTTGTGTTTGATCTGTACATGCGCGGCAGCCGAAGAACTGAGTGGATCCATACATGCATTTCACTTTCAGAGTGTACTTGTGCAGCAGTACGTCCACTTCCATGCTCCATAGATTGTTCGGCAGCTTAATTAGGATCGACATGTTTGATTTTTTTTCTTCTTCTTCTTCTTCTTCTTTTGAGATGGGACATGTTTGAATTCTCAGGGTGAAGGGAACACGAGTATACCGAGTACGTAAGACCAAAGGAAATGCATGCATATGTGCCAACCGGCCCCCTTCTCACGTTGCGGTGGAGCCTAGATATTCTCTAGCCAAATGTCTTGCTAAAAAAAGGTATTAGGTTGAAAGTTGAAACGAAGTTGTGGTGTAAACCACTTCATGAAAACCATATTTACAAGTGCAAAGTGTTTTTGTAATGTAGCACATCAATTAATTAAGACGTACGGTGGTGTATGCATATGTGAAATTTCAAATTCAAACTCATCACCATTTGGAAGGAGACATGTCGAAAAAATAATTGACGCGTGCATGTACAAATGTATTTCCCTGTTCTAAGTGGATTTCATTTTTTTTTACTCTAACTTAATTTCTGCCGGATGTTTACACAAACTTTAGCATATTTTGATCTCATCTCTAGAAAAACAAAAATACTAGGAGAAGGCCGAAGAAATATTCGGCAATCAACATTCATGAAGATGTGCAACCGGACGAGTTTCTACCAATTCCACCATATCAACCTAGCTATCTCGGTATACCGGCCTGGTCGATTCTTCCCCGCAACGTACTTTTTTTTTCTTTCTTTTAGTGGTTTTTCTTTCCTCTTCTTTTCTTTATTTCTTTCGTTTCCTTTTGTTTCCTTTTTCTTTTTTATAGATTTGTTTTTCTACTTATTCTTATTTTCACATTTTATTTATATTTTAATGTTGTGTTTATTTATTACCCATTTATTTCTTCTTATTTTAAAATTCATAAACTTTTTTAGGATACGTGAAAAATAATCCGTACACTATTTTTATGTTATCTTTGTCTAGTTTATTTATTTACTATTTATAATTTACTTTTTGGTAATTACTATATGAACATTGTTTATATGTTGCATAAACATTCATTACATAACACATGGACATTAATTTTTGATACCATGAAAATATATTAATATTTTGATATTTTTTCATTTGCAATAACTAAATTTGGAAATACACGAACATTTGTTATGAATATACGGACATTTTTTTATATCCATGGACATTCATGTTTAAAACACAACATATGGCAATCTTCCATTTATTACTTATGAATAAATTAAATCTAGTATTACCTCTGATCCGGGAAAAGTGTCAGCAGACAAGAACTAACCAGATACAACTTTGTTTCAAAAAAAACCATGTACAACCTAAACAGTACAAGTACAACTTCTGACAATTTTTTGGGATCAAAGGGAGTAACTAAAATATAATTTTCAGATTTATAATAGAAATATTGTGCATATTAATGGGCCATGCCAATTTTTTTAGATAGTTCTAGCTTTATTAGAAGGTTACAACTCTAGGGATACAAATGCCAACGGACGGGTCACCAAGCCAGACAAAACGTCCATAGGGCGAGCCCAACACATGTTGAGCAAGAGAATGAGGCTCCCTGTTCGAGCTCCGACGCTCATGGACAAACTTCACCTCACAGAAGGGTTCCGCTATCATTGTTATTTCCTGTGTGATGCTGCTATACCTTCCCATGTCTTCCTCGTTCAGTGCTGATTACTGAAACACAGTCGCTTGCCAAGCAAATCCTCTGTAAGTGGAGTTCCTGTGCGAGGTTAAGCCCCTCCCTTTCCGCTAGTGCTTCAAGGACTTCTGGGTCAGTGATGCCCTCAAATATCACCGCCGACGCGCCAAGGAACTCTCCATCTTTGCGCCTCACCACAGCCGCAATGGCGCCACGATCCTTCTTCCGTGCAACTCCCCCATCGGAGTTTACTTTCGACATGCCCTCTGGTGGGGGGATCCACCGAGGTTGCCTAGGTGTGATAGCCCTAGATGATTGCACCGAGTCCGTCTTCTCTTTCAGTTGAGTCAGTTTGGAGATGAAATTTTCCACGAAAAAATGTGTACTCAACGAACTTTGGAATATCCCTTCGTGGATGCCCTTCCTCCGAGCATGCCACAACGCCCACAAAGTCACACTCATATGGATGAGCTGCTCGCGTGGTAGAGTGTCAACCATGGTGAATAACCAGTTGCGCGCATTTGGCTCCCGAACCTGGCTCATATGCTCTATTATCTCCTCCTCCGATAGCGCCCACACGCATCAAGCCACATTACACTCGATGAGCGAGTGGAGCCACGAGTCCTCGGCTCCACAGATCCCACACGCACAAGACTGTGCTATGTGGCGAGTATGGAGGACATCCATCGTTGGCAGTGACAGTCTTGCTAACCTCCACAGAAACATTTTGATCTTCGTTGGCACTTGGATGCACCATAGATTAGTCCAGCAGTTCTCGGTGTGCTGCACATCCGAGCTTGTCGCCGTTCCGTAGAGCCATGTCTCCCTCTTCCCTTTCGTGGAAGCCAACATTCTATATGTCGACTGTAGTGTGAAGAGACCTCGTCTCTCATAATGCCATACCAGAAGTGGGCTCTCGTGCTAATCAGAGTAGACTTGATCACCTGTACATCCATGGGTACAAAAGCAGACATCAGTTTATTCATGTCCCATTGCCTTGGGTTTTGATCGATGAACGCAGCCACTTGATGCGGGGGCTCATCCGACCTACACGCCACAGGCCTCAATGCCCCGTCTCTCGGCATCCAATTATCATTCCAGGGGTGAGTATCCGCCCCTGTTCCTATGCGCCAGATCAGCCCTTGCTTAAGTACATCATTCTCTTCCATTAGCGCGCGCCAGACTTGGGACGGATGGGCTCCCACCTCAGCGTGCAGAAAATTGGA